>JAFIRS010002664.1:0-193927 GCA_018342105.1 Gonioctena quinquepunctata | reverse complement strand
GGATAGCTCAGTATAGGTGCGTTGATCAAAGCTCCTTTCAGCTTCCTGAATGAGTCTTGACATTCTTCGGACCACTGGAACTTTGTTTGGCCTTCCGTGAGCTTGGTCAGCGGTTTAGCGATGTTGGCGAATCCCAGCACATATCGGCGATAGTATGTGCATAAACCAAGGAAACTTCGAAGTTGGTGAATGTCTTTGGGATGGGCCAATCCTTAACAGCTTTGATCTTCTGGTCGTCCACTGCTACTCCTTCCCCAGAGACAATGTGGCCGAGGTATCGTACTTCTTTTTGGAACAGATGGCATTTCTTAGGGCTCAGTTTCAATCCGGAGTTCCTCAGTCGCAGGAATACTTCCTCCAAGTTTTTCACGTGGTCCTCAAACGATCTGCCGACCACAATTATGTCGTCGAGATACACTAGACACGTGTTCCATGAGAGTCCCTTCAGTACTGTTTCCATCAATCTTTCGAATGTGGCGGGAGCATTACAGAGCCCGAATGGCATAACGGTGAACTGCCACAATCCTGAGCCGATGGTAAAGCAGTCTTTTCTCGATCTTCCTGAGCCAGTTCTACTTGCCAGTATCCACTCTTCAGATCAAGGGTCGAGAAAATCGTGGAACCAGCCAACGTGTCTAGGGTGTCATCTATTCTCGGGAGAGGGTAACTGTCCTTCTTCGTGACATTATTAAGTTGGCGATAGTCTACACAAAAGCGTGTCGATCCATCCTTTTCTTCACCAGTACGACTGGAGAGGACCAGGGACTGTCAGATGGTTCGATAACTCCTTCTTTTCCCATATCGCTGACTATTTTGTCAGCCTCTTCCTTCTTGGCAAGAGGAAGTCTTCTTGCTGATTGCCGGATCGGTCGGGCACCCCCAGTATCAATCTTGTGCTGGACCACATTAGTTCGACCTCCTTTCCTTGTCCGGTATCGAAGATGTCTTGGTACTTCTTAACTAAATCTCTTAGTTTGGGCTGTTGAGCTGGTTTTATATCTTTGGAAGAGATGGCAACTAATTTTTCTAGTTCTGTGGGCAAGTTGTTGGGTTGGCTAATCGTACCTCGTACACTCCGGATCACTGAGGAAACTGGCGAGCAGTGCCCCAATATTGTTCCTTTCTTCAAGGTCACTGGAAAATAATTGACATTCATGACCCTTACGGGCACAAATTTGTCAGCACGCAACAAGGTCTTCCCTAGTGCAATCCCTCGTCCAATTTTCTCATCATGAAGTTTGGGCTCGAACATCACCACGTTTCCACTGCTCGTACTCCCGTCCAGGCGAGCCTCCAGAATGGTTTCAGCCCTCTCAGGTACGCTTACATCTTCAGCCAACAACACACGGATCAACCCCTCACTTCTCCCATGAAGCACCAGCTCTTCTCCGTTGACACGTAGGACGCCGTCTTTGAAATCCAATTCAAACCCTCTGGAATTCATGATGTCCATTCCGATGATTGCATCGTCTTCGATGTCCGCTACAAGTGCCTGATGTTTCACTTTAGTGCTGCCCAAAATTATTTCAATCGGTAGCTCGCCATATACAGTAGCTGGCTCCCCTGTTGCTGTGCGTAGCTTCCAAGTTGTCGGTTCAATCCGTTCCGGTGTTCTGGCAAAGGAAGGCCCGAGAATTGTCCTAGTCGCACCTGTATCTAGCAGCATGGTGCAAGGCTCGTTATTGATGAGACCGCCTACGAAGACACCTTTGTTCTGTCGTTGAAGGATAGCGACATATGCGTTGTTAACCGAGGCTTGCCGGACACATGCCGACGATTGCCCCTTCTCGTCGACCTTTTTTAGTTTTCCTGCATCGGAGTCGATGAATGTTGGACATTTGCTACGCACATGTCCAATTTTGCCACAATTCCGGCATCTTATCTGTCTTTTCTCAGGCAACACTTCCTTCATCACTTTTCTCATGGCAGCTTCCAAGTTAGCAGGGTCCGGTGAGTCTTCCTCAATACTTCGAACTTTACTTTGGTTTTTGCAGGATTGCTTTGCTGCCTCAAATTCCAAAGCGCGTGCCAGTGCGTCTACGAGATGTGTTGGACGAGCTAGTGTCAACGCTTGTCTGGTTTCTTGGTCACGGAGTCCATCCAAGAATGCCTGAACCGCTAATCGCTCCATTACATTCTCCGGTGTGGCTGGATATGCGAGACGAACCAAGCGTGCAATGTCAGCTTCGAATTCTTGTAAGGATTCGCCCGATTTCTGGCAGCGATTTTTCAGTTGGGAGTGGTATACGTGTTCCAAATGGGCGTGGCCATATCGTAATTCTAGATGTTTAATCAGCTGATCATAGTCCTCCTGTTCTTGGGCGGTGAGAGTTTGTAGAATATTTGTCGCTTCTCCACGTAATGCAAGTGTCAATGCTACAGCTCTTTCCCCTGCATTCCATCCGTTTGCTTTGGCCGCTGCTTCAAACTGCCGGCGGTAATTTGCCCATGGAGTTTTTCCGTCGAACTGAGGCGGCTTCATGGAAAGCTTCCCTATTTCTGAAATGGCCTTGACATCTTTTATACCCTCTTGAACTTTATCCACGTTCAAACTCAAGTCCAGCATTGCATTTTCGTTAACCATCTCTGTGGAGGACGCACTATTAATTTGTTTTTCCAGCTTACTGATCGTTTCCTTTATTTTGTCCATTTCTGTCTCAACGGTTCCCATTCTTTCTTCTAGAAAATTAGCCACACCACACAATTCTTTTTTTAGGCCTTCTGTGTTTTCCAGGAACTTCTCTTCCAGGCTTCTTGAATTTTCTAGAAGCTTCTCTTCCAGATTTCTAGAATTTTCTTGAAGCTTCTCTTCCAGATTTCTAGAAAGCTTCTCTTCCAGATTTATAGAATTTTCCTGAAGTTTCTCTTCCAGATTTCTAGAATTTTCCTGAAGTTTCTCTTCCAGATTTCTAGAATTTTGTTGCAGTTCTTCTTTCACGGATTTAGTAGTTTCTTCGAGTTTATTCATTACCAAACTTAAATCACCTCCGGGAACTTCGAATAAAAATGTTTCGGGGTCCTCACCTTCTTGTATAAGTCCTTCTGCAAGTCTTTCCTGGAGTACTTGCTTTTTACCTGTTGTTTCCAGTTCCCTTTCCTCCAATTCCTGTTTCAATTCCGCTACCTTCAAATCCGCAAGGCGCACTTTTCTTGAACACATTTTGTCTTTGACGAGGTATCAGTCTGTTTTACACGAAAAGTTATCAGTTTGTTAAAAATTCACTTCGCGAATTCTTTTCCACGGGCCACCAGTCTATTGTCTGTTTCACGCGAAGAGTGTATCAGTTTATATTCCCACGCACAATTGTCCACTTCGCGAAAACCGGGCCACTGTCTATTTTCTGTTTCACGCGAACAGCGTATCAGTTTATATTCCCACGCACAATTGTGCACTTCGCGAAAACCGGGCCACTGTCTATTTTGGGCGTACAGAAAGGTCTATCAATTTATTTTTCTGACTATCCACTCCACGATCACTTGTTTATTTTCAAAATCTCACTTCCGACACCAATTGTAACGTAAATAAACTTAACTTGGTTCTACTAATTTATTTGACACTTAAATATACAACTTAATTTATATTACTACTCCACTGTATAGCTCGATCGTATGGGCTCGTTCAGACTGTTCGTGCCATCTTGAGGGCTACCTATTTATCTCCGTCACAGGATTCCCGATCTTTCGAATTCCGGCAGTTGGCGACGGCATGTTCCAATTGTTTCCAATATTGACCGTTGTTTTCCGCGGAAGAGCGACTGGATGGTTCTCGAATATCTCCGGGGATGATCTCATCGCTGTCGATGGCAACGTGTGAGGCGACAGGTCCGGCCTAGGTTCGTTACAATAGTTTAAAAACTAAAGAACACGCTTTAATAGAAAACTAAACTAAAAAGTAGAAAATAATGTTAAATGAGTTTGAAATAAGAATATAGTGATTAACAACAAATGTATTTCATCGTAAAAAAGCGTGGGGTGCTTTTTAAGATATTTTCATAATGATTCTACTTTTACCAATATCTGTCCATGAAATATTAACAACAATTGACATCAAGCTCCCCACGCTTTTTTACGATGAAATAAATTTGTTGTTAATCACTGTATTCTTATTTCAAACTCATTTGAAAAAAAATTCTACTTTTTAGTTTAGTTTTCTATTAAAGCGTGTTCTTTAGTTTCTAAACTATCATTTATTATACGCTTTTTTGGTTTGATGCAAAATACGGTTTCGGTAAATATGCTAACATGTCTCGTTCCCTCACGTGAGTTAATTGAAAATATTCCATTGTTGTGCGGATAAAATTAAAAAAAAATATTTCCTTAATTTTATTTATATAGCCGATGAATAGATCAAAAGGGCCAAATATCGATTTTCAAATTACCTTAGATTTTTCTGGTGAATCTGACGAAAATATGACATAAAACTCCCTTCGCTTAATTCAGCGCCAACCTATTCCAGGGTAAAATTACGTCAATTTTGCCAACCATAATTTAGGTTGAGATAATGTAAACTTTATGTATGGTCTCACAACTATCTTTAGGTTCAAATTGAAACATGGATGAAAACAAAATACTGCATGATGAAAAAATTTAACAGTTTCAAATTTGAAAATTATCTAATATTTCGAAAATAATTTTAACGATTAGAATTTTGGAAAAAAATCTTATTACGCCCTTGGAATAATACTCTCTTATAAAATCTAATTTTTCTATTACTGATACTCTTCGAGATATAACCTGTTTTATAATAGCGGTAGATTATTCCGCCTGAGGTGCAAAGTCCACAGACATAAAACTATTTTCAATCTTTGAAATTTTTTTATTGAAATTGACGTTTTGACAAAAAACAGATTTATAGAAAAATAATATAAATATCATCAGGGATAGTTTTAACCCCTCAGGATTCGAATTTTGTTAAATCCCCATTGGGTACGCCGTACCTACCCCTGGTACGTAACCTTTATGCAATCAAATTAACCTATTAGCATAATGACGCATTTTGCCGATTTTTTCAAATTAATAGTTTCGCACATAAAAATTGACATATCTATGTTTTTCTTCGTTTATATGCCTGCGAATTTGTCTGCGTGGTTTTCAAAGAGATTCCACTTTTTTATAAAATATTTTGATTCGATTCCAGTATTTGCGAAATACTTGTAAAAATCAATTTCAATAAATGACGCCATGTCATCACTACGCGTTTCTTAACGTAAGTTAATTGAATAAAACCCATAATAATTAGTGCAAATGGAATTTTAATCAAAATCTCTCATTTCTTCTTTCAACTTCCAATTGTTCATTCCTCACAGTTATTTTTCGGTGATGAATCGGTTGAAACGACCATTATTGAGACAATTTGACCAGGCTAAATGTCTTGACATTCCACTTTTCGACTCCTAAATTATTGTTATCCAATACTGGTTAGTCTGAAGTAAATATGACATAAAATTCAACTAAGCTCAATACAGCGCCGACCTATTCGAAGGTCAAAATGACGTCAGTTTAGCCAACCATAATGTTCGTTGAGATAATGTATTCTTTATGTATTAATACTACACTTCGTCTAGTTTCTAGTTGAAACTTCGCAAGGAAACAATCATTATAAAATTAATTATTTAAGAAATAAAAATTATTCAAAAATTCAGAGAGAAGATTTAACCGCTTGTGATGCAAATTTTGGAAAATCCTTTCTCAGTACGTACCTATACCTGGAATGAGAAAAAATATTTCATTTTTCTATTACTGGTACTCTTTCAATATAACCTGTTTCATGATACTTTTTACTGCCAAATTTCAGAAATGAAAACAATTCTCCTTGGCAAAACATAACATAAAATGAAATCATTCAGGGGGTTGTTCTGATACATTGGGATCCAAGCCTATTATCCGTTATTCCGTTTGCAGTCATCCCGTATCCCGTTATCCTGTATCCCTTTATCCAGTTTTCCGTTATCCCGTTATGCAGTTATCTCGTTATCCCGTTATCCAGTTATCCGCTATCTTGTTTTACCGTTATCCCATTATCCCGTTTCCCCATTATCCCATTATTCCGTTTTGCCGATATCCCATTATCCCGTTATCGCGTTATGCCGTTATCTCGTTATCTTGTTATCCAGTTATCCCGTTATACAACGGGAAGATGTACTTGAAATGGGAGCTCATCATATATTTGTTGAACTTGGTTGTGAAAAAAATGTGGTTTAATTATTGTATCAAAATCGGTTAAGTAGTTTTTGCGGGATGCTCGAACAAACAAACAAATTTTAATTTTATAATAGTATAAATAGAGATATATATGTATGTGGTGTTATTGTTACATACATGGTTCCCGTCGTCGTAGCGAGATGACATACCAGTTTTTGAGTCCAATGATATCAAAATCGGTCCAGTTGTTTTTGCGTGATGCTCGAATGAACACAACGCAACCGAACTATTTCACATCGACTACAAAATACGCATTTATTTAAAGTAATAAAGAACATACCAACTCATACAGTATATAGAATACCATGTAGAGACTGCCAAAGTACCTATATAGGTCAAACAAAACAACACTTGAAAAAGCGAATACCAGTACTCAGAAACTGACATGACAGCCTTATCCAAACACGAAAGAATACAACATAAATTTGACACTAACAACGTTGAGATTTCGACCAAAGGAAGAAATCCAAGAGTAAGAACATTTCTTGAAATGTTACTTATAAAAAAAGACCCCAACAGTTTAAACAATAGAAATTATATCAAAAACTTAGGCCACATTCATAACAACCTTTTTTATTTTTGTTATAGTACTCAATAATGAAAACAGATCCTGACATGTTGCCATAAAAATACAGAGAGGCTCAAATTATTCAATTTTCTAAATAATCCATTGTATTCATGAAGTGAAAAAACATGAAAGATAAACCATTCCCGATAACAACGAAATCACACATCTTCAACAACATTCGTTCAATACGAAAGCAGAAATACGGCGTGAATAAAATGTCTGGAACATTTTATTCACACCAACAAATCCGTCATTTGATAAACCATGTGGATTTTCAGTGAAATAATCGACCTATTGGAAAACAATTTCGTCTGACCCATTGAAAAGCCTTGATAAAGACGCCAAATGAACGTCGAAACGTCGGCAATTTGAAATTCAGACTACTCATTGTGTCCTATTCCCGCTACCTCGAAACCTAATTCTATTTATATTTCGGCTTTCGTATTGTAGAATACTGTTGAAGATTTGTGATTGCTTGAAAACGCCTTGGTTCTATTCAAGGACGACCATACCATACAAAAATTGTCAAAGAATTCATTGGACTGTTGTCTCGACCATTAACCATCATATTCAACTTGATCTTGGAATCAAGTAATTTTCCAGCAGTCTGGAAGGTGTCACGTGTTTGTGCGGTATTCAAGTCTGGTAAGGTTGCTGAAATTGAAAATTATAGACCCATCACATTAATCTCTGTATTCTCTAAGTTATTAGAAATAATCCTGTTCGACTCAATATACAATCACGTACGAGCGTCTCTTTCTGAGTTTCAACATGGATTCGTTAAATCCCGTAGTACAGCAACAAATCTTTGTACTCTCACTCAGTATGTGTCCAATGCTCTTGACCGTAGAAATCAAGTCGATATAGTATACACTGATTTCAGCAAAGCATTTGATCGTGTATCACATAAACAACTGCTGAAAAAATTATCTTGCTTTGGAATATCGTACAAAATACAGTTGCTTTTACAGTCTTTTTTATCGAGTAGAAAATTATTCGTTGAATATGATGGAGTCAAGTCATTTACTTTCACAGCAACTTCTGGAGTGCCACAGGGCTCTAACTTGGGACCCTTACTATTTTTGCTCTTTATTAATGACATTTGCGACCAGATACAATGTAATAAACTGTTGTTTGCAGACGACATGAAAATCTTCCGAGAAATTGAATCGATTGAAGATTGTGAATTGCTACAACGAGATCTTGTGTCACTTAACGATTGGTGTACTGAAAATAAACTTGCCTTAAACACTAATAAATGTAAAAGTATGACCTTCACACGAAAACCAACCCCAATTTTATTCAACTACCACTTAAATACCTCATATTTATCGCGAGTTACCCAATTCAAAGATTTAGGAATACTTTTCGATCAGAAATTGAGTTTTTCCAACCATATAGAGAATATCATAAACAAGGCCATGAAATCATTAGGATTCTTGATACGTTCTTGCAGGGAATTCAGTTCATTTGATGCCTTGCGCTGTGTCTATGTGTCGTTAGTAAAGAGTAAATTGAATTATTGCAGTGTGGTGTGGAATCCTTGCCATTCAAAATATATTGATGCTATTGAAAATGTACAAAGGAAGTTTCTTAAATTTGCCTTCTATAAAAAACATGGCACTTATCCTCAGAGGCACTTTGACTATAACTTATTATTGCTTGAATTCAATTTAGTTTCACTTAAAAAACAGCGTGAGATGATCGACCTGACTTTTATATATAAAATTATACATAATCATATTGATTCGTCCTCCTTACTATCACTGATTGATTTTAACGTACCTAGATTTGTATCGAGATCTAATATAACGTTTCATATAGCTGTAACCAACACTCAACATCATTTTCATTGTCCCCTCACAACCATGTGCCGTAGTTATAACAGATTACAATGTATCGATATCTTTCTCTCCTTATCTGAGTTTAAAAATCAAATTGTTAGTATTTTACAGAATTAGCTATGTAATGTTAGGGTCACTTTATTCCTATCTACTTGTTTGCATAATATTTAGCAATTACTACAAATTATCAATAGTGTAATAATCATATACACCTGTAAATGGGCATGAGCCTGCTGGATGTATTAAATAAATAAATATATACCCTGCCTACTCAGTGGCAGCTAGGACGGATCATGCATCTACACCCAGGCCCCGAGTAGCCACCATAAAGACTTCTACTGGGATCGTCAAGCGAGGCTTCCAGAAAATCTGCCCCCTGCCCTTGAAAATTTGAAAGAGGGTGCTTTCAAGGTGGGGAGGATGTTCCCGCCGTCCCTGCGTTCTAAAGGCCTACTTATCTACCACACACGGAGGGTGCGAGGGTGGACCGAGACGCTAAGCACTTCACTTCAAGTCGAGAGTCGATCACGTTCACATATGTATTAAGTACCATCTTTACAGTAACCAGATTTTTCTGTTCATTGTTATTTCTTGCGTTTTAGATAAACCAGCGAATATCAGTGCTCAATAATTCCTACATCATACAGTCCACCATTACAATCAAATTCATATTCCAAGTCAGCTAGGAGATGTGGAATATTGATATCACAGTTATTGGGAGATATACTGAATTTTGGGCAAAGTGATAGGAAATTCTGAATATCGGTATGAATATTGATTTCTGTTGAATTTTTGAACCATTTCTTTTCGAAATGTATTTTGGAAATGTTATCATTTTTCAATTCTTGATTTTATAATATTTCTATGTTTAATTAGTGCGTTCAAATTCTGAAATAATATATTGAGGGATCAATGTTGATACTTTTTCTTTTATATTTTGAAATTCATTCGTCATTTTAGATATATCGCTCATGGTAATTTGAATTTCCAAATTCAAAATTTTCTTTCTTAATTTATTATTGAAGATATTAATTTGATATCCTGACCACCTTCTTGGTGGTTCATCAAATTTGTCACATTCTGTATTCCATTGGTGATATGTTTTGGAAATAAATTGAGTTCTCTACATTTTAGGAGGAATATTTTTCTGTTCTTCATCGATGCTAATTTGATGTTGATATTTGCCCAGTTTTTTTTGTAAATTTACGCTAGTTCTTCCATACTGATGTTGGATATATTTCTAGAGATGGTTCATATAAAAAATGATAAGGAATCAATGAATAAAATAACTGATTTAAACAATCTTACGCAAATCTATACTTATGCTAGAAATGAATAGAAGAATAGATATATCACCCTGTGATCAAAATTTTCCGCCTTGATTCTGAATTGATTACAAAAGAAGTTGTCATTGTCAATTTTTTTCATCTTTCATGAATTTCTGTTCATTTAATGTGCTAATTTTACATCAATCTCACGTTAGTAAGTAGACAACAATATATCTTTTCATAATGTATCCATACCATTGTAGTCGTCCTGAGGAAGGCAATAAAGATTGCCGAAAGTTTGACGGATACCAAAGAGTTTTCCTAATCAGCCCTATACCTGACTGCAACCCCAAATAGAATCAGCTTGTGTATTTATATATACAGTGCGCGTCAAAATTATGGAACAAATTCGATATTTCGCAAGCCATGTACTTTTGACAAAAATCCTAAAATAGGTCGATTTTTATTTTAAAATGCCGATTTTTTATGTATATTCTAAAGAGGTTATGTCACTGGTTTTGACATGGTGACTTAATCGGTAATTTTTTTAAATTGGAATAGATGTCTTGTGATACCTCATCTGAAAGGCCTTCCAATACTGCATTGAATGGTAATAATCAATTAGATATTTTTTTACAGGGTGAACAAAAATTAATATTTTATTTCAATAAGAGAATAACTTTATATCCAACAAAATAGAACAGTTAAATAAGATGTTCGAAATGCCATCCACCAGTCCCTTGACAATGAGCAAATCTACGGACACATTCCTCTTGCACATTGCGAATAACTTCCGGAGTAATTCTGTTAATTTCGATCCTAATTCGATTTTTCAACTCTTGTAGATTTTGCGGCCTATCTACATAGACCTTCGATTTCAAATAACCCCACGAGGAAAAATCCAGGGGCGTAAGATCTGGAGATCTTAGGAGCCACTCTATCGGTCCGCGTCTACCAATCCACCTCCTAGGAAAACAGTTATTCAAAAACTCGCGAACATCACGTGCATAGTGCGGGGGTGCACCATCTTGTTGCAACCAAATACTTTCATTTGGTGAGGTAGGATTGTTGGCGTTTGGAAAAATATATTTTTATTATTATTACATTATGATTATGAAATTCTTGTATTGTCATCGGTCCTTGATATGTGTGACAAATTTCAGATTATTCGGAAGATTGGAAGTGGGTGAATATTTACTTCCGAAATTTGATTACATTGTGAGTTATTTAGTTACAAGTAAAGATAATAAAAGCGTGTTAAAAAATGCAAAATTTCACTTTTTTGAGCCAAGGCTCTAATCCCTTAGACTGCCCTGGCAGACTAGTGAGTCAGTGCTCTACTACACCAATGGATCCTTTCCAAATATTAATAGTTAGCTATTTCCTAGTCTAAAATGGAAACAAAAGACAATCACAAATTAATGCCATAATAGGCAAGTTAGTGTCAAATAAATGTTAGTTGAAATATCAACAAATATTCTTCACAAATTCTAAGTGAAAAGGTTCTAAAAGTAAACTATGGCTACTTTAAGTGTCAGTTGAAATATCAACAAATATTCTTCACAAATTCTAAGTGAAAAGGTTCTAAAAGTAAACTATGGCTACTTTAGGTGAAATCCAACGCATAGAAATTTTAATTTTTATTGGATGCGGAGATAGAACCAGAACTCAGCAAGAGGTATGCGACTTGTTCAATGCGAAGTATACAAATAGACCTATCAGTCGTTCAACAGTCAGTAAGATTGAGAAAAAATTTAGAGAAACTGGTCATGTCAAACATATTCCGAATGCTGGACGTCCTAAAATAGAAGAAAACGTGGAACTTGATGTTCTATTGGGTGTAGAGAATAATCCTCACAATACTTCACGACAAATTGCAGTAGACCCTGACATATCCCAAAGTTCTGTATTACGTATTCTAAAAGCAGAAAAGTACCATCCATACAAAGTACAGCTACATCAACAACTCAATGATGATGATCCCGATCGCCGTGTGGAGTTCTGTGAAATAATGCAGGATTTGTGTAACCGCAATCCACGTTTTATAAAACAAATTATGTTTTCCGATGAGGCTACGTTTTGCCTAAATGGTTCAGTAAATCGTCAGAATTGCAGATATTGGAGTAGGGATAATCCTCACTGGATGATGGACGGGCATACTCAATACCCTCAGAAAGTCAATGTTTGGGCAGGGATAATAAACGACAGGATTATTGGCCCGTATTTTTTCGAAGGAAATCTCACAGGGGAGTGTTACTTGGAATTTTTAAGAAATGAACTCATACCTAGCCTTGCCGATATTTCTCCAAACGCCAACAATCCTAACTCACCAATTGAAAGTATTTGGTTGCAGCAAGATGGTGCATCACCGCACTATGCACGTGATGTTCGCGAGTTTTTGAATAACAGTTTTTCTAGGAGGTGGATTGGTAGACGCGGACCGATAGAGTGGCCCCCAACATCTCCAGATCTTACGCCCCTGGATTTTTTCTTGTGGGGTTATTTGAAATCGAAGGTCTATGTAGATAGACCGCAAAATCTACAAGAGTTGAAAAATCGAATTAGGATCGAAATTAACAGAATTACTCCGGAAGTTATTCGCAATGTGCAAGAGCAATGTGTCCGTAGATTTGCTCATTGTCAAGAGACTGGTGGATGGCATTTCGAACATCTTATGTAACTGTCAAAAGTACATGTCTTGCGAAATATCGAATTTGTTCCATAATTTTGACGCGCACTGTATATATATATATATATATATATATATATATATACAGTGTTTACATAAAGTGGCTGAATAATTCATTGTCTCGGTACAATGACATATTTAACAAAATTACTCACATCGATTTTTATTTGAAACTGCGCATCTATTGTGTTACTCATAACTTTTGAATAAACGCGGCCGATACTTGATGAAAATCCATAATTAAAGTAAACTAAAAACACTTCACTACGATTTTCACAAAATCGATTTACAAAACCCACGACACGTGTTTTGCTATACTATAGCTTCAGTTCCATTTGAGAAAGCTATAGTATAGCGAAACACGTGTCGTGGGTTTTGTAAACCAATTTTGTGAAAATCGTACTGAAGTGTTTTTAGATTACTTCATTCATAACTATTTTAACATAAAATCCGTCCCAGCAATGACGTCATCGACATTTTCTTGTTTGTTTTTTTATTTAAAACTTAAGATGTTTGGAATCAACATGAGAAACTATTTTTTTAAATCTACTACATCCAGAGATGAAAAGTTGAGGACCACAAACATTTGAAAATGGAATTATGTAAATTACAGTAATATTTTTTCATTGGAAAATGAACCAAGAATTGACAGAAACATAGTGTTAGTCATTTATTATTTCATATAAAGTTCAAAATAAGAGTCCTTCTTGTGCCTGGCACAATCGCAACTGGGGATTAATTTATTCACTAACCGTATTTATAATTAATGGAAAAATATTATTGAATTCAGCTATGATCCTATTTTGAATTCTTCGATATCATTAGGTTTACTTTTATATACAACTTTTTTCATATGACTCCACAAAAAGATATCTGATGTAATAAGATCCGTTGATCTTGCTGGCCATTCTATTCTACCACGCCTACCATTCCATCTGTTTGGGAATATTTGATCCTGATATCTACTGACATTTACGTCAAAACGAAAAATAAAACCCTCTTTCTTTCACTGAAAATAAGCTACTGCTGATAGTTTTCAGATTCCAAGCACAAGAATGAAACAACTCTCCAGGACAAAGACTCTGAAGAGTTGTTTCAATAATAACTAATGTAATAATAATAAAATGTAATGCTATTATTGAAAACTTTGAAGTTCCTAGGCTCTCAACTTTGAATCCCTAGCTAAGTATGTTTCTGTAATCAGCTGTTCATGCAGATTCCAAAAATCAGTCATTACCTGAAAATATATAACTTTCATCAGAATAATCTTCGAAAGTTCATTACGTTTGATCCTCGAATTCCAACCAACACTTAAACCTACATCATTTCGTCAACAATATGATTAGTTGTTTTGACTTGCACAATTCTCCGGAAGTTTTGGTATAGTTCTGCTCTTGAAGGGTCCCACAGAAGTTTATAAACATTTTCATTCGTTTGTATAACATATCCATTTGTAGCGTTCCGTCCGGCAAGTTTAATGATCTCGGGAATTGAGTCACCTGATTTTTCATAGACTATGGAAACCAACATATACATTATTAGGAGCCGTCAAAACCTGAAATGTCACGTTTTGACTACTTACGCCACTAGGATAGATAAAAAACCTATATCGGTCAGTGGCGTTACCAGTATTTTTTCTCAGGGTTAAAACATATTTTTCGCAGAAAGTTCTACCATAATTTTAAATAGATCTCCGTTTATAGCATAGATATGACTTTCGAGAAAGTAGGTGAACATTTTATGAACAAATAGTAACAAAGTGGCAGGAGTACGCTTCAAACTTCATATTCTGATAGACATAATCTACACAGAAATATAGAAATTCATGAAAGGGAAAACATTCTCAGTTATTTTTTGTAATATCTAAAACATGAAACAACTACTTCCCTGGCTAAAGTGAAAATTGATGATTTTCAGTTATCTGCGAAGTTCGAAAATAAATGTCTAACACTGCGCTGCATGTGGCGGGAGTGAGAGTGACCGAGCACCGAGCAGTCTAACCTAAGGAAGGTGAGTGTACGTGGACGAGGATCTGGGTTAGCTCTTGATTTTGGCGCTTAATCTAACCTAGAACGTTTCATTGGTCTGAGGGACGATTGAAAAAAAAAATGACGGAGAAAAAAACATGGACACTTTGTATGTACATGTCATTGAGTAGAACAAATATAGCCGCTTTGTCCGTGTCACTTATCATTAAGAAAAAAACATGGCCGCTCATTGAAAAAAATATTGCTGCCGATTGAGAAAAAAAGACATGGCCGACGCTTATAGAAAAAAAAACACCACCGTTTAGGAAAAAAAAAGGTCGACACTTATGGAAACAAACGTGATTGCCGTTTATGGAAAAAAACATGGCCGACGCTTATAGAAAAAAACATGCTCGCTTATGGAAAAAACATAGCGGAGAAAAAACATGGACGCTTATAGAAAAAAAACATATCCGAGAAAAAACAAGGCCGCTTATAGAAAACAAAAAAGTCAAATATAGAGAGTGGCTCAAATTATCGTAAAATATATAAATTCACATAAATGTTGTAAACAGGGTGTATAAAAAAGTCAACATCTGCCATTCAGCTAATGTGAATCGATGTACTTGAACCATTTTAGAACTTGAAACAAGATATAAAAAATTAAAAAGTCAGTTTGAGCCCTAGCATTGCAAATGAGGTGTCAAATCGAAGGAGAACGCCCATAGATTGTAAATTCATCAATTTCCACCCTACAACTTTAACATAAAACGAAAAATCACGATTTTAAATGCTTGAAATCACATAAAATAACAAAACAACATATCAATTCGTAATCACGCCCTGGAATTATACCCAAATCCATCAAAATCTGATAAACTACAGTGACCACTGATTGAAATCCGATATGGGCAACTTTGGTATCAATGGATTTGTCTCGATGTCAAGAATCATAATTGAGCATTTTCCGATGTCAAAAGGGTTCATGAAGCTAATTCGGTTCCTGTTGGATAAACATCAGCGAGCGAGTACTCTAACAAGAGAACTTTCACTGGAAATGGCGAAAATGAAAAGTCTTGGTGTGTAGCTTACATATTTCAGCGAAAAAGAAATGTCAGATCGAACCAGGGACCTTCTGATATTCAGTCTATCGCTCTCCCACCCTGAGCTATTTAGACTAATAAAACAATATAATTCCCAAGATATTGAATTGATGCACGATTTCCAGTAAAAGTTGTCTTGTTAGAGTTCTCGCACGCTGCTGTACCAACAGGAGCCCTTTTGACATCGGAAAATGCTTAATTATGATTTTTGACATCGAGACAAATCCATTGATACCAAAATTTCCCTTATCGGATTCCAATCAGTGGTCACTTCCGGTTTATAAGACTGTGGTGGATTTGGATATAATTCCAATGCGTGATTACGAATTAATGTATGGTTGCTATGTTCTTTGGGCCTTAGAAATTGAAAACTCTAATTGGTATTTCAACATTTTGGTGGAAATGGTCCACGCCTTCATGAGGAAACATATAATAAGAAATTATTAAACGCTCATGAACATGAACATATTGTATGCTCGATCAACATTCTTTGAAAATATTTGCCATTCGAAAATAAAGTATTACAACTTTTATATCTGAAATAGTTTTGGGTTGTAAAAGTCTTTAAGAGTTTCAGATTTCAACTAGTTTCAGATTTTAAAAGTTTGTGATAGACTACTAAAAATCGTTTGCATATGCTGAATTGTCAAGAGAATACAAAAAATATATGAAGAAAAATTATAATTTTTCATCATTCAGGTATTATAAATAATAAGCGATGAAATATTCAGAAAAACGAGAAAAGCTTTTCTATTGAAACGAGAAGGATTGACACGCAATTCTCCTCACATTTTTTGTAATAGTCCATTTTTTTCTCGATAAAATAGAGAATATGTGTTGGGTAAACCAGTTAGAGCAATGTTGTGTTATTAGAATGACAAGAAACGTTTATCATTTGAAAACTGAACACTACTATCACCAGTTTGGTATGGCTATGTGTTTTCGTTTGCCTCCTATAATGTTAAATTTCAAGGAATCATTCATTGAAATGTATAAGATGCGGTGGGACAGGTAGGCGATATTTTTCCTTTCCTGGGATTATGGTCTAAATAAAACGAATTCTTTGTTTTCCAACTCCCGATAAACGACGAGAACACAAATCAGCAAACACCAAAATATCCCACAATCTAAGTGTTACCTCATGTCCTATGTCACCGTATTACGTAAAAAGTTCAAAATTCTCGGCATGAAACATGATATAATATTGAGAGGGTTTGTTGAGATTTGGATCAGTTCGGTTGAAGAAAGTATATTACTCTACAAGGGCGAGAAGTTGAAATTTCCTGCACTGCGGGACATCATGAAGCGCAATGCAGAAAATGTTTCCTGCCCGTGTGGTGTATACTGTATGTTTAACTTTTGCTCCTCGCTTCTTTCGGATACTCACAAAGCTCAAATATTTGCTCCCGCTCTGCGCCTCTCTCTTTCTCACTTTCTTGAGTGTAATCCCATCTATCTTGGTGTACATGAAAAATATTTGCTCCCGCTTTATGGAGGGCGTGCTCTGTCAATGTCACCGATGCAAAAATGCAATGCTTCTTACTATAAATCGATGGGGAATATACGTACTTTCGACAGCGGTAAAAAGAAAAAACTTCCTTGCCAACTTTTCGATACATTGTTTTTCTTCACCCGAACTGATCCAAATACCAACAAACCCTCTCAATATCATATGTTTATGTTGGATCACTAAGCTTACTGAAATTAATCGTGATGTTAGAGAAACGTTCAGAACAATCATACATAGTTGAAAAAGGAAACATTCTCAATTGAATAGTTGTTTTCTGTTAGACATTCACAAAAAATAACTTCGTTTTTATCGTGGATTTTTCAATTCACAGAAAAATATTTCTATTCAATATTCAATTGAGAATGTTTCCCTTTTCAACATGAATACCCTACAAGAGGTTATCTTGAACGATGGAAGATAGTGACTAAAGTTTATCTTTCAGTCGCAGATGATTCCACATCTGATTTTATGAACATCCTGTTCATATTGTTTGAAGGTTGTAGACGATGTGGTAACTTGATTACTATCGTTTCGGACGTCCATCGTCCTAATGTATTTAAAAGGTTTTCACGACGTTTCCAGGTGAAGTCATCTATTCCAGGGGAACGAGCACAACGCATCATGGAGCGGGCCAGTCACGCACTAATCAGGTCGCAGATCAACTATCACCGTTGGAAGAAAGAGATGCTGCTAGAGGATGCCACTGCTAGATTCCAAGAAATCGGAGAGTACACCTCAGAGGAGGACAATCAACCCATATTTGCCAAGATTGAAAATAGATGCGCGAGAATCCACCAGGAAGAAGAGAGGAGGCATCAGAAGAAATGGAATCGAATAGCAGGGAGAACACGGTCTCCACAAACCAGCAGCAAAGGTAAGAAAACCATTATTAATATCTCAACCAAACCACTTACAGGAGTAGAGGAGTCCCTGCTAGAAAAGTGATTGAACTTTGCAGTTGCACCTAAAAAAATACCTATCCTGGACATTGTAAGCTCTGTAGAGTCAACCAGCAGCAGAATGAATCCCATCCAGGCAGAAGAGTTCAGATGGAAAGTGAGAGAGACACTCGAGAAGGAGAGGAATCTCCGGAGTAACATCTAAAATTCTACAAAAGGATTCATCCATAAAGATTCTTCCAGCCGATAAAGGAAACGCCACGGTTATCATGGACACCACAACATATGATGACAAGATAGAGTCGTTACTCCACACAGGGAACTATAAACTCTTGAAGAAGGATCCGACACCCACTATAGAAAGGAAGATCTACAACACTCTGAGGAAATTCAAACACTTCATTCCAGACAACGAACGATCACATCTTACGTTCTACAGCAAACCACCGCATCTCTACGGGCTTCCGAAAATCCACAAACCAGACATGCCACTGAGACCGATCACCAGCTCACGGAACTCACCAACCTACAAGTTATCGAAATACCTCCTACCGATACTACAACCCTTACAAAGAAATACCAGTTCATACGTCAAGAATTCCAAGCACTTCGTTGACACCATCACAGATGTTGAACTTGGACCAGAAGATCGTTTCATCAGCTTCGACGTGGAGAGCCTTTACACCAATGTCCCTATAGAGGAATCTCTCAGTATCATCAAAAGGAAACTCGAAGAGGATGACCAGCTGCACGAGAGGACTGACCTTCCTACCCACGCAATATTGGAATTACTGCAGGGCTGCCTACAGAACTCATACTTCCAGGAAAAGGACCGATTCTTCTCTCAAGTCGACGGACTCCCGATGGGATCTTCCCTTTCTCCAATCATCGCCAACATATACATGGAGTGGTTCGAGGAATTGGCTATACGGGAGGCAGAATACAAGCCAAAGCTGTGGTTGAGGTACGTGGATGACACCTTCATTATATGGAATCACGGAGACAAACATCTCCAGAATTTCTTCTCAAGAATTAACAGAATCAGGGATTCGATCAAATTCACGATGGAAATGGAAACCAACAGTGCCTTACCCTTCCTCGATGTGAACGTTGAGAGAATAGGCAATGAAATCCGCACCTCCGTCTACAGAAAAAAGACACATTCGGGGCAGTACCTCAGTTACAGCTCCAACCATCCGAGTTCGACGAAGAGAGGGATTGTGAGAACATTGGTAGAGAGAGCAACGCACATATGCAACGACGTGGAGTCACTAGCTGCCGAATTAAACCACATCAGAGAGGACCTCCACCGGAATGGATATCCCAAGAAACTCCTAGAAGAAGTATTGAAACAACTCCGGAGAACGAAAACATCTGAAGAGCAACAACAAAGCACAGCCTTCCGTACATCAGAGGTGTCTCCGAGAAGATCAGAAGGATCGGAAACAAGTTCAACATCAAGAGCTGCTTCCAATCCGGCAGTACTTTACGGAGTTTCCTGACCAAGACCGAACCTGACAACAAAAATGAAATCAGTAAGAATTGCATTTATGAAGTTCCATGTGAATGCGGAGATTCCTACATTGGAGAGACAAAGAGACCATTATCGGTAAGATTGGATGAGCACAAGAAATGGACTCAACGTGGAGAAACATCAAAATCGGGAACGCTGACCACGCCTGGACCATCAGTTCTATGGGACGACGCAAGTGTTCTACATAGAGAGGAGCATTGGTTCAAACGAAAGTTCAAAGAGGCCGCCTACATCGAAGCCAATAACGCCTTTAGTCAACCAAGCGTTGAGATCAAGAACGTATGGAAACCCCTGATTGCTCTTTCTGGCGGGCTGCAGAGGCGCGAAACTTCACGCACCACCACACCGCGCGAAATTACACGCACCGCTGCACATGGCGAAATTGCACGCATCATTGCGCCGACAGTCATATAAATTGGTAAGTAGCACCTAAACTTGTCAGTATTCACCTGAAGACGATTGCAGTACAGCATTCGAAACGTCGTGAAAACCTTTAAATACATTAGGACGATGGACGTCCGAAACGATAGTAATCTCCTGTTCATATTTTCAAACAAATCAATCATACATAGATTCACAAACTGAACCAAAACACAAAAAGAAAAACAACAATTACATAGGTGTATAATTAATATACCAGCAGATTACTGGTCGAATCTATCGAAGCACATTCCTAACTTCAACGTACATTCTAATCGTTAATTCCCAGTGCATCATTTTATCTGTTGTCATTCATATTTTCGTATTTCGTCTATTTGAAGATCCACATATTGCTAATGATCTAGTGATCTGATTTTCTATTATTTTTCAACCAATTCATAGGAATAATTGAGATGTATTCAGTCGAATACATACATGAGATCGATATGTATTTGGTAACGAAAATCTAGCCAAATGTATATAAACAAACTGTGAACGGGTAATGTTGCGTTCGCCCAAATCCAGCTGAAAAATTCCGAATAACTGCTCATGAAATGACCCTGTGACTTACTCTCATACAAAAATAGAGGTACAAAATATTTTGCATAGCCCACTTGATAGTTTATTGGCAGCGTGTAATATGTTTTTGTTTTCGCCGAATTTTTTGCATAAACACTCCTGATTTGCTTGTTTATCGTCTCTATCGATGCAATGTTACAAAGTGGCGAATATCCTCTGAACGTCCGGTCAGAGAGATGTTAGTGCACCGATGTTTTTCGGTAATCTATAAATATATACTGCGTTGGCAAATTTCTTTGTGCAAGTTTATCGGCCTCGTATTTTCCTAACGGCGGCGAAGTATGCAACTTTTCAGTGGCGTATCAGCATGCTAGTTATTCAACGAAATTAAAAGATATGGGTTTTAAGTAACATAAAAGGATTCGAAATAAGTATGTTATACTGATATAATAAAAAATACATATTGCAAGTTTGTTCATACCTACGTAATGAGTGTTCTCAGAAACCGAAAGACTGAATAAAAAAACATATTTCACAATCTTTATGAAAGAAAATAATTCAAAGTCTGATGATATTTCAAATTGAAAATAACGGTGTGAAAATATACAACAATAATTAGAAACGCAAACAACCAATAAAAGTGAGCACCGGCTACTTCCAAATGTATTTGATTTCAAAATATTTCACTAACATGCCTTAACATACTGACACTAATGTTTTATAGTACGTCCATAATTTTTACAAACATATGAATATATCGTTAATTATTTTCTAGTAAGCAAAGATATAGCAGTAGTAAATGAGTTTCGCGGCAAAACTCCCACTCTGGCAAAGAATATCACTTTGGATGGCAACACTCTGAATGAATTCTATTGCTCCATAGCTGACCAACTATCAAAAAATTTATATAAAGCACCAGATCCATTATCGTTTATGAACAACATAAATGTTTCTGAAACATTTGTTTTATATGAGACTAATTTAATAGAGCTAATAGATACAATAAAACATATCAAAAATAAAACTTCTTGTGGCGTCGATAACATCTCGATAAGAATTTTTGAGAATATGCCAATTTTTGCTCTGGAGTTACTCGTCCAACTTATTAATGACTCGTTTGCCAAAGGAACCTACCCACAATTCCTAAAAACAAATGTTGTGATCCCTCTTCACAAGGGGGGTGACACCACAGATGTGCTGTTTTCTTGCAAAGTTTCAAGTCGAAACTAAAATAAGTATACATTGTGGACAGATTCACCAGTAATTGTAGTAATTCAAGAGTCGAGAATGGAGATGTCAAAACATTTTGGCATAAGTAAAATCAAACTAAGAGGAATAAAAAATTGGAGGTCGAAAGAAAAAATGTGAGATTTTTATTAAAATTCCATCCGCACTAACTAATATGTATTTTTTTTAATTACCTCAAGTTGTGGAACGAGTAGGGTTAACATAAGGCAATTTATTGAAAGTATTTTTATGAATGTTACGCAAATTTTTAGTATCGAATCAGAAAATGGTATGAACAATTGGATACATAGATATGTGAAATAGGAATATATACAAAAGGGGTTTAAATTACCTCCTGAATATTTGAATAATTTTCATATGTAAAACTGTTAATTTGAAGAAAATCAGGAAAATCCTTCATATTCATTTTATCTTTTTGTTAAGATTAATTTCTTCTGAATATTGCACTATAGGAGGTAAAACTATTATATCACAAAAATTGTCGCTAATAATTTAATCAAATTTTTCATGAGGGTTATATTGCCGGGGGATCAAGAAAGGATTCAACAAAATTAAAATCCTGAGGGTTTGAAACTACCCCAAAATATTTCTTTTTATTCCAATCTTCCTTTTTAAAACGGTAAAATACCCCAATTTCATGTTGAAAAGGGAAACATTCTCAATTGAATATTGAATTGAAAAATCCACGATAAAAATAAAGTAATTTTTTGTTAATGTCTAACAGAAAAATCTGAAATTGAAAATTTGTATTTTGATTCAGATAATTATTTGATTTTCTGTTCCAGTCTCAATTGAGAACTCATATTGATGAATGAGGCAAAGAAGAATGTTTTCCAAAAGAGAGTACTCACCAGAAATCATTTGTAACATTGACGCAAGAGTGGCATCGCATCCACTAGGTCTTCAATACATTTCTGTCAACGAAAATCTATTTCACGCTTCCACGATCATCAGGAAGACCGGAAGAAATGGAAAACACATTTTCTAGAAGCAATCTCACTTTGCAAATATGGAAAAAAGTTAGAAACATCCCTTTTGGAGAGATACTTTTAAATTCGTGTTTTTTGACATTAAATCCTGTCAAACAAATCAACCCCAATTTCATTCTATTTTTTCCTAAGATTAAATTATTTTCATATCTGAATTTTGCACCCCAGGCGGCAAAAACTATACACCTACTAAAAACAGGTTATATATCAAAGAGTATCGATAATAAATAAATGAAATTTTGCAAGAGGAAACATTTTAAGGGGAATTGAAAAATGAGAGAAAATTTTCCAAAATTCGGATCCTAAAGGGTTTAATATTTGAATAATTTTTATAATTGTAAGTGTTCATTTTCTCATGATGTAGTATTTTGTTTTCTTCCATAATTTCAGTTTCAATTTTCGGTTTAAAGAAAGTTGTGCGACAATACATAAAGTATACATCATCCCTAGAAAAATTTTGGTTTTTAAAATTACCGTCATATTGACTTTCGAATAGGAGAATTGAATGTCATATTTTTGTCAGATTCATCAGTATTAGAAAAAAAACGAAAGCAATTCGGAAGTCGGGAATTGGGATATTAAGACATTTTGCCCAACAGGTCGAAGGCATAAATGGATAAAAAACAAAACATAACAATGGCCCTTTCACCTAATCTATACCTATAATTACCTATAAGGAATAACAAAATTGGGAAAAGAAAAGTACAACCTTTTCGAAATCCACGCGGGCAAATCCACGGACATATTAGGCCAGTAGAGATAGACATGATTTTCCCAAAATTTTATAATAATTACAAAAGTTTCAAGACTTCAGTAGAGTGAAGAGGACTTTCATATGATATGTAGTCTGATTTTGCAACCCTTTTTTCTGAACGGAAGATGTTGAAAATAAGGATTTAATGAATTTTCACATTATTAGCGCGGAAAAATTTGTAAAAGTTCTGCAAACTTTCGAAGTTTTCGAACTAGCAATTTACATTCTCTGATAAATTTGAACCACTCATACAAAACGGAAATGTCTGTTTTATCGAAAAAAAATTGTTGTTAGTCCTAATTTTTCGATGAAAATTCCAAAAGTTCTGCAAACTCGAAAAAATAACTAAAATAATGTTCTTGACAAGAGTTTTAATTTGCAACCTCTTGCGTCAAACGGAAAATATATTTTTTCATTAAATTGATTTTTTTTATTGAAATAAGTATAGGAATTATTACAAAAGTTTCAAATAATGGTTGCGAGTGGAGATGTCGTGACGTAGAATGTTTTCATTAGTTTGCAACCTCGTCTGCAACACGGAAATGAGGGTAATGTCAAAAGAAAAATATTTTCGTACTTGTACTCTACCAAAAAAAGCAAAAGTTTTGCGAATCGGGCTGACAACTCATTTTACCAATTGGTGGCAATATAATTTGCAAACTATGTTACAATGCGGAACATTGGGAATTTAAAAAATATTTATTTTTGCAACACTTGTGTTATCTGAATAACAAAGATTTTTATATACCTGATAAATGATATTCACTATGGACCAAGAAGATCGTCAACGGTGGGTGAATTCATTCAATGTTGAAAGCTAACGTTTTCGATATGAATTCAAAACATCATATTACAATTAGGAATTTGCATAAAAAAATACTCTTGAGAACGTTTGATGGAGGATCGAGAATCTCTCGACACGTTTTCATAATTTTCTTGATTCATTAAAAAATGTAGGAGATATTGAGTTTTAAAAGACAGTCGTACAGTTGTACATTAGTACGATTAACCTACAACTGTGTTACGCCACAGTGTTCTGTTTACAGAGTAATGAATGCACAGCAGTTTAGTAACATGATTTATTACCAGAATAACAAAGTCTGACAATTGTATTCTTATGACAGACAACTATTTAACTAACCAAAAACAATGCACATTCATCATATTTTCCCTCTTTATTTTAATTTTTTTTATAAATCAAGAAAATGATTCTTACGTGTCGATTACATCTCGGATTCAATAGAATTTTTCATGCGAAACCACAATTGGAGTAAGAAAGTCGAGTGGAAAGGTAAATTATAATTTTATTCAATTCAAGAGATACATAGGTACCTGTAAAAATTTAATTTGAGATGCAATATCGATTTTATAAATTTTTATTTTTCAGCAACGTTTCTGTTTGATGATGAAAATTATGTATTTGCGAGATATACAATCGATTACGTTTTGATATCCTTCCTTCCATAGAGCATCGATTATTCATTTTAAAATTTCGTCGATTGCTATAAGGTCATGTTGTGACAAGTGAAAATTTTAAATGAAGTATGATTGCATGTCATTTCTAATACGATAAAAAATTAATGTCTTTTAGCAGAATTTAGCAAATTTTTTTATTCTTTCGATTGTTGCATTCGAAAATATTAGATTAAATTTATTCCGCTGATTAGCCGAAAACAGTGATTGTTTTTGAGATCAATAATTAGTTTCAAATTTTTTTGTGGTTAACTACGTAACCGTTTTATTTTTCGGATGCTATTTCAATCAACCAGTACAAAATATAACAGATATACGCGATGGATAATCAAGTATTTAACTGGACCACTTTAGATATGTCGGTCTAATATATATCTCAAACCTATTTGCACAATGTTTGCATTTATGGCCAAATTATAAAAAAAACTGTTCCGTTGAACAATGACGGTTGCTTTTGCTTCACGTAAAATATTAGTCGTAATTTTAATTGCAATTTGTTTTACTTTTGCAATTATTTTAGAAGTTGTAAAAATGCAAACAAAATATTTTGATGGATAAATGGGTTCCGTTTTTCGTACGAGTTTGCAAAGTTACATATACACTAGACCAATATTCTCTTTATTTGCAACCACAATAAAAACTTTTTGTAATTATTTCAAAGCTTGTCTGTATTGAAAATGGGAGGGTCGATAAAAAAGTTTGATAAATAAATTATGCGTTTTTCAGAAATGGTTGCAAATGAACGTGAATATTTTAAACTTTTTTTTCCGTTCACTTATCCAATTTGCAGAACTTTCGTAATTTTTTCAAACAAATTAAAATGAAAACTTGAAAAAATGACAAAAAACAAGGTTCCGGAACTTTTACAAGGTTGCAAACTTATGCAGAACTTTTGCAGAATAATAAAGCATGAAAACGTTTTTTGCAATTAAAACAATGTTCCGTTCATTGCAAACTTCTGCAAAATTGTATAGTTTGTTTTCATTGATGCACTAACATACCATTGAAGTTCGAAAACTTTTGGAATTAATGTTAATTGATTGTCTATATCTACTGGCCTATATGCTAGTAATGACATGAAAGAAGCATTGTGTGGACATCTATAACGAATGGACAGCATTCGAAGCAAGAAGTATCAGTAAAAAACCAGAAGGAAAATATAATAAGATGGAGTGAAATAATCATTAGATAGAGGAAAGATATGTGCAAGAGACTAAACTCCACCTATCACCTCACACCCAAGAGGGCTATATGGATTAAGTAAGTAAGTATGCTGCTTCACCAACTCATAGTACTTCAGGACACTGCAAGTAGAACACAAACTCACTAGCATACATACATACATACGCACAACATTATATCACTCTAAACCTGCTCCTTGTGTCGTGAATAAACGAAAGAATTGCTAGTGACATAATGTAGGTAAAGTAATCCCACGAAATTTCACGTCATTCTACAGTTAAAGGCCAATCTGTATGGTATCGTTACTGTATTGTTTAAGCGTGTAAAATGATTTAGTGAACTACTTTCGTATTGAATACAATATTTCCAGTACGGCAAAATACATCAAACAATGTCAATATCAAAGTAGTTCCCACAAAGTGATTTTTTCATATAATGGAGTTTCTCTTTTGCTAACAGTTAGCGTAGCAAGGTAACGAAGAAATAACGATTGCAATGTTATTAAACTTTCTCCAGATAATCTTTATTTTGCTTCTTTTATTCTATGTAGATGTTTGCGGTACCCTTCAGAATGTGAGAATTGTTATTGATAATTCTATAACCGATGTCGATGATTCACAGGGACATAAATGTATGGAGAATCGGTTCAGTCATAACTTTCTTCTTTTCTTAATACTCTTTCAAGTATGAGGGGAACTGAATTCATTATTGTTATTAGCTTGAAAATGATCACAATGGAAAGAAGAATTGAGGATGAATGATATAAGAAAAACTTAATGTTTTACTCATGCTAACTTCGAATTCGTTCTGCAATAAATACGCTCGCTACTTGATTAGAAATCCATTATAATAAAAATGCAGTCAAGAATGAGTGGATCCTAGCACCATGTGTGTTCCTTACCAGTGCAAGGTATGTCACTTTGAAATAGATATAGATATATCCAGGAAATATTTTCCTATTCGACTATCTGTAGAATGGTTCAAAAAGCAATAATTGATTAAATTCGCTTTGCATTCCAGACTGCTTCAAAAATAATTTCAAAAGTCGTGCGAAATAAGCCAGGACCTAAGTTTCCTTCTGACACACGCATAAATAACCCAATTCATAAAAAACTTTAGGATTCGAACGGACTACAATCCACAACAGTATATTTAACATTTCACCATTTTAGTGGTTGACATTCTAAGAAAACTGAAATACGTATTTCTTTATTTGTAAGAAAGACCTCAAATAACAATTTTTATGACCCAAACTTGAAAACTAACGTAACCCTCATACAAACTTTCATCCTTGTAGGCGTTGAATTTCTGAAAACACTTATTCA
The DNA here is from genome assembly GCA_018342105.1 of Gonioctena quinquepunctata. Taxonomy (NCBI): domain Eukaryota; kingdom Metazoa; phylum Arthropoda; class Insecta; order Coleoptera; family Chrysomelidae; genus Gonioctena; species Gonioctena quinquepunctata. The sequence goes on along the minus strand of JAFIRS010002664.1, from coordinate 166,434 downwards.
TCTTTTTTTGTCACAGGGTCCTCAAATACCGATTTTTATGACCAACACTTGAGAACTATGACGCTAAATAGAAAACTAACGGATCCCTCATACAAACTTTCACCCATTTAGAATTTCTACAAACACTGAAAAATGTAATTTTTTTGTAACAAAAGCCTCAAATACCAATGTTTAATAACCCTAACTTGAAAACTAACGAAAACCCAATAAAAAAATTCAGCCCCTATTCCACCCCTTCAGAGGTTTAATTTCTAAAAACACTGAAACACGTGTTTTTTTTTGTAAAATGACCCAAACTTGAAAACTAACGGAACCCTCATACAAACTTTCAACCTTCTAGGGGTTGAATTTCTAAAACCACTGACACACGTATTTTTATTGTAACAAAGGGGGGTGAATTTGTGAAAACAATGGAACACTTATTTCTCTATCTGTAACAAAGATCTCAAATACCAGTTTTTATGACCCTAACTTAAAAACTATCGAAACCCCTATACAAACTTCCAATCCCCATTCAGCCCTTCAGGGGTTGAATTTCCAAAAACCCTGACATAAGTGTTCTGCAATTGAAATATATTAATATATATATATATATATATATATATATATATACAACGGGATATAATTGAAAATGGGAGCTCGCCTACTTATGGTTGCACTTGGTTGTGAAAAAATGTGGTTTTATTGGTTCCCGTCATCGTATTGAAATAAAAAACATACCAGTTTTTAAGTCTAATTATAAGTTTTCAAACAAAAAAGTTTCATCAAAATATTTTCCTGACTCGTGATTGGCGACTCCAGAATCCAACCAGAATTGAAATTTACTCCTTCATTCATAAATGCGACGAGTAATTTCTCTCGGCCTCCACTCTACAAAATACACAGGATACAGTTCGGTGTTCAGATGTAAGAATCAGACAGGCGCCTGCGATTGTGGAAACACTACTTGCATCACTGTTCACATGTTATTCTGAAACACACTAGGTTACAATGATGACCGATACCATTTTGAAAACAATACAATACTGTGTCTTCTGTGTTCTTACAACTGATTCTTTGATAATTGTGATTCAATAAGTGCCTCAAAGCTGTGTTGATCTCATCTACTAGTTCTGACTTTATCTATCAGTTTGGATATAACGAAGTTCGTTTGATTTCATCACTTTGAAATTGAATATCTATCGCAAGCAATAATTGTAGTCTTTTTGTACATTTACCACACAATCAATTCAACATTCCACATTATTTAAATGTTTATTGATTCGGCAATTGCGTTAACTTACAGCTCTGATCAGGACCGCTGGGGTTAGGCAAGTCGCGCTTCCCAAATTTTTGTCGAATTTGAAAAAGAAAAAAGTTTTTTTCGGAATCTCAACCACTGTAATTCGTTATGAAATGGCATTATACACTCGGGTATGCTAGAGGTTAGATTACACACTCTATATATAAATATATATGACCGGCAGAAAGTACGCATCATATGGGAATTTTTTTAATATAATATTTTGACAAATGTCGATACATGCAATCGCTTCTGCATCAAAAGAAACCCCAAAAGATGTTGTACAGTGCCGTTCGTCTTTTCTTGTTTGGCGGGAATTTTTTTTTTTTTAAATTATGTCTCAAAACACACTTATTTGGGAAAATATTGAAAAATGTTATTCGGAAAAGTTGTTTAGAACGACATTTTATAGCTATGTACAAGTTTTGAAAGAAATCTGAGATAAAATAATAAAAATCAATTTTTGCTATAAAAAAAAATTCCTTTTGGAAAAATACATTTCTGACAGAGAAACTCATTAGTAAAGCCCAAGAGTAATATTTTGAATGATATTTTGTAAAGATTCACCAGCTACTTCTATTTTATTCGAAGAAAATTTTTAATCTGTGGATTTGCCATGTGTTCAGCTGCTTCATAAGAGGTCACAGAAATATCTTCAGGACATTATAATCCCGATACTGTTTATTATTGACAAAGAACCATGTATCTACTCAATTTTAATATGAATTTTTTATTAGAACAAAAAATTGATGATTTTTTTTACATAATTACATTTTATAATAAAATTAGAAGCTGAAATAATTATAAACCTAACAATTTAATGCATACTCGAAAGTTTGTAATCAATTTATTTATTGTTTGAATAAAAAATTCAATTTGAAATTATGTAGATACAAGGACCTTTATTATAATGTCCTGGAGATATTTCAGTGACCTCTTATGAAGCAGCTGAATACATGGCAAATCCATAGATTTCAATTTTTTTCCGAATAAAATAGAAGTAGTACAAAATATCATTTAAAATATTACTGTTGGCCTTACTAATGAGTTTCTTTGTCTAAAATGTATTTTTCCAAATTGAAATTTTTATTATGGCAAAAAATTGATTTTTATTTTTTCATCTCAGATTTTTTTCCAAACTTGTATATAGCTATAAAATATATATATATATATATATATATATATATATATATATATATATATTTATTCATGAAAGAGAGGAATATCAAGGGGACTTTTAATCAAAATGGAAGGGATTTAATGGACATAGCCCTCAAAGAGAAGTGTGAACCGTAGACACGTGTTTCTGGCTCTCGGCCATCATCAGTACGGTGAAGAAGTGCAAGAATGAATAACACTTGGTTGTTGTTCATCCTTGCACTTCTTCACCGTACTGATGAGGGCCGAGAGCCCGAAACACGTGTCTACGGTAAACACTTCTCTTTGAGGGCTATGTTTACTAAATTCCTTCCATTTTGTTTAACAGTCCTCTCGATATTCCTTTCTTTCATCTTCATAATCCTGGACTCGGATGTCACGCAGGTAACTATAGCTGCCTCCATGGTGACGTTGGTTGTTGCCCTGGAATGCAGGGTCTGCCAACCGAAATCACAAATGTGCGGCTGGCTTCTGTTTGTTGACTCCGTTGATTTGTCGTTTTCTACCAAGGGTTGTTCTCCTTACACTTCTTCACCGTACTGATGAGGGCCGAGAGCCCGAAACACGTGTCTACGGTTAACACTTCTCTTTGAGGGCTATGTCCATTAAATTCCTTCCACTACATATATATATATATATATATATATATATATATATATATATATTTGGAGTTTTCTTGGGTTTCAGATTCGATTGTATGAAAATGAGAAGAAAATTAAATTTTTTTAGGCGTTTCGCCCTCATAATCATGGTAAAACCAAGGTGCGTAACCCAAAAGGTAATTAAATTTATTTTCGACACAACCTAATTTTCTATATATGTTATCCAAACCAATATTTTATTTTCAGATTCAAATGTTTTTAATTTTTTTAATAAATTTTACTGAAGATGCCCCCGAACGAGGGCGAAACGTCTAAAAAAAATTAATTTTCCTCTCGTTTTCATACAATCGAATCTGAAACCCAAGAGAACTCCAAAAATACAATCACCAAGATTCAAGATATATATATATATATATATATATATATATATATATATATATATATATATATATATATATATCTCTAATAATAAATTCTCGTGAAACGGTGTTTGTAATTAAACTCCTCCAAAATGGCTCGACAGATTCTCATGAAATTTTGTGAGCATATCGGTTAGGTCTGCGAATCAACATCTATTTTTACCCCCTAAATGTTAAGGGTGGTTCCCCCTTAATTTTTATTTTCATTTTTCAGATACAATTTTTTTTTTTTTTATGATACAGCATTCAAAAATACATAGAACCCCTATTTTTCCATCGTTTTTTTTTTTATTCACAGATCCGCAATAGGGTTGCAAGATGGCAATCGAATATAATAATTGTAGAAAAATCGAGTTTAAACGGTTTTCTTCACATAAAAGATTCAATATAAATTGAAATAGAAAATGGTAGATCTCAGGTGAAAAACAACTACTTTCCTAGCAAATACCACGCAGAACGTTGAATGATATTCACCTGAAAATCCATGCATACCTCCATATAAATGGACATTGAATGCAAATGTTTCTTTCTGATAAGCTCGATTATGTTTAATTTATGTCGTGTTCACCTAACAATCCGCATACCGGTTTCGGGCTTTTTTGGCCCTCATCAGTACGGACTAGTCAACCAGCCAAAGGTCCGAAGAGCTCTGGCTGAAGCGAGACACAACATAACCAAAACCATCATCGAGTCTATAACACCTATAGGTACGCCGGAAAAGAAAACTTTTAACTGGCGGTACCTAGTGACAGAAAGAAACACTCCGAAAATCTCCCACCTCGATAGGTTTCCAAATAAAAGATTCCTTCTCAGTAGGAGTGGCAAGCCCGACTAGCATATAGTGAAAGATAAACGCCATGTGAAGTGGAATAAATAGAAAAATCGAATTTAAACGGTTTTCTTCACATAAAAGATTCAATATAAATTGTAACAGAAAATGGTAGATCTCAGGTGAAAAACAACTACTTTCCAGCAAATACCACGCAGAACGTTGAATGATATTCACCTGAAAATCCATGCATGCATATTTGGCTGGTTGACTACTCCGTACTGATGAGGGCCAAAAAAGCCTGAAACCGGTATGCGGATTGTTAGGTGAACACGACATAAATTAAACATAATCGAGCTTATCAGAAAGAAACATTTGCATTCAATGTCCATTTATATGGAGGTATGCATGGATTTTCAGGTGAATATCATTAACGTTCTGCGTGGTATTTGCTAGGAAAGTAGTTGTTTTTCACCTGAGATCTATCTACCATTTTCTGTTTCAATTTATATTGAATCTTTTATGTGGAGAAAACCGTTTATATTCGGTTTTTTCTATTTATTCCACTTCACATGGCGTTTATCTTTCATAATAATTGTAGTACGATAAATTGAGAACGGGATAACGGGATAAAGAAAAAACGGGATAACAGGAAAGGAGAAAACCGTTTATATTCGGTTTTTTCTATTTATTCCACTTCACATGGCGTTTATCTTTCATAATAATTGTAGTACGATAAATGAAAAACGGAAACGGGAATAACGGGATAACGAAAAAACGGGATAACAGGAAAACGGGATACAGGATAGAAGAAAAACGGGAAACGGGATAGAAAAAGGATAAGGAAAACGGGATAACGGGAATAACGGGATAACGAAAAAACGGGATAATGGGATGACAGGATAAAGGGATAAAGAAAAAAGGGGTAACAGGAAAATGGGATAATGGGATAACGGGAAAATGAGATAACGGGACAAAAGGAAGCGGAAGGAGTCAAAAGCATAGTCTAGATGGAACAACATAAAGGAAAACATAGAAAAAAAGAAATTCTACGCGGACGAGAGTTTTCGGGAAAAACATTTTATGGAACATAGAAATTTGGACAGGACAACGTCTGTCGGGTCAGCTATTATATATATATATATATATATATATTTGTTTCTTTGTAGATTTTCGCGGGTATAATTTTTAAGATAGTTTTCCGGGTTTCTGTCCGCGTTCTGTGTTCTTGGTCCTCGAAATATACGATTTCACGACGTTTTGGCAAATTCAAATTTGTCGTCTTCAGGTGATATCTAGAAATTGGATTATTCCGAACTCGACTGATCTTTTCGTGTTGTGGTCCTCAATTTGTAATGGTGATTAGTCGATTGCGCATGATCGTCACGATTGGTTTCCTTCGTTCGTGTCCTGTTTCGTGTGGGACCGGAAGAGGTCGCTGTTGGATGCGTAATTGCCGGATTGCCACAAGTGTCCCTCGTTCGTGAAAACGGACCTTCTGAGGACCAAGAACACATAACGCGGATAGAAACCCGCTAAACTATCTCAACACATCTTACCCCCGAATGTCTAGGAAGAAACATACCACACAGCTTTACGGGGAGAAGATTTTCCATCAAACAAGACTGTTTGAGAACACCAGCTTCGGAGAACATCCTCAGAAGAATAAGTTTTGCATTTATACGGGCAAACATCCATAAGAAGTCAACTGGACCAAACAGACACATAACTTTTAGGGGTTCATTTAACCTTGAGCAACACAATCCACCCTCTGTTATGGGAAAAGATCGATACACTGGCGGAACTCCGAATTGAAAATGAATTCAACACCACCATTGAGGAACCAAAGCATAAGTTCAACCATCTCAGCACAATCCATAAACTGAACAAAAGCACCCCAAGCATAGAAGCCTCCACAGTGGTTCACAATTTGTCAGACCACCCCCTGCAAGCTGCCACAGGAGCTCTAGCTAAAAATTTCAACTTCGCCATCGCACCAGCCCATATACCGGTGAAGAACATCAGCAACGTATAATCGACCTTACAGAGAATAGCTCAAAAATACAGAAATGAGTCGATACAAGATATCGCGTATATACTACGAAATTCGAAAACACAGTGGAAAAAGTGAGATTTTGCAAAAAAACTACCGTCATACATTTGTGAGTCACCCTGTAAATATAAATATTTTCAATTGTACGTATTTATTCATTACCAAAACATGTATCAAACGTATGTATGCAACGGAAATTCAATCTAGCTCGTATGTTTAAAGAAAAAAATTCCGAAAAATTGGGACATTTTCAACTTTAAAACCCCATAACTAGAAAATTAGTCATAGGATTGAGTTAGGCCCATTAACACTTTTGGTTACTAAGATGCCTCACCTTTGAGAATGCCCTGTATCTAGGGAAAAATTACTTGAAGACACATTTTCGTTTAGTGCCCTAGAAAGTGTATTTTGTTAGATATGTGATGTGAGTTTTTTATTCCTATTTTATGAATTCAAAAGGGTACCACACAATGCTTTCTTACGTGATAATATGTTGAATCTAGTTTGGCTGCTAATAGTTGAAACATTGTCTCAAAGATATACTCAAAGAATATAGGTTATAGAATACAAGATAGCCTCATACTCATCCCTTTGTCAGACCCTTCATTCTAAATTAATTTATTAATTTTTCTCAATATGAAGGTTATACACAGAATATAGTGAGAGACAGTTCCATATTCAGTAACATAATGTACAGCAACAGAAATATATCTTTCTCAATAAATACGACTTCCAATGGAAAAAAGGGAGGGACAACTTTTTTTATTAATCACAACATACCAACCATTGTGCATATCGTTCTCCATTGCTTTTTTGATCAATGTATTTTGAAAACGAAATGTTTTCTGAATACCTCAATGGTGGACCCTGTATATGGGAAAACAAAAATTATATTTCTCTTTCGAGAATAATTTGATCGAATACTTGAAAGCATGTGCGTGGGCATCAAAAGTGTTCCTAACGCCTTTAATGCAAATTTTGATAATAACTTTAATTAAGAGTAAAATTAGAAGGGAAGAAAGAACAAATACATATATTCATATATATACATATATACGCATATATATATACGCATATATATACGCATATATATACACATATATACAGATATACACACATACATACACATATACGCATATACATAACACTAATGCACACATTCCCACATGTACATCATACAATTTATTTAATAATACATTTTACCTAATAATACAATTTATTATTCATAATCAATTATTTTTTACATCGATCTAGTAATGAATATTTGCTCTAGGAGTATGTAATAACCATTTTTTAATTTTAGATTTAAAGATAGTAAGGGAGTTTAGAGTTTTGACATGGGTATGCCATTATATAACTTAGGAGCAAGATAATTACAGCTGCGTCGTCCAATAGTTTTTGACATTTTTGATACATCAATCGAGTATATTTTATATCGTGTATGATGTGAATGATCAATAGTTTTAGCCTCCTTAAGATTTTTCCGTTGGTGTACCAGCAATGTCAGAGCAAAGATTTGTCGGATGTCCATCAGTTCGGCTTCAGTGTATAGATCGTCGCTTGGGTAAGTATAGGGTTTATTCATAATGACAGAGCCGGATTAAGAGGGGGGCAAACGGGGCTGCAGCCCCGGGGCCTCCACAAGAGAGGGGCCTCCACAATATACATTTTTAGGTAAAATTTCCTAACAAATACCGAAGGATATGCAAAATTATATATAAAAAATCTGACAAGGAAAGAGCAGTTCTCCCACTTTTTCCTCTCATTTTTCGTTTTAAACATTCAAAAACATGTTTCGTATTCTTGTCAAAATCCATGGTTAATATTAATCTTCGATCTGATGAATCATGTATATATGCGAGAAACAATCACCAAGTAAAACATCATACTATTATACAAAATATTATATCGTATCGAAATTAGCTGTAAAAACAAGAACAATTGAATTAAAAAAAAATATCAATTTTTTTTTATTAATGAAAGATTTTCTGTCGATGTATTCTTCGAATGACACAAGCGATCTAGATACACAATGAAATTCAATAATCATAAGCAAAAAATATTAATATTTCAATTTATGAATATGATTGCATCAAATTATTTATAAGAGCCCTGTGCGCATTCCATAACAGAACAAAAGTTCAAATTCTGTTGACTATTTTTCTGCCGATTCTACAAATACTTTGCCCGTCTATACCTGTTTTTCCTATTTATTGGCGTTGACAAGTGTCCGCTGAGTGGCGCGCTTGTAACAGAGAAATCACCGAAATCTGAAAGTGTGAGTCTAAGAGAAAGATGACATTCCGCAACAAATGTAAATCTTTCTGAAAAGGTCTATCTATCTATCTATCTATCTATCTAAGATGTTCTACTATCAAATTCTTGAAAACCAAAATTTCAGAGCTACATTCTCAAACATTGAAATTACAGTGATTATTTTTGACATTGCTAGAAACCAATGGAAACATTCAATTCAAATAATTCATATACGTTTTGGCCAATCAATAGTGGGAATATTCTACCTAGAAAATTGTCGCGGGAATAATTTGAGGTATTTTGTTTTTATTGTCTGACAACCTATATTTTAATTTGACGTCTGTCATCAATTCGCATGAAAAGTGTGAAATGAATCAAATCCGGTTTAGTACATTATATAATTTCGCAAGGAATGTGTTTATGATCGTAACATCAAAAAATAATCTAAAGAATACCACACGAGAGTTCGATATAGTAGGAAATAATTATCTAGATTTCTTTCTCAAACTTGTTGGCAATAGCCACTCGAGCCAGTTGGTCTCTCTTGTCTATTGCCTGGCAACAAGTTTTCGAAAATCTGTCGAATTATTTTCACTCTCTTGTGATATTACAACTGAGAATGTGATGATGTCAAATTGCGCTCATTTCCCAAAATGAAAAAAATAGGCGAATTACGATGAGACAAAGACGCCTATCAAAGTTATCGCTTCTTAGCATTGGGAATGATTTTCTCCGGATGCTGGATTTGACCGAAATCATCAATGATTTTTCGTCGAAAGAAGCTCGCAAGAATCCCTTTGTTTACGCTGTAATTTAATTTATTTCTTGTATTTTATTATACCTACATATGCTCGTGTCGAAATAATTTGATTTGTTCCGCAATAAATAAAAAAATAAAAAAACTTGTTTGAAAAATAATTAGGGACCTCCACTCCTTTGTTGCCCCAGGGCCTCCACACCTTTCAATCCGGCCCTGCATAATGATCTTAATAATCCACTTCTGAAGTGTCTCTAAGTTCTTCAGGTAGTGGTTGGTGACCCCTCCCCATGCGATAATACAATACAGCAGATGTGTTTGTACATATTAGATATGAAGAATAAATTCAGCAAAGAGTTTCAGGTGAATCTCAAAAAATATTCTGCCTATACAATCGAATTGCTAGTCTATTCAATACCATTTATTATTTTTTTATGGTTAAGAAATATATAGATAAGACTAGATTGCATAATATAACATCTCCTCCAGCAAATTATAAACCATTGGAAATGATTTATATAGGTGCATAATCTGAAATAATTATGAGGGGTCCTAATAACATTTCTGAATATGATTTAACTAACGTTGAAAAGCATTGTTTAATGTTTATATAGAAATTTGTGAACAAATTTTAAAAAGATTTGATTTTAATGATCCTGTACTTCAGTTCTTAGAAAATTTTGAACCTAAAAATGCATTATCTGGAGAATGTCAATCGTTGATGACAATACTTAATTTCCAAATCTATAAAATGATGTGGAACCATTGGACTTTGAATGGGGCTTGTTGGGCAATATTCCAGAACTACAAAATTTAGCAAATAAAGAACTCACAGTATTTTGGAAGTACGTATTCAATTTAAAAAACAGATTGAATGAACCACTATTACTAACGTTAACAAAATTTGTGAAGGCAATACTCTTCTCTGTCCCTCTCGTCTGCAAGTGCTGAGAGAGTGTTTTCTGAATTGAATTTGATCAAATCAAAAATAGAAATTGCTTGACAAAGGGTTTATTGGGGGGAAAAGTCTGTGTTATAATTTTGAGCCCACTGAATGTTTTTTAAGAAACAAAATATTCAGTGAGTCGGAATTCATCGATATTACTTTTAAAAATATGTGTTGTATATTTTACTTTATAAGAATATTCATGTTCCCTCCCAATCCTAGTCTTATCTTTGGCACATTTTTTTGAACTGAGTTTTATATTTTATTTCAAAGTTTATTTTGTTGAATATTTCAATTTATGAAATGATTTATGTTCCTGACCAATCCTAGTCCTAGTCTTTTTGACCTGTGATATTTCATAGTTTATTTTGTTTTTGTAGAAAAATAAATTTATTCTTGTAATACATTTATTTCATTACATTTACCTGTTTTCAATCTTGAAGTAAGTGTAATAAATACATTTTAAACTTCACATGTATAGAATGATTCAAATATAGGGTTTCAACACACGACACTACGTTTAGATTGGCAACTTGAACTGTCATTAAAATTCATAACATTTCGACAGACTTGGTCAGTAAATATTTTTACCCAAGAGAACAACCCTGATCATATGCCACTCGTTGGGAATTCCACTTCATTCAATTCCACTTCTTCCGAGTATACTCTGTCAAACAACCGTATCCTTTGCACCAGGAGATAAATTGTATAATCCCATCTGTAGCCCAAAATATGAAAACACGGTTATCAGTGAAAGAAGTTACAGAATCACTGTTTATTGTTTCATAAAAAACAAGGTGTAAAATCAATCAATATTGCATTTACAAGTGAATATCATCAAGGTAAGCACAATTGACGTGCTCAATAGGCATACTGCATACTTCGCTAAATACTTCATAGGTGCCTGTTTGAATCATACACCATACGGTATGATTCATACCCAAAGAATTGGCATGTTCTGGTCTGGTTAGATTTTCAGATATTGTCGGATTAGATACTCAGATATTGCAATATTTTCAACAAAGAACTATGAGTTTGTGGCCACAGCTAATTCTATGTTCATTTCTGATGGACACTAATGCGATCAGTTCAAAGATCTACGAAAAAAGAATATTTCAACACATTTTGCTATTCTACGAAATAGTTATTAATTATATTAATGAACCTTTCAACTAGAGCTTAGTCATCATTTCAGTATAACTGTACCTATACAGAAATGAATTCTGTTCCACTGAAAACAAAACATGAATTCGTCCAACTCCGAACTAATGCGTCAGGTCAGTTACTGACAGTTATGTTATTCTATATCTGTGACGAACAGCGATTACCAAGGATCCCCAGTGAAAACCGTTTCAATAGACACTGTTGCCAAGTTTCTGTGGTCAGTAGATTTGACGATACTATTGATCTTTTTTTACAAGCTTTAATTCACTTCACATTTGTATGAATGTATATTTAGTTCAAATTTCGCAAGTGAATTTTGACCCACTTCTAGTTGTCCGATTAATGTGAAATTTGGCAGGTGTTCATAATTCCGGTGACAATGCATTATGGATTTTTGCTAGAGAAAAAAAATGCGGCTTCGATATGGCGGGAACTATTCGAAAGTTTAAGTGAATCGAATAAGCCTAGAATTTTGTCTGGTCTCTTTGTCAATTTCCGGAAATAAATAATCGATTATCAATATGGTTGGGAAACAGAGGTGGATGCATTGAAAATGTTCTGTGGAATTCAATCTCATTATTCGAAGTTTACTAACAAATTAATTATTTTCATTGGTCTCGTGAATAAATTTGCATAGTCTTTCGAATACTCTTCGAGCACTGTTTCTAATACAAAAAGAATATTTTCCAAGTATAATCGGAAAGATTCTGGAAATGAATCTTCTTTTATTTTGCGTTCAACTAACAACTTTAAAACACAAGCGACTTCTCGTTTCTTTTTTCGTGGCCTTATATCTTAGGCAAATTATAGGTATCGATTTGATTTTTAGTTTGAAACCGACTCCGAGAATTGAGAGTTAATTGAAGTTTGTGAAGTTGTTTTTTTCTTCATCTATAGATCTCTTCTCGAAGTTGTTTCTGGTTCTCTTTGAGAAACCATGTTCACTAATTTCCGCTACTTCTATGCATATACTGAGTGAACACCATATGTTCGTATTAATTTGTCAGAATTCAGTGACGAAGTCATAGTTTCTTCGCATAATCGATAATTTCAGTAGAAAGGTCATCCAACACCAAACGATGTATTCAGGATGTTCATATATTATCATCAGTTTACCTCAACTAGTTTTTGTAGTAAACAAAACATTCTCCTTAAGATTATTTCGATTGAATAAATAAGTTTTCGTTCTTCTCCTATAAAAATTTGACTTATTTCATCATAACTTTGAAATGGATTCGGAATACAAGAAAAAAATTAACTTTTTTTAATTTTACACTTTTTATTTAGGATTTTTCACAATATGGCGTCTGGTTGTCGCCATATTGAATTTTGATTTTTACTGTCATGTCTTTATTCACAATATGGCGTCTAGGTTGTCGCCATATTGAATTTTGATTATTACTGTCATGTCTTCATTCACAATATGGCGTCTGGTAGTCCATTCAAAAGTGGTGTGTGGGGTTTGTGTATAAAAAAGTTATAATATCTCGAGTGTTGATGCCAAAATATGATTTGAGCTACCAACTGTTCAAATTTTTAGACACAAAATCTCTATGAATGACACATTTGATATAAGAAATATATAAGCACTTCATGACCAAAAGTATTTGGATTGGTATATCAAATTAAATTGGATATTTTCCATGCAACCAAAGTCAAACAATTGCCATCGGAGAGGCAGAACTATTTAAGTTGGCAACTTGTGCGAGATTCTTATTTTGGATAGAGTCGTTTTGTGAGAGCATCTGCAAAATGAAAACGCGCGAATCATTAACGTCTTTTACTTGCTTGCAATCTTCGAATCCATGAATTATTATTGAGCTATGGTAAAACTATCAGAATATTTCTGATTCTCTGATAATCACTCATTTTTGCATGATAAATACTTCGAAGTTAGTTGAGTCCAACAAGAAGTTTGAATACAAGGAAATGTCAATCCTTACCTTCTTTCGCAAAGCCTTTCTCTTTGTTGGCAATGAGTCCAAGTTTTCACTAATCACTGCAAAAATCCCGTAACACGACACATCAAATATATTCCCGATAGTCATTGTTCCCTTTATATCAAGAATTGAACACAATTTCAACCGTTGTTTAGATATTTCGAAAGAAAATCAACGAAACCGACGTTCATTTTGACAGAAGTAAAAAGACTGACGTGTTCGAGGTTCGAGTGTTTCAGCTGTTCGCTAGAATTCATGGCACTCTTCGAAGCTTTTTGTGCATTCTTTGAAACGCAGTGTTTTGATAGAGAATGATAAGCTATTCGGAAAGAAATTTTAGGCAAAAACTCTTCTGACAGAAAAAAGTCAAGCTGTGACCGTTCACTGAATCATAAATGGGTCGAATTTCCATCAGTATTTTGACGAAAACTGAAAAACTATCAGAAATCAGCCTTCTGGATGAAAACAAATACTTTTTATTTAATTTCGGTAAGCATTTTTTGTGAACATTAATAAATTCAAAATGGCGGCGAGCTTTGTGGTTATAGCCCGATTTCAATAAAAATTGGTATTGGGGGTTTTAGGGTTGTAGATGATGATTTTTTGGTCAAATCTATGGATTCAAGATGGCGGCTCCAAGATGGTGACGAGTTTGGTGATTATAGCCCAATTCCATTCAAAATTGTTGTGTGGAGATTTTTGGGATCGGACATCATGACATTTTTGTCAAAATTCATTAATTCAAGATGGCGGCTCCAAGATAACGACGTGTTTTGTTATTATGGACCAATTCCATTCAGAATTGGTATGTAGTTGTTTTGGGGTCAGAATGCAATAACATGACGGATTTCATGAATGATTAAAAACATTTTTGAAACAAGCTTTTATACAAATGCACTGAAAGTTGGAAAAAAATTATATCTTTAATTTGACCTAGCTTATTCTGTGAGTAGCAGATTCAAAAGCTTGCCGCGAATATAAAATAGGTAAGATATTGAATCTGCTACTCACAAATAACCTAGGTCAAACAATTGAAAAAATATTTTACATTTTAAGTGCATTTGTATAAAAGCTTGTCTCATATTTTTTTTCATCATTTTAATTTTTTTGTTTTGACATTTCGTCATTCTGCCAGACAGGAGTAGAGTATGTGGTATCTTTTAGATTAAATAAATACCTACTAGAACAAAAAGAAATAAGGGAACTTGAATAGAAGACTGTACAACAGGATAGATAAGTATACACTCTTCACGTCCAGAGGTCCGTCAGGACGACTTTTTTTCTAAGACATACAACAAATAGACAACGGATTGGTAGGTATTATATAATTGCCGAATTTATCGTATTGTTCTTATATTTCAACTTTCAATTCGATGTTTTTCAACTTTTATAAGGAAAGTTCTGAAATTACGCTACTTTGTATTGAATGAGTTGACGTGAAAACATATTTGTCCCTACAAAGTTATGTTTTTATTCATTTTGAAAAATATCATAAGCAATGACAATTATTATTATTTTAGCGACTATGAATAATAGTTTGGAAACCAGGATGATTAGTACATAGGTGCTATTACTAAAATGGATGAAATATATATATATATATATATATATATATATATATATATATATACATTTATGCTTAGAAGTACGTGAATATTTAAAGAGTTGAAATAAGAATTATAAATAAAAAAAACCCATAAATATAAAATGTTCGTATTTAGTAATCCGTGCTATGTTATTTTACAGTTTTTCTGAAGATTCTACCGTTTTTCTGAAACCTTGTATAATATTAATCGATACCTATGTTTGAAATAAACATGTTTTCAAAATTACAAGCAATTGGCATAATTTAAAAAAAATGTGAAATCAAAATTTACGAATATATTTTGAGCACAAGCAGATAACAAAATATTAAAGGTTCGAACATCCTGTATAAGAAATTGGATCTGAACACAACAGCCAATGAGATGCTAGGAAAGTTCTTGATGCAAAACTATAAAATTTGAAGAAATGAAAAGCAGAATCGTCAAAAGAATGATTTTTACATGTATTGTATTTAGTTTATAAGGTAGTTAGAGATGTTTAATAATAAAAACTTCAAAGAAGTGAAAATAGTGAAAATGCAACAAAAAGTGCGTGGAAATCGAAAATTCGAGAAAGAAAACAAAATGTGTTTGTATCAAGGGAGAGGAATCAACAAGCTAGGGGGATTGGTAAAAAAAATTTTTTGGAAGAACCCATTATAAATTTACATCCTGAAAAATAATCAATTTATATAAGAAAAACAGCTATTTTGTCAAGACAACATGGGAAATGATATAAAGAACCATAGCATATGAAAAAGATCCCAGATGCAAAGTTAATCTTACCTGTTTCATTGGAGATTTACAAATCACGAGGAGAAGTCACAACCGACAGAAGGATCAGCAGTTTCCAGGAACCGGAGAAAATCCGAAACATTGACATGCTCGTTACCAGACGTTCAAAGGTATATTTTTGAAACCATAAAAGACAGTGCAAGTAAAAACAAAACTTTTTAAAATTTTGATAGAACTTTTCACGAATTACCATAAAGAACACATAACCTACAAACTAGGTTGAATTTCACTTGATTATCCCATAATTTCACATTTGCTGTGTATCTATACTTGCTATGGAACACTAATTCGGTTATTTATCACAGACTAGGTAGTAATAAGTTTTTCCTGAATAAAGGAAATTATTATTTTGATGAATATCTTATTTTCAATGTTTGATCAACAATGAATCGCTAATTTCTGAAATTGACATCAAGAGGGCTCCACAGTTGGACCGACTTCTGAGATTCCTTAGGCGTACCGATTGAGTTAGCTGAGGTGAAGGAAATAAGGTAAAAGAAAGGAAGTAAAGTCTTAGCTGGAGATATTGAATATTTATATGGGTATTTATTTATCAATACCTATTAAATAAATCTTCAAAAAAGGAATTAAAAACTTTGAAAATAGCAAAATAAGAAAAAGATAAAACAAAACAAAAAAATAGCAAAACACAAAAAAAAAATATATTTTCTTATGATGTCTGGTTGTGGAAAGTGAATAAATAAATATAGAATAATATAATATTCAAGTTCCCTCATTTCTTTTTGTTCTAGTAGTTATTTATTTAATCTAAAAGATACTACATACTCTACTCGTGTCTGGACAAATGACGAAATGTCAAAGCAAAAAAATTAAAATGATGAAAAAAAATATGAGACAAGCTTTTATACAAATGCACTTAAAATGTAGAAATATTGTTTTCAATTGTTTGACCTAGGTTATTTTGTGAGTAGCAGATTCAATATCTTACCTATTTTATATTCGCGGCAAGCTTTTGAATCTGCTACTCACAGAATAACCTAGGTCAAATTAAAGATATAATTTTTTTCCTTTTCAGTGCATTTGTATAAAAGCTTGTTTCAAAAATGTTTTTAATCATTCATGAAATCCTCATGTTATTGCATTCTGACCCCAAAACAACCACATACCAATTCTGAATGGAATGGTCCATAATAACAAACACGTCGTTATCTTGAGCCGCCATTTGAATTCATGAATTTTGACAAAAATGTCATGATGTCCGATCCCAAAAATCTCCACACAACAATTTTGAATGGAATTGGGCTATAATCACAAAACTCGTCACCATCTTGGAGCCGCCATCTTGAATTCATAGATTTTACCAAAAAATCATCATCTACGACCCTAAAACCCCCAATACCAATTTTTATTGAAATCGGGCTATAACCACAAAGCTCGCCGCTATTTTGAATTTATTAATGTTCACAAAAAATGCTTACCGAAATTAAATAAAAAGTATTTGTTTTCATCCAGAAGGCTGATTATTTTTCACTGTATTATTTCATGATTCAGGAACGGTCACAGTTGCTGTTGTTTGTGAGTTTGCCTAAAATTTATTTCCGAATAGCTTATCATTCTTTATCAAAACACTGCGTTTCAAAGAATGCACAAAAAGCTTCGAAGAGTGCCATGAATTCTAGCGAACAGCTGAAACACTCGAACCTCGAACACGTCAGTCTTTTTACTTCTGTCAAAATGAACGTCGGTTTCGTTGATTTTCTTTCGAAATATCTAAACAACGGTTGAAATTGTGTTCAATTCTCGATATAAAGGGAACAATGACTATCGGGAATATATTTAATGTGTCGTGTTACGGGATTTTTGCAGTGATTAGTGAAAATTCGGACTTATTGCCAACAAAGAGAAAGGCTTCGCGAAATAAGGTAAGGATTGACATTTCCTTGTATTCAAACTTCTTGTTGGACTCAACTAACTTCGAAGTATTAATCATGCAAAAATGAGTGATTATCAGAGAATCAGAAACATTCTGATAGTTTTACCATAGCTCAATAATAATTCATGGATTCGAAGATTGCAAGCAAGTAAAAGACGTTAATGATATGCGCGTTTTCATTTTGCAGATGCTCTCACAAAACGACTTGATCCAAAATAAGAATCTCGCACAAGTTGCCAACTTAAATAGTTCTGCCTCTCCGATGGCAATTGTTTGACTTTGGTTGCATGGAAAATATCCAATTTAATTTGTTATACCAATCCAAATACTTTTGGTCATGAAGTGCTTATATATTTCTTATATCAAATGTGTCATTCATGGAGATTTTGTGTCAAAAATTTGAACAATAACTTGCAACAGTGCTCCACAATGGTAAATATCTAGTTACATCACACATGCACTCCGAATAGGGGGAAAACACTTTTCTCACGTGTTTTTGCCTCCTGAACACGAATCCGGGTAAATATCTAGTTACATCACTCATGCACTCCGAATATGGGGAAAACACTTTTCTAACGTGTTTTTGCCTTCTGAACACGAATCCGGAAAAATGCGGCGGTCTCATACCGTTTCAGAGTTATATAGGTTTTTCAACTGAAACTAACCTCAAATTCAAGCACCGTTTTCTCGCACAAAACTCACTCAAAATGCCTCCTTCTCTTTACCAGCATAAACAATACACCCTAAATCACTTATTTTCGGCACAACTTTGCACAAAATATCGTTGTTTTTATCAAAAAAGATCTTCCTTCTTACACAGTCGATTCATTTATTACCAACATGAAAAATTAAAAAAGGTAATAAATGTCATCTGTCAAAGGAATTAGAATTGTTCATTTGCAACGGTGTAAGAAAGTCGATTTATGAAAATTAATTTTTTTTCGATGGAAATAAAATGTATTGTTTATGTTGTAATAAGAAGGAGGCATTTTGAGTGATTTTTGCGAGAAAAGTCTTGAATTTGAGTTAGTTTCAGTTGAAAACCTATACTCTGAAACGTATGAGCCCGCATTTTCTTCCGATTCGTGTTCAGGAGGCGAAAACACGTAAGAAAAGTGTTTTTCCCATATTCGGAGTGCATGAGTGATGTAACTAGATATTTACCCTAATCCGGAAGAAAAATGCGTCGGTCTCATACCGTTCCCGAGTTACAGCACTTAAAAAAAAAAAAAATTCAAGCAATTCAATACACCCTAAATCACTTATTTTCGGCAAAACTTTGCACAAAATATCGTCGTTTTTATCGAAAAAATCCTCCTCCTTACACAGTTGCAAATGAACAATTCTCATTCCTTTGACAGATGACATTTATTAACTTTTCTTATTTTTCATGTTGGTAATAAATGAATCAACTGTGTAAGAAGGAGGATCTTTTTCGATAAAAACGACGATATTTTGTGCAAAGTTGTGCCGAAAATAATGATTTAGGTTATTGTTATGCTGTAAAAGAAGGAGGCATTTTGAGTGAGTTTTGTGCGAGAAAACGGTGCTTGATTTTTTTTTAAAGTGCTGTAACTCGGGAACATAACCCATTTCTTCATCGTTCAGGAGGCAAAACCTAAATGTTTTCTATTCGATGCATGGTGATATAACTAGATATTACCCAAAACTAACAAAGGTTTTCATTGACAAGACTGGAATTATTACTAAAAAAAAATTGTGTGTAATGTTCCATGTGGCAAACTTCCATAGGAGAAAGATCAAGACCATTGAGAATGGGAAAATCTGAACATAAAAATGAAATCGAAATTCCCGAAAGTGGGAAAAAAATACCAGATATATCACATTCAAGTGAATATCCAGGATACCTACCCATGTGAAGTTTTACAGATTTTGTAAACTAGTCGAAAAGTATACGAATGTAATTATTTACATTTGAAACTATTTTTGGCCATCTCGAATTTATCTGAGGCATTATGAAAAGTATTTTTGTGCCAAATTTCCTTCCCTTCTGTGAAAAATGTGCCTCCACTTTTTTAACAAATTGCGTTATATGCCATTATATATATATATATATATATATATATATATATATATATATATATATATATATATATTAGGGTGCTTCATTTTTGGGCAACATTTTTTTTCTCCAAGTCTCGCCTGAAAATCTTGTGATTTATAGAAAAATAAAATTTTTGAGCATATTGCGAACCCTTAATTTGAATTTCAACCCACTGCTAGAAAATTTTGAATTTTATCCATTAAAATAACATTAAAAAATGATTTTTTATACGTTTTTCCTTCCGCTCACCCAGAAAAAATTTTTTTTGGGAATTTTGACTGATGGATTCTTGTGTATACTTTACTACAAAAAAGCCCATTGCGTCGAGTTTGTAACTCTAACGGGTTCGACGAAAAATGTCATTTAAGCTGAACTTTCATAAAAATAGCAGTAAATCGCGTTTATTTGCTAAACTATTGGAGATAGAAAGAAAATTTGTAGGGGGGTTTATGCCCTACAATTTTGCTGTGAGATATTTTTTGTAGCTCTCATAGTTTAGCTGTTAAAACCACTTAAAACTTAAAATTCACGAAAAAATCAATTTTCTTCAATAAAAACTAATTTATTAAATCCAAGTTAAAAAATTGAATGAAATTTTTTTTTGTCATTGTATTTTTTGAAATTTTATGGCAGCAAAAATGTTTTAAATCAGTAATTTCACAACGATTACTACTTTTTGGCGTTCAAAACATTTAAAAAAAAATTATACGATTTACAGATAGTTATTCATGTTAGACTTTATATTTATGTACAACTCACTCATTATCATTTTTTTATAACTTTTTCAGTAATACTATTGTTTATGCTTGTGTTCAGAAAAAAGCCTCTTTAGATTAGATAACGATATGTAATTTATTGAAATATTTTTTCAAACAATTTTTTAGAAGACTTAATTAATTATCAAAGAAAAGTTAAAAGCTCAAATGACATTTTTCGTCGAACCCGTTGGAGTTACAAACTCGACGCAATGATCTTTTTTATAGAAAATTATACCTATAACAAGAATCCATTAGTCAAAATTCCCAAAAAAAATTTTCTGGTAATGTTATTTCAATGGATAAAATTCAAAATTCTCTAGCAGTGGGTTAAAATTTGAATTAAGGGTTCGCAATATGTTCGAAAATTTTGTTTTCCTATAAATTAAAAGATTTTCAGGCGGGAAAAAAATTGTTGCCCAAAAATGAAGCACCCTTATATATATATATATATATATATATATATATATATACTCGATGGCCTATTAGACATTTCTGGAAAACGGGACATAGGATTATTTTTTAAATTTGGTTTCTCAGGTAACTAGTTCTGTTCTATCGATCTAAAATATTTTTAGCGCTGCGACGTTGCCGCTTATATTGAAAAGTAGCAACAACTTTGATATTTTAAATAGGACACCCTATATATTATTCCATTTCTCGCTTTGCTATTGCTTTTCGATTATTTTTGTTCGATACTTCCCTATACCTATCTCCAGTAGTTTTCGAGAAATTCATTGATTTCCTTATTTTTTGTGCGAAACATAGCTTTAATCAAATGTTTATTACTGCGGTATTTGGATTCGAAGACAGCTGAAATTTTGGATGTAGTTTGACAATGTCCTGTGTATCAGTTGTGTCCAAGGAAATTATTTCTCCATTATACAGGGTCGTTCAAAATTTGTGATTTTACCGATACATACAAAAGTGGTGAAAAGTCATTTTTTCAAATGGAACATCCTATATATTATCGAAAATCCTGAAAGACAATTGAAGTTCCTTTCAAATGATGTTTCATGTTCCTATACCTAAATAGTAAGTTTCCGAAATAAAAGCAAGTTTCTATAAAAATTGGATTATTTTGCCATATTTTGTATTAGGTAGCTATGAAATGTCATCAATAATAAAACGTTTGCGCGTTCATCAACGTGAATTTTATTAGAAAAGAATCAAAATGGAAATTTTTTATTCTTCATGGTCAATGTGATCAAATTATAGCCAGAACATGCAGAATGTTCTGTAGTATATTGAAGTGTGTGACTGTTAAGATGACGAACTGATTGTACAAAGAATGATTAATATACAGGGTATTATAAACTCGATGGCCTATCAGACGTTTTTAGAGATCTGAGACATAAATACTTGAAATCTTGTATTCCACGATAAGTGATTGCGATCTGCCTCTTGAAAATATTTTCACGGTTGCAGTGTTGCCACATCTGCTTGTAACTAATATCGACTTTCTAATTTCAAATGGGGAACACCCAGTATTTCATTCCGTATTTGAATTCTACTGATGAATACAAATAACTTTTACTGAACATGTCGTAACCTATCTCTACATTTTATCGAATATTGATTATTTAGTAATTGTTTTGCTACCAAGATGGGACCAACTTCAATTCAAATATCTTTTCTTTCTTGAGTTTTTTTGGGTTTGTAACCTTCCACAACCTAAAAAATAATAGAATTAATATAGAAAATCTATACAAGTTTGCCCTTCTATATAGGAACATGAAACATCATTTGAAAGGAACTTCAATTGTCTTTCAGGATTTTCGATAATATACAGGATGTTCCATTTGAAAAAATGCACTTTTCACAACTTTTGTATGTATCGGTAAAATCACAAATTTTGAACGACCCTGTATAATGGAGAAAGAATGTCCTTGACACAACTAATACACAGGACATTGTCAAACTACATCCAAAATTTCAGCTGTCTTCGAATCCAAATACCGCAGTAATAAACATTTGATTAAAGCTATGTTTCGCACAAAAAATAAGGAAACCAATGAATTTCTCGAAAACCACTGGAGATAGGTATAGGGAAGTATCATACAGGATAATCGAAAAGCAATAGCAAAGCGAGGAATGCAATAATATATAGGGTGTCCCTATTCAAAATATCAAAGTTGTTGGTTCTTTTAAATATAAGCGGCAACGTCGCAGCGCTGAAAATATTTTAGATCGATAGAACAGAACTAATTACTTAAGAAACCAAATTTTCAAAATAATCCTATTTCCCGTTTTCCAGAAATGTCTAATAGGCCATCGAGTTTGGGACACCCTGTATATATATATATATATATATATATATATATATATATATTGTTATGATACGTGATTGCGGTCGTTTTTTTATTTTATTCTATATTTGTTTATTTACTTTCCACAACCAATCATAACAAAATATATTATTTTTTTGTGTTTTGCATTTTTTTTTTTTTACTATGTTTTACTATTATTTTCAAAGGCTTCAAGCTAATTCTTTTTTTGAAGATTTATTTAATATGTATTGATAAATAAATACCCATATAAATATTCAATATCTCCAGCTATGTACTTTACCTCCTTTCTTTTACCTTATTTCTTTCACACTCAATAGGTTCGCCTATGGAATCTCAGAAGTCGGTTCAACTGTGGAGCCCTCTTGATGTCAATTTCAGAAATTAGCAATTAATTGTTGATCAAACATTGAAAATAATGCAGATATTCATCAAAATAATAATTTCCTCAGGAAAAACTTATTACTACCTAGTCTGCGATAAATAACCTAATTAGTGCTTCATAGCAAGTATAGATATACAGCAAATGTGAAATTATGGGATAATCAAGTGAAATTTAACCTAGTTTGTAGGATATGTGTCCTTTATGGTAATTCGGGAAAAGTTCTATCAAAATTCTTTAAAAGTTTTGTTTTTACTTGCACTGTGGTGACTTTTATGGTTTCAAAAATATACCTTGGAACGTCTGGTAAGGAGAATGTCAATGTTTCGGATTTTCTCCGGTTCCTGGAAACTGCTGATCCTTTTGTCGTTGTGACTTCTCCTCGCAATTTGCAAATCTCTAATGAAAAAGGTAAGTTTAACTTTGCATCTGGG
Source organism: Gonioctena quinquepunctata (assembly GCA_018342105.1). Lineage (NCBI taxonomy): Eukaryota > Metazoa > Arthropoda > Insecta > Coleoptera > Chrysomelidae > Gonioctena > Gonioctena quinquepunctata. The sequence continues at coordinate 142,892 of JAFIRS010002664.1, read as the reverse complement.
ATCTTTTTTATCTGCTATGGTTCTTTATATCATTTCCCATGTTGTCTTGACAAAATAGCTGTTTTTTCTTATATAAATTGATGATTTTTCAGGATGTAAATTTATCATGGGTTCTTCCAAAAATTATTTTTTTTACCAATCCTCCTAGCTTGTTGATTCCTCTCCCTTGATACAAACACATTTTGTTTTTTTTTTGAATTTTCGATTTCCACGCACTTTTTGTTGCATTTTTCACTATTTTCACTTCTTTGAAGTTTTTATTTATTAAACATTTCTAACTATTTTATAAACTAAATACAATACATTTAAAAATCATTCTTTTGACGTTTCTGATTTTCATATTTACAAATTTTCTAATTTTGCATCAAGAACTTTCCTGGCATCTCATTGGCTGTTGGTTCAGATCCAATTTCTTATACAGGATATTCGAACCTTTAATATTTTGTTATCTGCTTGTGCTCAAAATATATTCGTAATTTTGATTTCAATTTTTTTTAAATTATGCCAAGTGCTTGTAATTTTGAAAACATGTTTATTTCAAACATAGGTATCGATTAATATTATACAAGGTAGAATCTTCAGAAAAACTGTAAAATAACATTGCACGGATTACTAAATACGAACATTTTATATTTAAGGGTTTTTTTAATTTATAATTCTTATTTCAACTCTTTAAATATTAATGTACTTCTAAACATAACAATATATATATATATATATATATATATTATATATAATATATGTATATATGTATATATTATATATAATATATATATATTATATATATATATATTTTAAATAAAAAGAAAATAATGTATGCCTTTATGACATCCAGACAAATATGTATACCTGTTGAAACAGATATCTAAAAACTTACTTTTGGATGTTTTGATATACAACTTTCAAAATGTAACAAAGGGGTAAAATATTGGCAAAATGCAACGCCAGAAATAACTATTACCAAATTCAAACATACTCTCATAAACTAAAAAAAAATTTATTGTATAATTTCACATTACCTAACGTTGGCCACAAGTAACCAAAGTTAGGTTATGTACTTTTACAACACGATATGTAATTCTTATCTCCCCATGATTCAACGTGTAAAATTAAGTAGTTATGATATAGTATTATATTATTTATCGTATAATGTTACCATATGGACTGTGTGATGATATACTTACTCGTTATTTAGTATTTATTTAGTATATAAATTATTTAAACTACCTGTAATAATGATGCGATATTTTCTTACCGGTAATGTATCATTTTTTATTTTACCTGTAATCTCACATCAGAAAATACATTTAGCGTATTACACCAGTAAACATAGAGTTTTTGCTATCCACTTTCTTCTTTATTTCAAATGGCGAACTGCATATCAACTAATTCTTTGGGAATCTATCACACCTACCAGAAAAAGGTAGACTATGAATTGAAATTATTATAAATATAACGTTCAATGTATCATAACCTATACAAACAAAGTGAATAACTGAAATAATGAATAGAAAATTATCATTAATTATATAAATTTTCTATAAAGGTTGTGAAGACGAAGATGGCAGCTTTAATTCTCGGAAACAAGAAATTTTCCTTCAAGCCAAATACTTATAGACTAGTGCTGAAGCCTTTGAAAATGGTAAAAAGTGAAGAAGAAATAATAGTGGGATGAAACCCATTGGAAAAGGAGAGTATAACAAAAATGGAAGGAAAAATAATTTATGGGCGATGTGAGGTCGGGAAGTGGAAGGGGGTGAGTTTTTAAGGGTAAAAAACGGTTTATCTCGATTTCCGGCAAAACTACAAGTCCCATGGAAAAAACTTAGATGGCAAAGTTGTAGGTAATGAAAAGATCTACTTTTTTCACATAACCTCAAAATTTATGTGAAAAATTCAAATAACCAAGTTTTTTGTTTTTTATTTTTATCTTTTACAAAAAAAAATTCACGAAATTTGGTAAAAATTCACCTTTTTATGTCCCGAACACACTGTAATTTTTTTGATTTAAAATATTAATTTTTTCACCTTATTTTGACTTAATATCGAAAAAGCACCCTAATTTTCAATCGAAAATTCTCCCGTCAAAATATCAGCTTTTCAAAAAAAGTCGGTGTGCTTTTTGTTCGTTGAAATCTCTTCTTTCTGATGGTATGAAAAAAAAGTACATTACTATGACAGAAAATGCAAAGAAACGAAAAAAACTCGAATCCGAATTTAATAAGACACTTACAATATTTTGAGAAAGTTGTAGAATCTTCTTTAAATTATATGCGTAGATGCCTATTTATTGCTATTTTGAGATAACTTATATACCTGAGTGACCTACGGAAAATTTTAGTCTATCAAAAGGTATTTATTTCATAGAGAAGTGGGGAAGGGGCTAGGAGGGTCTGGACCTTACTACCTGTTATTTATTTGCATTTTCTGAGAACATTTACCATAGTAATGTATATTTTTTTACACTATCAGAAAGTAGAGATTTCAACGAACAAAAAGCCCACCGACTTTTTTTAAAAACCTGATATTTTGACGGGAGAATTTCTGATTGAAAATTAGGGTGCTTTTTCGATATTAAGTCAAAATAAGGTGGAAAAATAAATATTTTAAATAAAAAAAATTACAATTTTTTTTTGTAAAAGTTAAAAATAAAAAACCAAAAACTTGGTTATTTGAATTTTTCACATAAATTTTGAGATTATGTGAAAAAAGTGTGGATACTAAAGTTGTTGATCTTTTTATTACCTACAACTTTGCCATTTAACTTTTTTCCATAGGACTTGCAGTTTTGCCGGAAATCGAGATAAACCGTTTTTTACCCTTAAAAACTCACCCCCTTCCACTTCCCGACTTCAGATCGCCCGTAAATTATTTTTCCTTTCATTTTTGTTATATTCTCCTCCTTTCCCAATGAGTTTCATTCTACTATAATTTTTTTTGGTTTAAAAAATTATCGACCCTGGTGTATTAAATACAGTAACTTTCTGAAGTGAACTGGACGTATGCGATTCTAACATGTACAGATTCACACCAAAAAAAAAATTCCGCCAGTAGTACTTCCGGAAGGACCAAGTACGATCAATACTGAAACAATATACTAAATTATTGAAAAAATTCAGGAGTAAAGACTTCTAATATAATTTTAGGCCAATTGATACAATATATGTGAAAATGTATAGTAAATGTTCAAAATTATAGGGGTAAACAAATTTAATATTGGATGGATATACGAGACGTTGTTGTAGTCGTCAAAAAATGTTGGGGACAGCAGTTCAGTCTACCATGAGGACATTGAAAGCAAACTATTTGAGAGCTGGTTTAAAGAAACGCTCTATCTTTCTAGACGGATCCATACTATATATTCTAATAAGCACACTATTCAAGAATTTTTAGAAGCAGAAGATATGTGCTACGAAGACACTATACAAAACAGCAACTGATAAAAGTGTTTGATACAGAAATAATAAATTAATATGTTGTTGATCAAACGGCTCTTAAAATTGGTGATATTGTCCTCCGTTTGCCATAAGAAAACATAGTACTCCTCCTAAATATGCTGACAGTGTTGTAACACAAATCCAGCAAGATATTCTTTATCACTGATGAGAACTAGGAAAACGCAATCGATCATGCAATAATAATTGAGAAACTGTACATGCAGGGTATTCTCAGAAAAGTATACTTATTGTGAATTATAGTGACTCTGGATCTAATGGTTATAGTGAATTGGAATAGTATAATTTAATATTGGAAATATACAAACTAGAATTTCAACAGAAATTGCTACGGTGAAGAAAATACTTTCAAACACACCAAATAACATAATATAGTGTTGTATTTTACACTGTCCCAGGTATCGAAAAAGTTTCAAATTTCTGTCACAAATTACTATTTAAGTAAATTTATTGTATTTTTCATAGTGAATTATCATTATTCAAGAGAAGCCTACCATGGAATTCTGGCATTAGTCACCCAGCGAGGGTTACATAATCAGTGAGAATTCTCAGAAGGTTTCGTCTCAAATAATTTGACTACTGTAATACAATATTTGTTGTGATACATATTCTATCGTGTTCTTATTTGGTACTTTCATTTTGTTATCATTTTGCTATGGCCAATCACTATTGAATCGACGAAACACGGGTTAACATATTCCTATCCTGCCATGTACCAAATTTTCCTGCCGTGTCCCATGAACAGATAATTATTAACAAAGGTTAATAATAAGAAACAAAATATGTACAGCTGAATACTGTTAATCGCAATCAATCACTAGAAATTTTTGATAACCTTTAAGATAAAAATATTTGGAACACAAAACTAGAGGAATAAAACTTTATATTCTTTATTTAACATTAGCTGGCCTGTCCCGGCCTCGCACAGATAGATGAATAAATGTTAAATATACACTTAACCACGTACGTGTCTCTCCGCTTGAAGCTTGCACAAAAGTTTACTCGTATGGCTTTGTAACCCCGAATCTTATCTATCACATCGCACTAATATTATGGAGGCCACAGAATGGATGTGAATATGTGTTTATAACCACTGAACGCTAAAACTACCGAACGGATAGTGATGAAATTTGGCAAATATATAACAAAACATAATATAATTATATATTATATATAATAGTAACAGTAAAGTCAGGCAATATTAATAATCTTGTGCCATTACATATATAAGGTGGGCTAAATTTCTTAACAGCAGAATGGGGGTACCGATCTTCAACATCAGGTCGTGTTGTGGTGGCTGGCCAGAAAGATAACACTGGTCTGCAACAAAATCCTCCTTCAAAAAATTATGTCATAAATATGAAGATTTTAATGCTCTGAATCTGTTCCTTACGGCCAATTTTTTCTATCACGTTAGATTTTTCGAAATGATTTTTTTTCCAAAATATCGTAATTTTTTTTTGTTTAATTCGTTTTATGCGTTAACATTATAAACAATGTATATACATACGAAATAGGAAAGAAGGAAAGTGCTGGAAGTGATTTTTATGGTAGTACATATGCGCCTGCGCAGAATACACTGTGACTTTACAACAGAAAACCTGTCTTTTAATGGTTTACGTTCTATATCAAATACTTTAGTAAGTTTTGCACAAAATTATATTATATATATATATATATATATATATATATATATATATATATATATATATATATATATATATATATATATATATATATATATAAATATATATATATATATATATATATAAATATATATATATATATATATATATATATATATATATATATATTAAGTATTTTATGTGTAGGTTATCCATTTTTTTATGAACAGAGATAATAAATATAAGATAGATTTTTTATTTTTTTTTAAATAAATTTCATTTAATTTTAGGTTGGAAAAATTCATTTTTTGAACTCTCATTTGGATTTATTTCCGGAAAATCTCGGTGCTGTATCAGATGAGCATGGTGAAAGGTTTCATCAGGATATTATGCATATTGGAAGACGCTACAATGGAAAATGGTCAGCAGCAATGCTTGCTGATTTTTGTTGGTCGATTCGCCGAGAAACTTGATGGAAACGATGAAAAGAAAAAAACTACAAAATAACTTGAATTATATTACCATAATGCGATAAATATACTAATATTTCTATAACTTGTGACTGTAAAATTAGCATTTTTCGTTGTAAAACTTAGACCGTAGTCTTTTTTCACTTTTTTGTAATTGTTGTTACGGTGATAATATCGTTTTTTAATTGAATGGACATTGTATTCAAAATCTATGTGCTGTATTATAGCATGTTAATTCCGTGTTTAGAGCACCAAATATGATGTTATCATGCATGAAAACAATGAGGAGAAAAACAAAAAAAATCTGCAAACCAGTGTAATGAATTCAAAAATTCCTGTGGGTAGTGCACTGTGTCTTCAATATTGCTGACTGTATCAATAGACTTATAATGATAATCTGTTTGTAGAAGATTTTCTATACCAGGATATATATTGCATCTATAAGATGTTCACGACTATTAGTCTAGTTAACAAGTGCTTTTTAGGTCAAATTTTTTTCGCATTCTCCGAAAATTATGATTGAGGTGACATTCGATTCGGAATGGCATGTAGATATTTCTTGAGAAAATGCTGAGGCCGCTCGCAAATTTTGCAATAGTTATAAACAATTAAGTGAAAAACAAAAGTGGCTTTTGGTTTTTCGCCAATATCTCAAAAACTATTTGAGATAATTCAAATTCGGAAAGAAGAGAAAATTTCCTAACAAAAGTCTTGACTCTTGGAACTGTACGACCAATATTTATAATTTTCCCAGAGGGTTGAAAATACGCCCGAAAACGGGTACTCCGGCTTGCGCAAGCCACGTCCCCTTCGGACATTTAATGAATAAATATTATTTAAACTTATTAAATATGAAAATTAAAAATTTAAAAAGTTCAGGCGCCTGCAGGATACATCAATAAACAATAATACGTGGTCCAAAAATTTTTATCGCGATTTTTCAATAAGTTATCCATTAGTTAATTAACACTTTTTTGTAGCACGAACATTAACATTGCAAGTGCGATAATGGTTAAACTATTAATCTGAGAATGTTATGTTTTCCTTTCGTGGAGCTATTTATCAAAGGTCTAAGAATAGATTCCTGTTGGAGAAATTGGAAAAATTGTTAATTTTCGTTTTGTTATTAACAATTTACTAAGGTGAAAAATTATAAAGCTTCATTAAACATTGAAAAAAAATTTTTTTTATAATATTATTATTGTCCGTTCTCTAATGATCAGAAGATACTTAAAAATGATTTTTAATGATTTTTATCTCTATTGTTTAAAAATTGTTATAAACAAATGCTTGTGTATGAGATAATTAAAAAAAAATCTTTGATGATAATTATGATTTTTCAAAAAAACAGTTTCTTAAAAAATGAATTTTATTGCTCAAAAACGCATTTGTTAAATAATTTTTTTTTTACCACTTGTTATAAAAATTAAGAAACCATTTTTTTTTAATCATCATTTATCTTGGTCTTCGATATTAAAAAAAAAGTTTATTATTAAATTTTCATTGTTTATTTAATAAACAATTTTTAAACAAATGAATTATCTCTTTGTATTTTTATCTTTTTCTACTAAAAAAACAAAAACAACCATGTATTATTTTTAGAAAAAAAAATATTTATATTTTTTATTGAACTTTGAATTTTCTGTTCTCTTTCATTTCACCACTCTGACCTGGTTTTTTATGTTTAACTTTTTAACTAATGGAGATACAAGGAAAAAATTACAAACTTATTCATTCTTTATTAATTAAACAACAAATTAAGCCAAAATTTGAAGCTCTCACTCAATTATTTATTTAATTTATACCATTTGTTTATAAAAATAATCTTTCAGAAAAAAAAAGAATTTTTTCTTTCAATCTTATTTTTATTCATAATTGAAAAAATTACCGAGAAAAAAAAATAAGCTAAAATTGTTGATAAATATACGTTAGATGAAAAGTTACATAAGTTGTATGGTCATAGTTATATTAGTTTATAAGATATTTAGACATAAAAGTAGAAAAAATTGTTTGCTCAATTTGTTGTTTAATCGATAAAGAATAAATAAGTCTGAAATTTTTTCCTTTATTAGTTAAAAAGTTATAATAAAATTAAACATAAAAAACCAGGTCAGAGTGGTGAAATGAAAGAGAGCAGAAAATTAAAGTTCAATAAAAAATATATTTTTTTTTTCTAAAAATAAAACATGGTTGTTTTTTTGAGTAGACAAAGAAACAAAATACAAAGAGATAATGCATTTGTTTATAACAAATTGTTTATTAAATAAACAATGAAAATTTAAATAATAAACGTTTTTTTTTTAATATCGAAGACCAAGATAAATCATGATTTGAAAAAAATTGTTCCTTAATTTTCATAACAAGTGGTAAAAAAATTTATTTAACAAATGCGTTTTCAAGCAATAAAATTCTTTTTTTAGGAAACGGTTTTTTTTGAAAAATCATAATTATCATCAAAGATTATGTTATGAAAAAAAAAATTAAATTATCTCATACACAACGCATTTGTTCATAACAATTTTTTAAACAAAAAGAGATAAAAATTATTAAAAATCATTTTTAACTATCTTCTGATCATTAGAAAACGGATCAATGATAATATTATAAAAAAAAAGTTTTTTTCAATGTTTAATGAAGCTTTATAATTTTTCACCTTAGTAAATTGTTAATAACAAAACGAAAATCAATAATTTTTCAATTTTTCCAACGGAAATCTATTCTTAGACCTTTGGAAAATAGCTCCACGAAAGGAAAACATTCTCAGATTATAGTTTAACAATTATCGCACTTGCAATGTTAATGTTCGTGCTACAAAAAATGGTTAATTAACTAATGGATAACTTATTGAAAAATCGTGATAAAAATTTTTGGACCAAGGATTATTGTTCATTGATCTATGCTCAGGCGCCTGAATTTTTTCAATTTTTTATTTTTATATTTAATAAGTTTAAATAATATTTATTCATTAAAGGTCCGAAGGGGACGTGGCTTGCGCAAGCCGGAGTACCCGTTTTCGGGAGTATTTTCAACCCTCTGGGAAAATTATAAATATTGGTCCTACAGTTCCGGGAGTTGAAACTTTTTCTTAGGAAATTTGAATTATCTCGGATAGTTTCTGAGATATTGGCGAAAAACCAAACCCACTTTTTTTTCACTTAATTGTTTATAACTATTGCAATTTTTGCGAGCGGCCTTAGCATTTTCTCAAAAAATATCTACTTGCCATTCCGAATCGAATGACACCTCAATCATAATTTTCGGAGAATGCGAAAAAATGTTGACCTAAAAAGCACTTGTTAACTAGAGTATACAGTGCTTCTCAAAAGTCCCCTCCCCCCTCTTATTTTTGGAACGATTATACAAAAACAAGTGGAATTTGGAAACTGAATATTAAAGGTTGTAAACTTCCCTACTAGTGATGATAGATGACGAAATCGTCGAAGATGACGTCACAAAGCCATTGTGACCAATAATTTTAAATGGAACCCTACGGCAAGCGACACCTCTTTCAAAAGGTATCGAAAAAAACCTATTCAATGATACTAATTTTGTTTGTGTTTATGGCAGTTGTGGCAACTCGCTTATGAAAAACGCAAAGCTGTGATGAATTAAATCAGTTAATACAAAATTCCAAATTCAAGCTCCGCCTCTGGATAGTTGTCAAATAAGCTGACATTTTTGTTAGTCTCCCTAATTCGAAGTTTTTGTACATTTAATAATTTGTGTATTGTTGATCGAACGTTTAACTGTTTTAGCAGCTTTTGGTACTTTTAATATTTTTGTAGATTTTAATAATTTGTTAAACTGTTGTGAGCCGAACGTTTAAGTGCTTCAAGAAGCGAAATGGTACGTGCTTTAGGTGATAAAGTAGCAGCGATCCTAATTCTTGGTGAAACTGGACAAAATATTTATGCAGCAGAACGCATTTTTAATGAGAGGTTTCCCGATCGCCCCGTTTCGAAGACTTATGTGAGGGAGCTTCTTCGTAAGTTTGAAACAACGGGTAGTATTAATGATGCGAAACGATCTGGCAGACCACAAATTTCTGATGAGAAAAAAATTTATATACTGGCAGAAGTAATAGTTAATCCTACTTCTTCAACAACTCACGTTGCATCTACCTGTGAAGTCAGTCGAAGTACAGTACTCAGGGTGTTGAAAAAAACAAATTTCATCCATACAAATTAAAAATGGTTCATCAACTCTCAGACGACGACCCAGACCGAAGACTAGAATTTTTTGAAAATATGGAAACTAAAACCAACCAACAGCCAGACTATGTCAAAACAATTTGTTTTAGTGACGAAATTACTTTCTATCTAAATGGAAATGTAAATACACAGAATGTGAGGTATTGGAGTGGCGCAAATCCTCACCTGCTTCGTGAAACACATACCCAATTTCCCCAGAAGGTGAATGTTTGGGAAACCACATCGTTGGGCCTCTTTTTTTAAATCCCAATTTAACTGGTGAGGTTTATCTGGAGCTGTTGCAAAACGCAATAGAACCGTTAATCCTTGAAATTTTGGAAGATAATACAGATAAATTCGGCAATTTGGAAATAACATTCCAACAGGATGGTGCTCCTCCTCACTATTACGGTGCAGTAAGATGGTATTTGGATGAGGAGTATCGTGGTAGATGGATTGGACGACGAGGTTCAACGGAATGGCCAGCTCGATCACCGGACCTCACACCTTTGGATTTTTTTCTGTGGGGGTACCTTGAATCGAAGGTTTACGCCACTGAACCTGACAATATTGACGTTTTAAAACAACGTATTGATGCAGAATGTGAGGCTGTTTCCGCAGACACATTTGCAAAAGTACGAGAAGAGTTTAAAAATAGGATATTTCTCTGTCAGGAAGTAAATGGAGGTCACTTCGAGCAATTAGATACTGATTCTTAAATCTGTTATTAATATCATACTGAATGGAATTTAAATTTTAATGTTCACTAATGAGCCATTAAAACTGCCATAAACACAAACAAAACTAGTATCATTGAATAGGTTTTTTTGATACCTTTTAAAAGAGGTGTCGCTTGCCGTAGGGTTCCATTTAAAAAATTATTGGCCACAATGGCCTTGTGACGTCATCTTTGACGATTTCGTCATCTATTATCACTAGTAGGGAAGTTTACAACCTTTAATATTCAGTTTCGAAATTTCACTTGTATATGTATAATCGTTCCAAAAATAAGAGGGGGGGAGGAAACTTTTGAGAAGCACTGTATAGACTATGCGACCTGAGCTATTGTCCAGTTCGATTTTTGCACTACAGTCATGAATGCTTGGAGAACGGATTTTTCCCTTTCCAAATTGCTGTGGGAGATCGTCATCGTTATTTTTGTTTAAATAGGCTCTCATATTAGTGGGCAAATTGAGTGATTGAATTGAACCCCATATCAGAGGTGATATAATGCTTTAATAATATCTGCACGTGTTTCTTTCGTAATGACGGGAAGAAATTTCCGAAAATCACCAGCAAAACCAAAGTAATCCCACCTATGACGGCACTTGAATTTCTGAGATCGTTCGGTTCACGCTTCAACATGAACTCTGTGACTCATAGTATAGTTATTCTAACCTCAATTGGAACGGCAATAAAAATAAGAGCACTACGAGGAGTGTTCATATGCACTGCCCGGCAAATGGAAAATTTATATACTATTTACTTTCAAAGCGTTCCTGGTATAATCATAAAAAAGTTCTGGCGCGTGTCCATAGTTGCCCAGATCATTAGTAAAGGCGCTATCAAATATATTTGAGGAATAGAAGCTCGGCAAGCTGGATTGGACATCTGTTATCTGAAGCCGCATGATTTACGCAGCTCACAATATTTCATAATGAGTGCCGTGTGTTGGCGAGGCTAGGAATTATCCAATGAAAATAATTTTATCAATATGGCTTTCTGGAGACCTTTTGAAACAAATAATAAAATTCAGTTGAAATAACATGTGTCTACTTTTACATGGGGTGATCAATTGCTATGATTGTAATAAGTAACTGAAAAAATACCACTGAAAAATAATATACCGACGCCTATGTCAAGGCGGCGACTGCAAAGAGAATTCCTTCCCTAAACTATTTATGTCGGTCCAATTGGGATTAGAAATACTATATATTCATCCCAGATGTTTCTTGTAAGAATTTTCCAAACGGTTCATTTTTACGTACAGAACAAACCGATTGTTCTTCCAAAAATACAGTAAGTGGTAATTTGAAGGTGTAGTTTTCCAATCCTTTAATAGAGTTGCGGCAATTCCGGAAGAAGCGACTGCCAGTGCTATTTTTTCAGATTGTCTCACTTTTGCCAATATAAAATTTGCGAGAAATGTTTTTCCAGTGCCTCCTGGAGCATAAAAAAAAATACTACTCTTAGGCCGGGCTCAAACGACTCGTGTACTTGGCAAAAACACAATTATTTGCGTACTTGGCAAGTATACGAGCTTTGCGAATTGCGATGGCAAGCAGGGCGCTCACACGACGTGTACAATTTACAAGTACGCGAGCGCGAACATTTGGCTTAAAAACCTTGACAAATGAATCAGTGGTGTGGCAGTCAATCACGGTATATCATCTCATATGATCAAGGTCATACTCGATGTTAGTGTTGACTCCAAACCGTAAAGGGGCGCTGAGATCGACTCAAGTGACTAACACGCAAGCGCGTGCCAGGGGGGCGTCAATACTGTCAAGTCAATGACAGTCTGTCATTCATTGTTTATAATCTTCAACGTGTGGAACATAAACAATTTAGAATTTTTTTGTTTGCTCTTGGTATTTGAAGTTTGAAGAAGTATTCGATTAATATGGTATTTTATTGTTGCGTGCCTTCCTGCGGTAACAATGGAAAAAATATTAATTTGCATCGCTTTCCTGTTAACTGTACACAGGTAAGTATTTTTTAATTGATTTTGTATTCATTCATTTCTTATTTTTCATGAAACTCAACCAATGCTTGATTTATTTCCAGATTTGTGATATATGGTTACGAAGGATTGCTAGGAAGGACTTACAGTCTTTGAATAGAAATCAATTGTATAAAAACTATAGGATATGTGAAGAACATTTTCATGAAAGCTGTATTTTGCCAGTGTTTCCTAGAAGATTGAAATTAGGTTCATTACCGGTATGGAATCTTGGAGGTATGTAAAATTTGCGCAAGTTGTTCAAATACAATATTTTTTTGAGTTTTTCAATTATTAATGATTGAAATTCAGGTTATAACAACATTTATTTTTTATGCAGAAACTGAATACACTATAGAGGATTGCATCATGGTTCCAAGGTGCAAGGGCATCCACAAGACTCACTCTATGTTGGAAACACCCAGCTCCTCTACTGCATTGGAAATGATGAGGTATACCAGTCCAGTCACTGAATGTTCAACAATCGAAGACAGTTTATGTGCAACCCAAGGAAGTACAGGTACTTATTATTGTTTTTTACCACTTGTTTGCAAGCGTTAGAATCGAAAACTCAAGTGGAATGGACTGGAGCATTTACCGTTCATGTAAACATTACAAATGGTGAGCTCGAAAATAAGTCAGAAGCTTGAAGAGGTTACGTTTTAATTTATTTATATTTTAATAATTTACTTTTAAATATAATCAAAATGTCTTTATAAGGGCGACAGTTGGGTATTTGTTGATGCAGCGCAATAATGCTTCAGAAACTATTTCTAGTTTCGATGAAATGAAGATTGGAATGCAATTTTACAAAATCGTGAAAAGCGAAAACTCAGGCCATGTATTATTAATTATGAAAGTATAATTGATCGTTATTTAGATGAAGAATATTTACCTGTGGTCGCACGTTGAACGGCTGAAAGAATATTTTGATCGTTGTGAGAGCTTAGTGGAACGCACTCATAATGTTGTCCCAGAGGTCCATCGCTCTTTACAAAACATATACAAAGTGATATAATTTCAAGTACTTCTCAAAACAATGTTTATTTTCGTAGCGAATGTAATTTTGTCATTATTATGACAACTGCAAAGATGATTTGATTTATGGAATATTTCAACTTCAAAATCTAATCATTGTGTTTCTGAATGTTGAAGAACACACTTCACTATTGCAATTATACTTTTGATGCATTTTTTTATCGAATTATATTAACATTTCCCCATTTTTACAGCTCCTGTGACAAAGGAAAACTCCCCCCCTGCTGGATGTTCTAGGAATGAAGCATTGCCCAGGACACCAAAAACCAGTAAAGGTAACATACTTATTTGCTTTTATTATTTGAAGCTTATTTTTGTGGTGGAATACTCATTCTCGACACTTTTTGGGGATTATAACCTTCCACAATCAGAAAACAAATTGAATGGATCAGGAATCTATACAATTCTAGAAGGGCAAAGAAATTACTTTCCCCGATAAGTTACGAATTGAAAAATGTTCAATTAGTCAATAACTTGCCGTATTCTAATTCTTGTCTATCACAAAAAATTATTGAATTCAAAGATACTTCTCTATATACATTTCGGGAACTGTATCCGTTCTCGTTTTATTTTATTTTTGAATATAGATGAAACTTTCTCAGTTTTTGGCTGTTTTTCTTGCATTGTTTTTCGAACGTTATCTTTTTTACTTATGTCAAAAGAGTTCTGTAGAAAGGATGATGAGACATTAGCTTGTTTATTTGATGTATGGAGTGTTGTCCAAATAATGGAATCAATCCATTATCGCTCTCAAATGCAAAATCTTCTTCCAGTAAGGTATATTGTATACACTTTTCTTAATTTTTCTTCTATGTTTTTGGTTTTGTTTTGACAGAACCTCTTTTGACATTAGTAAAAATAAATAATAGTTTGAAAAACAAAAACACGCTTTTATAGAAAACCAGACTAAAAATATAAAATAAAAAAAATTATTTTATTTAAAAAAAGCGTGGGCGCATGGTATCGCCTCGATGTGTAATGTACTATATAATTATTGATACCATGACCACGCTTTTTTTTAAAAAAATATATTTTATTTTCTATTTTAAGAATATACCATCTTGGATATTAATATGATTACATTTACATACAATCAGATTAAAAATGTTTTATTGCATTCTTGTATACCTATCTATATTTCAATAATTTTATTTTAGCTTTCGACGTAGACTCCATTTTTGAAATTGGCAAATGCGACCAGATCGTCCCAGCTTTCACCCAGAGCCAGCAAACTTTATCGAGTTGCTAGGAATTTAAGAAGAGTATCTTCTACTTGGCACAAAGAAAATTTGGACTTGAAAGAGAATTGGAAGCAGCCACCCAGTTGACAACGACTAGAGAATATTTGAGAACAGTTGTCAATGAGCCTACTATGAATTTAATTCTTTCTCAAATTTCTCAGCAGAAAAAAGAAGAAAAAGGGAAGAAGATACACTCAAGAAGATAAGTTGTTGGCACTCACCTATTCAAGCAAAGTCCAAGGGTTATAGAATCTTGCAGAAATTGTTCACCTTACCAACTAAAACAACACTGAACAAAATGTTGGGTTCCATTAGTATAGATTGCGGTTTGAATAACAATATTTTGACAAGTTTGAAGGAAAGTGTTGAGAAGATGCAAAAGAGCAGAAGGTGTCTTTATTGATGTTCGATGAGATATCTTTGCAGCCAGGCTTAGCATATAGCAAAACGATGGACAAGATAATTGGTTTCGAGGACTTTGGGAGGGTTGTAGAAATGAAAAGTTTGCCGATAGAGCGCTAGTATTTATGGTAAAGGGTGTGTTCGCTAATTGGAAACAACCTATTGCCTATTACTTTATTGATGACAGTTTGAAAGGGCATGGTCAGCAGTAAAAATCAAAGAAGTGATCACTGCTCTGCAAGGTATTGGTTTGAATATTGTAGCAACAGTCTGTGATCAAGTGGGTATCAACTCTGCTGCAATAAAATACCTCTTGGAAACAACAGACATATTTTGTAAGCAAAACAATCGAGAAAACCGATATGCTGGTTTTCTTGTCAATAATCATGAAGTGATACCATTATTTGACCCTCCTCACTTACTGAAGGGGATTAGGAATAATCTTCTCAAGAGGGATGCAAAGTTTGAGTGGCAAAAGGGAAGACAGATAGCTTCATGGAAACACATTGTTAATTTTTATCAAATGGACTCTGCAGAATTGGACTACAAAATGTGTTACAAACTTACTGATGGACATGTGTATGCCAGTAAAATGAAGAAAATGAAAGTTAGTCATGCAGCTCAAGTATTCAGTCACAGTGTCTCATCAATAATGAGAAGATTCTCGGAACTTGGTATGTATGACAACTGACAATTCAAAAAGAAATATAAATTTTCAGCTGCTCAAAGAGCTCAAAGGGACTGATGTGCATATAAATCACTTGAGTAATCAAAAAACACTTCAGTCCTGTGGTATATAGGCTTTTTTGCATTGCAGTGACTAGAATTTGTCTATACTATAAGAAGTTATCTTAGTATCAAGTTTTTGATTTTAGCAACTGAATTGCCACTTTCAGTCTCTTGGAAATATTAACATTTTAGTCCCAAGGCAGTAAAAGTGGCATTTATCAGTTCCTAACATCAGAGATTTCCTGCAATTCCAAACTTATAAATGGCAAACTTTTGAAAATATGTGCCTAAAACTTTTTTTTTTAAGAGTGAAGGGTTTCCTACCTGAGGCCGTTGGCACTGCTGATTTCCTTCTGTTCTTCGACAAGCTATTCGATAGTTTTAATGGAACTTTATTCAGCCCACAACATGGAAAATATCTGAGAACAGCATTAACCAAGAATTCTGAACATCTTGAATTTTGGAATAAAGCAGTTCAGTATTGCAGTCTTTGAAATTTTTGGAAAAGGAAAGCATTATGTGCCTCCATCAGTTTCAAACTGGATCTTGACAATTAAAAATATGAAGGCACTATTTAGCAAGCTATCAAAGAAGGTTTCACTTACTTGAAACCTAGAGCACTCAACCAAGACCCTTTGGAAAACTTTTTGGCCAGATTCGCAGTCATGGTGTACGATATTAAACCCTACCTGTTTTTCATTTATTGGATCTTTCAAAACTCTAATTATTAACAATTTTTTTAGTGTCCATTCCCAGGATCAATTGTGAAGCTGACTCAAATATGCCACTGAATAATTTGAATAATTTACTTCTAAATGAATCAAACATTCAAAACTCAGAAATGGAAAATGAAGAAAGCCAAGAAATTTCTGTACCTCTGGCTACAAATTATCAAGTGTCATATTTGGGTCAGTCTGTAATAAAATATGTAGGTGGATTTGTTTTAAAAAAAATGTTGAAGTTTATAACATGCAAATCATGCAAAGGGGAACTTTTGTCAGGGAATGATCAATTTAATTTTATGATCGATGCTAAGAAATACCACCCTAATGCACTTATAACTCCTGGTTCAAAATGACTTCCTATTTTGTTTATTTCATATCTGAATTAAATAAATATTTAGAACATAAAAGGAACTGAAATAAGCTTGAATCGTCATATATTAGCATTTTTGAACCAACATACAATTTCTGTAGGATGTCCAGTACATAGACGAAAAAATGAAACGAATGTTTTATAAATTCATATGTTTTTATCATATGCAAGTTTGGGTCAAAATGTTAACAAAACTTTAAAGGGAATGGATGAACTTGCTGATAAAAAAAATATAATCGAATTCGACTACTAGCCCATAGTCGATACCTTAAATATAAAAAAGGCAAGCAAAATTAGAGCTCTCAAGAAATTGACTTGATAACAATATTTCTTATAGTAATGCGGATGTCCTCAAACATGTAAAGTTCAAGTGTTGGCAATTATAATAAAAACAAGATGCATTTTTATTTTGTCCTTTGTCTACTGGGTGCCAAGTTCTCAACATTCGCACAAACTGTCATTGTGAATTTGAGGAGATTCTTTTATTTTTTAATGAACCTCTGTTATAACTGATTGAATGACACTGATGTTTAACAATACAAATCGATACCACCCCTTCGTCATATACTTGTTACTATCACTCCTGAATGCACATTTCGATCATATCTTCATATCTTTTTCAAACAATTTTTAAATATTTTAATCACCAAGCACACCGGAAATAATGCGGAGAATTTTTCAGCTTATCACATTCAATATTTTTTCCAGACAAATATGACGAGTGAGATCCATTCGTCTCTGTTTTGAGTTTTCAATACGGTGAAGCTGAGTTTGCCATTTTGATTGAATATTGCTCATTTGCACCACACTATGCTGAGAAATCCTTTATGTTGAGGAATCCTTAATACCATAAATGGTGGTCGAGGGTCCTCGGCAGAAAGGTTTTCCCTGGAATCAGGGGTCTCGTGATTTCTTTTCGCATTTTGTACAGTAATGCACTACATTAACGACCTCAAAATTGTACAGTAATGGGCCATTTTACAGCATAGCAACCATTAACATTTAACGTTCTCGTACCTTTCCATAGATTTCACTGGAAGAAGCTTCCCGGGCTGCATTTAAGATATCTTCCAAGTCGTTTTCATCAGCCATTTCGATAATTATTTGAAAAATGACTTAATTTGGATGTCATCAACGTTGTCAATTACAAAAAAATAACCTGTTTATATTGATAAGTTACTGCTAACTTTTTTTAGAATTTCTTGGTAACTTATTATCATCAGATTTCAATATGGAAGGCAAAATAAATAATTATTTACCAAATGCAAAAAAAAAGTATATGCACAATGTCAGAAAAGTTATTTTACTTGACTCGTATGGTATTTAAATCCTCGCTTCGCTTGGATTCAACTTACCATACTCGTCAAGTAAAATTCCACTTTTCTGAACTTTATCCATAATACTATTATGAGCCGAATTCAAAAATTGCCGCCTATTGATTAGTTCATGACTCCAACCACGTAGGTGGCGCTGAAATCAGTCGGGAAATTTTGACATTGAGTTTGCGGTCTATATCAGTATAGAACTTTTGTCTATGCAGTCAATATGGATAGCGGTCTTCTGGAAAATCTCGTTGTTGCTTCCGCGGCTTTCGTTGTGATAAGCTCTGCTTATTTAATAATAATAAAAAAAGATAAGAAGAAGATGGATGGTCTTTATGTTTAGCCATCCAAATGACAGGCTCATTTTCATAAAAATCAAGAAACTCCAACACAATGTCATTTGTCCACTCCATTTCAATTAAAAAAAAAAAACACTTCTGCTAGGTCTTTGAAAACTAATGAATAGTCGCAGTAAAAGCCAATTATTTGTGCATTTCGTTTGAGCGCCTCTACAAGTATAGACAAGTATGTACTTGGCAAGTGTACGAATAATCGTGATCCCTTTGACTCGGGCCACTTTTTTAACCGACCACAAATGGAAAACCAACGAGTGATAAATAATTGTACAAGTAACCCACTCACACGGGATGGCAAGAATATGCAAGTAACGATTATTCGCCAAGTACACGAATCGTTTGAGCCCGGCCTTCATTCTCTACACTATCAATTATTGCGTTGTAAGCTTGCTTTTGATCTGTGACTAACTTTGGTTGGTTTTCATTCACAAAAACTGATAACTCATTAATATCGTAATTATGTGATAGTATCGTGTCTACTGTATTATAACGAGATCTATTAGAAGAAGCCAAACCAAAATCGCTTAAGTTTTTGTCGTTCAGTTCTGAAAGTTTGTTTTCTAGTTGTATCAAACCTACATTGAACATGTCATCATTGAAAGGCAAAGTGAAATTCTGATTTTGCTGTCGAATACTGTGTCTAATATCTTCACATAGATCGTCTTTGAAGCAATCCCACAGTTTGAGTCGTTCAGAGGGACCACAAAATGATAGTATAAATACAAACCATTTCGTCAGTTTTAACGGACATTGGAAAACCAAAACTTCTCTCAAAATGTTTTCTCAATGGTCATTCTCGATAGAGCTGACGTAAGCTTTTCTGCCCTCTTTGTAGCCTGTTTCACGTTTTCATCACAGTTCAGTTTGTCGTCGAGATGTATTCCCAAGAAGAACCTGGTTGGATTGCCTGTTCTTCAAGAATGAACTCGATGTCTTTCCGCTTCCTCGGCCCTTTA
Source organism: Gonioctena quinquepunctata (assembly GCA_018342105.1). Classification (NCBI taxonomy): domain Eukaryota; kingdom Metazoa; phylum Arthropoda; class Insecta; order Coleoptera; family Chrysomelidae; genus Gonioctena; species Gonioctena quinquepunctata. The sequence continues at coordinate 123,291 of JAFIRS010002664.1, read as the reverse complement.
ATGATTATGGGCTCTTGGTTGGGGCAACGCTCAGCTGAGATTCATCCATCCAGTTACCTATCAGCTGTAGGGCCCTGTTTGTTTTTTCCATGAGGGCCTCTCTACTTCGTGCTCTTACCACTAGTGTGAGATCGTCTTCATAGGCTATGGTGTAATAATCGATAGGAAGGATAAGTCTCAGCACCGGGTCATATAGTATGTTCCACAAGCATGGTCCCAGTACCGATCTCTATGGAACTCCCTGGGTCATCGTCATCTCTGTTTTTTTCGGTCAAATTTAACCTGCAAGATTTGATTACAGACAGATAGACACCGGTACAGGTTTAACTAACAATAAAAGCTTTTAAAAAAAATCTTAGACTCCAAAAACCCCCACATACCAATTTTGAATAGAATCGGACCAAAATCACATAACTCGTCCGTCATTTCGGAGCCGCTATATTGAATTGACAAAAAATCATAATCTCTGACCCCGAAAACCACTAGATACCAATTTTGAATAGAATCGGACCATAATCACAAAAATTGTCCGCCATATTGGAGCCGCCATTTTGTTTTTCACAACAAAAATTTCATAATGCATTGCCACCGGAATTATGTACACCTGCCAAATTTCAAATCAATCGGACGATTAGAAGTGGGTCAAATTTAACTTGCAAAATTTGATTACAGACAGAAAGACACACAGACAGACAGACATCGGAACAGGTGAAACTAAAAATAATAGCTTGTAAAAAAAAATTTCGACCCCAAAAACTCCCACATACCAATTTTGAATAGAATCAGACCATAATCACAAAACTCGTCCGCCATTTTGGAGCCGCAATGTTAAATTTTTGAATTAAAAAAAAAACATTATTTCCGACCCCGGAAACCCCTAGATACCAATTTTGAATAGAATCGGAACATAATCACAAAAATTGTCCGCCATATTGGCGCCACCATTCTGTTTTTTTTCTAACAAAAATTTCATAACGCATTATCACCGGAATTATGTACACCTGCCAAATTTCAATCAATCGAACGATTAGAAGTGGGTCAACTTTAACTTACAAGATTTGATTACAGACAGACAGACGCACAGACAGACGCACAGACAGACAGACACCGGAACAGTTGAAACTGAATAAAAGCATATAAAAAACAATAACAATATTCTTGCTTTAACAATAATGACTCATTTGAGAAATAATTAAGCTGTAGTCATGTTTTTAATTTACGGATAGTGTCGCAGCATTACAATTATACGCTCAAAGATTCGCGTTGAAAAATCACCTAACACGTGAATTTACTCCAAAGGTGTAGATATACGGGGTGGTCACATGAGCAACGAGGAGGATATGCGGAAAGGCCCGTACCGTTCAAATGAAAAATTGGAAAATATATTTCAGAAACTATCCAAACTGTCCAATACCCAGTACGAGGTCAATAGCAATTCAAGTTGGAGTGGACCACAGTAATGTATGAAAGACCATTGGATACAGGTGTTAGAACCTTAAGATCGTTCTGCAAGAGTTGAATTTGTCAGTTGCTTAGAAAGCGACATCATAACAACGAAAAGTTTACAAAATTTATTTTGGCTACAGGCGAAGCGACGTATAATTATTCTCATTATACACATGTTTTGGTAGTAGAGAATGCTAACGTTGTACGACGAAGAATTTCATTCTGACAGCTGGTAAAATTGTTCATATTTTTAAGTATGAGTCAAAAATAACATCCCAGAATCTCAGCGACACTGTCCATTCATTTTGTTATATCTATCCACTACTAGGTACTCTTGATTAGATTGCGTCAACTCTCTTAAGAACAAAACCACCTAAAACTAGTATTTTGGTAGATCTGGCAACTGCAGCGACCACTATTGAATGAAGCAGCGCGAAGAAATAACTCACTATCCTAGAGTGTGACTGTGACCTACTTTTACTATTCAGGTCACTGTTCGGTTCTTACATCGTTCAGCTACAATGATTTGTCCCAGAAAGCGCACCGAACACTGCCAATTTCGAATAATTGTCTACGTAATTGTGACAGTGTTTTTAACAGCCAAATTTTCTATGAATTTGTTACAGCGAACTTACCGCTATTGGAAAGATGTTTTTTGTTGAATCTAAAAATTACTGGAATATAAACAGTTCAAATACCCCAAAAAGCCATAGCAAGCAACTACCAAAGTCCACCAAATTTGTGTTGAAGTAAATTTTAACATTTGATGTAATTCTCAAATTTATATTTCAACCTTTTTTGTTGTTGATTATACATGTCTGAAGAACCGTGAAAGTTTGAGGATCTTTCTCTCTCTCTCTCTCTCTCTCTCTCTCTATATATATATATATATATATATATATATATATATATATATATATATATAGGGTGTAACATAAGTACGTTAAAATATTCAAGTGACATATTCCTGGGATTAAAAAAAAAAGTCTATATAAACCTGTGTCCGGAAATGCTTCGTTTCGGCGATACAGGGTGTTGAAATTGAATTTTTTTGTTCGCTTTTTAAAAATAATTTTGCAAAAAATAAGTTATTCAGAAATTTGGGACATCTAGAGGCGCTGCGTAGCTGTCATTATTTATTTCAAATTGCCCTAACATTTTTGACAGTAAACTTTTGGTACGTTTCATGAAAAAACCTTATTTCCGCACCTTTTTCCAAGTAAAAAAGGTACACTTCCTCAACAACGCTGGAGGTGATCGTTTTCGAGATACTTACAATTTTCTATATCGATGCATGTTACTTAGCTCCTAGGGCGCTAAGTGAAGTTGCTGAGAACATTACAAAAACTAATTATGTGGTAGGTCTCGTCAAAATAAACTACTTTTTTCCTATGAAATGTTTATCGAAAAATGATTTGTTTTCGAGATACGGATTGTTGAAATTTTTCAAAACATGGTTGGTTTTTGTCATAAGTTTTTTGAAATTTTAGTTATTTTCATCAAACTTTATACGCAGTATACCCGGACAGACTTCTTCTAAACTTAGCAATATCAAACTGCTTAATCAGTATAGCCAAATTTGATTTCAATAAATGTTGTCACTCTCCACTTGCAAATTAAGTTAATTAAATCGAGTAGGCTATGAACGTTCGTTTATAAAAATAGAAGTTCGCTGTCACATTTTCAACTATTCATTGACAAATTCAAAGTTCGGAGTTTTCAAAGTGATTTTTTGGTACCATGCCCGACTTTAACGAATGCTGAAATGGCTGATATGGTTTTTGCATACTGCTTGGCTGACGGAAATTCAACCGAGGCCAGACGCATCTATCAGGAATGGTATTAAGCCAGTAGATATAGACAATCAATTAACATTAATTCCAAAAGTTTTCAAACTTCAATGGTATGTTGGTGCATTAATGAAAACAAACTATACAATTTTGCAGAAGTCTGCGATGATCGGAACATTGTTTTAATTGCAGAAAACGTTTTCATGATTTATTATTGCACTGAAAATTGCAAAAGTTCTGTAAACTAGGCATACCGATAATAATGGTGTTTTACAACATGCATTGAGTTTGCAACCTTGTAAAAGTTATGGAACATTGTTTTTTGTCATTTGTTTAGGTTTTTCATTGTAATTTGTTTAAAAAAATTACAAAAGTTCTGCAAATTGGATAAATGAACGGAAAAAAAGTTTGAAATATTCACGTACATTCGCAATCATTTCTGAAAAACGCATCATTTATTTATCAAACTTTTTTATGGACACTCCCATTTTCAATACACACAAGCATTGAAATAATTACAAAAGATTTTTATTGTGGTTGCAAATGAAGAAAATATCGGTCTCAGTGGATATGTAACTTTGCAATCTCATACGAAAACGGAACCTATTTATCCACCAATATATTTTATTTGCATTTTTACAAACTTCTGAAATAATTGCAAAAGTTCTGCAAATTGCAATTAAAATTACGATTTATATTTCACGTGACGCAAGAGATTTGCAACCGTCATTATTCAACGGAACATTTTTATTTGTATAATTGATTTGTTTTCTTCAACAATTTGGCCATGAATTGCAAACATTGTGCAAATAGGTTCAAGATATACCTTAGACCGACATATCTACAGTGGTCAAGTTAAATACTTGATTATCCATCGCGTATGTCTGTTATATTTTGTACTAGTTGATTGAAATTGCATCCGAAGAATAATACGGTTACGTAGTTAGGCATTAAAAAAATTTAAACTAGCTATTGATCTCAGAAGCAATCACTGTCTTCGACTAATCAGCGGAATAAATTAAATCTAATATTTTCGAATGCAACAATCGAAAGAATACAAAATTTTGCTGAATTCTGCTAGAAGGCATTATTTTTTTATCGCATCTAAAATTCTTCCTTTTCACAACATGACTTTATAAAAAGATTTTAAATTAAAAATGGAAGTAAGGATATCAAAACGTTATCGATTGTATATCTCGCAAGTACATAATTTCATCATCATCAAACAGGAACGATGCTGAAAAAAAAAATTTGTGAAATCGATATTACATCTCAAATTCAATTTTTACAGATATTTCCTTAATTGAATAAAATCATAATTTACCTCTCCACTCGACTTTCTTACTCCAATTGTGGTTTCGCATGGAAAATTCTATTGAATCCGAATGGAGGGCTGAAATGTAATCGACACGTAAGAATCATTTTCTTGATTTATAAAAATTTTGAAAATAAAGAGGGAAAAACATGTTGGTAGGCAATTCTATTTCAGTTGTAGCTCCAGGACTATTAGATGGTGTGCATTGTTTTCGGTTAGGTTATATAGTTGTCCGTCATAAAAATACAATTGTCAGTCTTCTTGTTGTTCTGTTAATAAATCATGTTACTAAACTTCTGTGCATTCATTACTCTGTAAACAGAACACTGTGACGTAACACAGGTAGGTTAATCATACTAATGTACAATTCTACGAGTGTTTTCTACATAACAATATTTCGTCCATTTTTTAATGAATCAAGAAAATTATGAAAACATGTCGAGATATTCTCGATCCTCCATCAAACGTACTCAAGAACATTTTTTTATGCAAATTCCTAATTGTTATATGATGTTTTGAATTCATATCGAAAACGTTAGCTTTCAACATTGAATGATTTCACCTACCGTTGACGAGCTTGGTACCACAATGAATGTCATTCATTAGGTATGACAAATTCTTTATTATTCAGATAACACAGGTGTTGCAAAAATAAATATTTTTTTAATTCCTAATGTTCCGCATTGTAACAGAGTTTGCAAATTATTATACTGCCACCAATTGGTAAAATGAGTTTTCTGCCCGATTCGCAAAACTTTTGCTTTTTTTGGTAGAGTACAAATACAAATATATGTTTCTTTTGATTTTACCCTCATTTCCATGTTGCATACGAGGTTGCAAATTGATGAAAACATTCTACGTCAGGACATCTCCACTTGCAACCATTATTTGAAACTTTTGTAATAATTCCGATACTTATTTCAATAAAAAAAATCAATTTAATAAAAAAAAATATTTTCCGTTTGACGCAAAAGGTTGCAAATTAAAACTCTTGCCAAGAACATTATTTCAGTTATTTTTTCGAGTTTGCAGAACTTTTGGAATTTTCATCGAAAAATTAGGACCAACAATAATTTATTTTTCGATATTTATGTTTTGTATGAGTAGTCGCAAATTTATCAGAGGATATAAATTGCTATTTTTCAAAATTTCGAAAGTTTGCAGAATTTTTGCATCCTGATTTTCAACATTTTCCGTTCAGAAAAAGAGGTTGCAAAATCAGACTACATATCATATGGAAGTCATCTTCACTCTACTGAAGTTTTGAAACTTTTGTAATCATTATTAAATTTTGTGAAAATCATATCTATCTCTACTGGCCTATATCCCCAGAGACAAGTACAAGAAAAATTAATCGAACTTTAAATGTGAGTCACATGACCGTTTACAGAATTTTAAAGGAACAGCAATTATATCCTTGTCATATTCAGCGTGTCCAGGCACTTACGCTACGCCAGGCACAGCATGTCCAGGCACTCACCACGTATCGAATTTGCTCAATGGCTTCAGAGAAAAGTCGAACAACATCCCCAAATTTTATCACAAATCCTCTTCACAGATGAGGCTAATTTTTCAAGAAATGGTATCATGAACTTCCATAACAACCACATCTGGGCGGAAGATAACCCACAAGCAATAACGCAAACTCATTTCCAAGACAGATTCTCTTTTAATCTATGGGTAGGCATAATTGGGGATTATTTGATTGGGCCCCTTTTTTCTCCTCTTACGTTTGAATGGAGATGCTTGCCAAAATTTTTTGGAACACGAGCTTCCCCAGCTTTTGGAAGATGTTCCCATTGGTCTCCGAAATCACTCTTGGTTTATGCACGATGGAGCCCCTGCTCATTTTAGTCTGATAGCAAGAAATTTCTTAGACGTAGCATATCCCCAACGCTGGATAGGAAGAGGAGGCACTCAGCATTGGCCCTCGAGGTCACCGGACCTCAATCTCGTCGATTTTTTCTTTTGGGGACACCTAAAATCACTAGTTTATGCTAGCCCCATTGAAAACGAGGAAATGTTAAGGGATCGCATCATAGCTTGCTGCAAAACGATAAGAAACACTCCCGGCATTTTTCAACGGGTGCGGAATTCTTTGATGAGGAGAGCAGAAGCTTGTATTACTGTTGGGGGTCGTCACTTTGAACATGTGTTGTAATAGTTGTTTCGTTCAATTTTTATATGTTTAATTGCCTAATAAATAACATAGTACTTCTCCGAATTGTTTTTTTACAAACTCCGAAATGTAGCACTTTCTAATTGAATAATTGAACCTGACAAATTTCTTTCAATTTGGATTGATTAAACAGTTTGATAATGCTCAGTTTAAAAGAAGTCTGTGTTTAAAGTTTGAAGAAAATAACTGCAGTTGCAAATAACTTATGACAAAAACCAACCATATTTTGAAAAATTTCAACAATCTGTATCTCGAAAACAAATCATTTTTCGATAAACATTTCATAGGAAAAGAGTAGTTTATTTCGACGAGACCTACCATATACTTACTTTTTGTAATGTTCTTAGCAACTTCACTTAGCGCCCTAGGAGCTAAGTAACATGCATCGATATAGAAAATTGTTAATATCTCGAAAACGATCACCTCCAGCGTTGTTGAGGAAGTGTACTTTCTTTTACTTGGAAAAGGTGTGGGAATAAGGTTTTTTCATGAAAAGTACCAGAAGTTCACTGTCAAAAATGTTAGGGCAATTTGAAATAAATAATGACAGCGTAAGCGTAAGATGTTACATGAAAATTAATACAAAATTATGATTTCCCACGTCAAATTCCGTGCCAATAACTTATTTTTTGCAAAAGTTATTTTTAAAAAGCGAACAAAAAAATTCAATTCCAACACCCTGTATCTCCGAAAAGAAGCATTTTCGGACACAAGTTTATATAGACTTTTTTTCTTAAAATTGTCTTGGGAATACGTCACTTGAATATTTTCACGTACTTATGTTACAACCCTGTATATATAAAAATATATATTTTCGGAAAACCGTACATTGTGGTTTTCGCAGTACATTCTGCATCCTTCGTCTGTAAACGCGCCATCCGATGCAGAATGTTCGAAAACGTATGGAACAAAATTTTTTGCCGGACGTCCATATGTAAGAATGAGAATACTGGATATTCATATACCTATACCGTAGTTCAGCCAAACTCCGAGTTGACGCGCACTCCGTGTATCAGTATGGCGTATATTTTTTTACCATTTCCGTTTTTCTGCTTCCTTGAGATTTGGCAACGTTGTTGTATTCATCTTCCGTATTTTTATTTAGAATCGCTATTCCATTGTGATCTGTGGACGTCCAAAGGTGGGTATGCCGTTCAGAGTCTTTTTTAGAATACTAACGTATATTGAAATTTTGATTTCGCCTTCAGTCGACGGGTTTGAATTGGATTAGGGTAGGTAATGAAACAGAGTTAGGGATCCTTTTGGTTTCGTTTCGTGTTTCAGAGATATTGTCAAACATTTTTAGACATTGGTCTTTTGACGCGCAAGAAGAAAATGCAGGTTCTGAATTGTATTCCATGAATGATTTCATGTACATTGGTCATATTTTCATAAGCTTTCATTAGGTTTCACTCTATAACTATCTATCTAATTGACAAAAGCCGAATCTTGCAATTTAATTTTTACTCACTTCCACCCAACCTTACTTGGAATAAATGCGAGTGTTCGGACAGAACAGAAATTATAAATTCATTCTCAAATTTTATGACTAACAAAAAATGAGTCAGTACTTGTCACACTAAAATCGTACCTTTTTTGAAGAAAATAATCATTTGTTTCTAAATTTGATTGTCTCATTTTGAAAATAATTTTTGTTTTTTATTTTCATTATATTTCCGAGAATGACACTATTTATCAATGAATGTCATTGTACACGTGATTGTTTCGTTCTGAAATAACTTTCAATGTGGCATGTTTCTTAAATCATTTTACCATTTCAAGAACTTATTCTTCATGAATTCAAGGTATATTTTGGATACTTTTCCATTTCCTAAGAAACTAATCAAAGACCGGGAAAATTCGTGAATAAAGGCTCTTTAAATGAACTGATCTACAAATTGCATACCTCATTCTTATTTATTCTTTCAAATTCATCATTTTACAAACGATATTCTAGTGACAAATTGAAATCTCTTTATGGACAGTGTTACCAAGAAATCATATGGGATTTGTTTTCAATTATCCATTTGAGTGAAATTTGACATTGCAAATAGTTTTATATGAAATGAATCGCGCCATTTTGTAGACCTGCCCAATTTAACATGTCCAAAAAAAAATCAAAATGGCATTTTTTCTCATGATTTCGAATAACGTTGAGAGTGAAAGTTGTTTATATTTCTATTCTATACCCTCATTTCCCTTTTTTTTTTTTTTAAATTGAATAATCAACGGCAACCGTAAAAAACTTTGTATTTTTTAAAAATTCCTCTGTAACATAACGTTTCTATGCTACAAGTTATCTCCATTAATATTTTTAGGTAGATTTCAACAGAAATACTACCTATTGGTCCCGTCATCACAACAAGACTTTCAATAAATTTCGATATATCTTCACCGATCATGGTCCCCAGAACCCAAAAATACGACAATTCAAATGTTTATATATATATATATATATATATATATATATATATATATATATATATAGGAATGCACAAAATTTTAGATGAGACATCTATGATTCGCGGAGTGAAACTCAACTCAACCTAGTACTGTGGAGTTCGAAGGCAGGAAATTTCGTGCAACATCGATAGGTCACCAACAAATGTCAGTAACGGCCAATCCACAACACCTCAAGTCAAGCTTCTAGTGCGTTCAGAGTAACGCAAACAAATAACAAAAGAAGAAAGAGAGTTTTTTTTCAACGTCAAGGGAGCCCACCATCCGCCTACAACTGTTTAATGGAATACCCTGTATATTAATCTTTCTTTGTACAATCAGTTCCACATCTTATTATTCATACAATTCAATACACTACAGAACATTCTGCATGTTCTCGCTATAATTTGATCACATTGACCATGAAGATAAACAATTGTTTGTTTGTTTTTTACCGCTTTCTTAGTTGTTTGACCAACCCTCAGAAGTTAATGAAAACTTGTACGAGTTAAAATCACGGGGGCCTTACATTTGATAATGAGATCCGAAACCACTCTTGGGGCCTCGAATTTTTTTTTCGCCGGTGTCGTGATTCGGACACCGGGTGGAAACAGTGGACACAAGACTAAGGCTAGTACCACTGAGCCACTAGCCCCAATAATGTCATCAAAACTTCGTTCGAATAGTTATTGCCTTCCATTTTGATTGTTTTGTGATACAATTTTTGGTAATGAACGCGCAAACGTTTTATTATTGATGCACTGATTGTCGAATTTTCATAATGACGTATTCCATGACATTTAATACAACACATGAGAAAATAATTCGATTTTTATAGAAACTTGCTTTTATTTCGGAAACCAGACTATTTAGGTATAGGAACATCATTTGAAAGGAACTTTAATTGTCTTTCAGGATATTCGATAATATACAGGGTGTTCCATTTAAAAAAATGTACTTTTCACCATTTTTGTACCTATCGGAAAAATCACAAATTTTGAACGACCCTGTATAATGGAGAACGAATTCCCTCAGACATAACTAATGCACAGAACATTGGTAAATTACACTCAAAATTTCTGCTTTGTACGTGTCCAAATACCTCAGTAATAAACATTTGCACAAAAAATTTCTCGAAAACCGCTTGAGATAGGTATAGGGAGGTTTTATACTAAAATGATCGTGAAGCGATAGCAAAGCGAAAAATGCAATAATATACGATTGTCTCATTTTAAATATCAAAGTTGTTGCTACTTTTAAATATACGCGGCAACCCCGCAGCGCTGAAAATTATTGAGATCGATAGAGCAAAACTAATTACCCAAGAAATCAATTTTTTTAAAATAATTCTGTGTTCCGTTCTTCAGAAACGTCTAATAGGCCATCGAGTTTGGGACACCCTGTATGTGTTTATTACATTTACGAAAGCTGATATTGTAGTACATTTTGACTGTTCCTGGACAGTAAGAATTGTCTGTGAATATGATGGGATATAAATGAAATATAGGAATTATTTTCTTTCGCGCATGCCTATACAAAGTGATGGCGTCTTAGGAATTATACAGGCCGTCCCGAAACTTTAACACTTTTCCATTGAATGATGTTCAGAAAAAAAATTGTTACAAGGAACCAGAAACAGTATCACACATACTGTGCAACTGCAGATGGCATGAATCGCACAAGACAGTGAATTTTCGGGCAATCAATTAGTAAACCGAGACTATACAGCACACACCCAGTGAAGGACTCGTGCAAGGCACAAAATTACTGGAATGGATACTGTAAAAGCGAACAACAGGCAAGATACAATGGGCTAGCAGGCCCAAGTCATGACCTAGACGAGAAAACTAGGTGGAGTTCTTAGTGGGTAAATCGGAGGTACAGGAAGTATATAGACCCCAGAACTCAGGGACTCCCACACTACCGTAAGGTGTCTATAAAGGATTTTACAGCCATAAAAAAAATATGGATTTGCCCCTTTGATTTTTTAATTATTCTTCTACTGAATCAGCCCCGGTCATGACATCATCCATAAAAAAATCTTTTTTTACTAATTAACTTGCCTTTGGATACATAAATTCATTTTTCAAAGCCAACTGACGCAAACCTGTACCATATGTAACAATTAAAGTTTGAGCTTGCCCTCCAAAATATTGTTTGCATGCACCGATGTTCTGGCTCCACTTATATCTGTCGGTATATTTTGTAAATTAATTGATTATATTTATATTTATATTCACTGCAATGACCGTAAAAATACAAAACCTAAAACAATTCTCGTATAAACGTTAGTAGGAGACGAGAGAAAACCTCCCCCCACACCACAAAACCAATCCTAATATTTGCCCAACCCATGCCCAACATCAGGCAGGGACATCCCCTTCGCCTACCACCCTTGGAACGGCAAGCTGGAGGGCCACATCCCCTTTCAGAAATAGGGAGATCTGTACATATAGTTTTAAAGTTGTAAATAGTAGAATAGGTTATGTAACTTGACAAATATTGAATACATTCTTTTTGATTTGATTTGGTATATTTTGGACATCTCCCAGTTGAATCATATCGATACTTTCGAAAACGTGGTATTATTAGAAATATGTCATTCTGAATTATGGGACTCTCATACTGCGCATCATTCCACTGGATGATTTAGCCGACTAATCAAATACCACCCTGTATTTACTAGTGGCACTTGTAGGTTTTAGAATGCAAAGGTGCGGTGAAAAAAAATCCAATAGTTGAATTTTCTCCAATATATTCGTCTAATTTTGACATATGTCCCAATTCGTGGTATTGGGACATGAAATTTGAATAATATTTCATTAGTTCTGTATCTTCTGTATTCGGTTTTTTCTCAATAGGATAAAATATATTTTTTAACATGCTGTTGGAATCTTTCAGTAGCGAATTGAATTAAATGCTTACAATTAATCTACCCGTCTCATATCTAGGAGTAGTTCTTTGAAAACATGTCTCGCAAAATTTATCAGGCTCTTGGAGTAATTCCAATTCATCATACTTACTCTCGACCTCTTCAAGATGCCAAAACTTGCTTATTTGTTGATCGATATTATCTCTTTTTATGCTGGGACAGCTAATCCACTCAATGAGGACTAAAAGCCTCTGCCCTGCCTCTGCCGGTCCGCCATCTTGGATTGAAGGTTCAAGGTTTTTTTTCTAAGAATTCCCCAACGGTTGAAAAATGTCTAGTACAAATTTGAAGAAGTCATAATTTCCTACATTCATTATTTGTATTTACATTTTTATGAAAAATAATCGTCCATCTCAATCTTTACACGGTTAATTTTGTAAAAATTATAACATCACAATAATATAGCGATATCTTCAAATCGAAGTGATTTTCTTGTTCCGTTAAAAAAAACTGGCATCTTTTACATGAAGTTGTATGGCATCGTTATGCTTCTTTCGGGTCAGTTTGTGATAAATAAGTTCAATATATACGAAATCACTACGATTCAGATGTAGTCGTTGTTTTCGATAGACTTTCCGAACGAAAAAGCAGATGTCTGCGGAAGTTTTTTTCGATGAGACAACCCAATTTATTGCATACATTTTGAGAAATCAAATGAGTGCGACTCACTATCTAGAAGTGCTCGACAGCTATGAAATTTTCCACTCGCATCCCTTACTCTGATATGTACCGTTGATAAAAATATTTGTGACACACCATGCCCCCCCTAAAGGTTGAGCGCCCATGGATAGTAAATCCCCTTCACGTTATGTGTGAACGAGATTTACTTTCCACTTCCATCCTCCCCCGCTCCTCTTGGAGCGGTCCTCAACTCGCAAATTGACACGTTTGCGAGATTGAAATCGTACCTCCTGTGGTATGAAGTCAGCCTCTGAGTGCTTTAAACCCCTTATTATCATGATTTTTGTATGTATACCTGACTTGTGCTGTGTGTGCATGGTGGTGATGTACCTGACGGGTGCGTAAGTGTAATGTGTGATGTTTTTGGGTGTGTGATCTTACGTGTTTTGTGTTGAGTTGTTACTCACCTGACGCGCCGGAGTGCTACTCTCGGTGGTGGACGGTCGTTCTGGTAGACTGGTCGCATATACTTTTCCCTTTCTCTAAACCTGGATCGTCCAGGTTTAGGTTCGCGTGGATGTCTTGGATCACCTGGTTCGTGTGGGTTTCCGTCTTCAGGAACGTCGCTGTGGCGTGGTGAAGTTCGGATTGACATTCAGGTCCCTGTAGATAAATCTATTCTGGACGTATCTGGGAGCGTTCACTGCCATTCTTAGGCTCACGTACAAGAATAGCTGGATCTTGGTCCTGTATGTTTGTGCGCATTGACCCCATGCGGCAGATGCATACATCATGATGGGGAGGAGGATGATCCTGATAAGAAGCAGCTTCAACTGCGTCCTATGAGGGGGTAGAGGTTCTTTCGGGCTGCTTTCACCAGTCTGAGCCTCCGATCTACGGGTTGCCTGAATGTAAATCTCTTGTCCAGGGTGACTCCAAGGTATTTGGCCTCGTTTGCCCGTGGGATTCGTTAGTCATTCATGATGACATGTCCTGACGGTGTTGTTCGCCTTCTGGTGAAAAGTATGGCTTGACTCTTTTCCGCGTTGATGATCTTCCATAGGTTGAACCAGTCCTCAAGCTTGTCTGCTTGATCTTGCAGGTATCGGGTTACTTGCGTTGCGTTCACCGATCTGACTACTAGTGCTGTGTCGTCCGCGTACAGTGCTAGCTTGTTGAAGTTGTTCTCAGGCTTTGGGATGTCCGCCGTGTAGATGGAGAACAGGTGTGGAGATAAGACTGCGCCTTGCGGTACTCCTGCTTCTAGGGTCCTTACTGCTGAGAAGTCGCTGCCAACTTCACCTCGGCACCGCCGTCCCCGCAGGAAGGAGTCTATCAGCTTCACTATGGGAGTGGGGTATCCGAGGTCTGCCATTTCGGTGATTAAGCCATCGTGCCAGACCCTGTCGAAGGCCTTGGAAACGTCCGGGAATAAGGCTCCTGTGTGGTGTCCTCTGCCCAGGTTGAAGCCTGTTACGGCAAAGTCCACTATCCTCAGGACCTGCATTTTCGTAGAGTGTCCTTGTCGGAAGCCGAACTTCTCGTTTGGAAGGACGTTGAGTTCTTCCGTTAGTGGTTCCAATCGTCTCTGGATGACTCGCTCTGCCACTTTGCTCATCGAGGGTGTGAGGCTGGTCGGTGGTTTTGCGGTATCACATGGTTCTTGTTGGTTTGGGGATCATGATGACCGTGGCTTCTTTCCATGATCGTGGAAAGTGTCTGAGCCTGACACTGCATTGACGATGGTCAAGGCAGTAAGTTCCTTTTCTCGGTAGAGCCTTTCCATTCGAAATTTGGTCTGGTCCGGGTGCCTTGCGGGTAGCAAGGTTTCGGATGATGTACTTGATTTCTTCTGGCGAAGTTGGTTCAAGGACGTGCTCGGCATCATTGATCCGTCTTATTCTCTTGACAGTCTGACTGGCTCGGGTTTCCATGTCTTCCACCTCGTCGGTTAGGTTGACCCGGTAATATTTGTGAGCGTCTTAAGTTCTAATATATAGAGTGAATTCAGTTCTGAGACAGCACAATGGTAGGTAGAAAGAGGGAAAACACGAGTGGACACGATTGTCATCGTGTGCAACAGTGTCATGACATGCAGCGGTTGAACGGTTGCGTTTTTCAGATTCATGATACGTCTTGTGTATCGCTTTTACTGAATCATGTGGAATTTCTTGCAATAGCTTCGCTTCGGACATCTTCGATAGGAACTGTTCATTAAGTGGGGAAAGGACAAACATGTCTCAATAGTGAATGCCCTCTATCGCCTTCCACAAAATAAACGCGTGATTCTTCACACCATACCGCGGTTTTGAGGGACTAAGCATTTCTAATTGAGGTTGCTGCTGCAGTCATCAGATGATTTTCATGTTGTCAATGAATTTGTTCCATTCGTATTGTCATTGCACCGCTTTTGTTACTTGTATTTGCGAATTCTAAATTAAAATGGAGTTATGTGGTTTTCCACATTTTCAACAACCTTGTTTTTTATACTACCATGATAAACGTGATTTTCTCAAACAATTCAGACATAATTTTCTCATTTTCACTTTCAAAATCCGCTTATGTTGTGATAATTCAAATATTCCACAATGATAAAAACCATGATTTTGATTGCAATAGAAACATTGCGATTTATTGGTACCTACTGAGAAATTTATTCGACTGCCTTCTGAAATTCTGATTGACTGATTCATTTCTTGTGTATTGATTCCGGTTTTTCGATTTCATATCCTTCATGTCTGGTAAATCATTTTTATATTCGAGTCCCAGTCCCTTCTTGTGGTGAAACCGAATTTATTTGCTATAACATAAATTAATAATATGTCCCAGGAATCTGTGTTTTCTCCTAGAGCCTTCAGAGATCGCGAATATTATATAACTGTATCATAGAGATTTCTCAAATCGATATGCGATTCTTTTGTGCTACATTGTTTTCCCATATTTTGGGTTTTCTCTTTG
The DNA here is from genome assembly GCA_018342105.1 of Gonioctena quinquepunctata. Lineage (NCBI taxonomy): Eukaryota > Metazoa > Arthropoda > Insecta > Coleoptera > Chrysomelidae > Gonioctena > Gonioctena quinquepunctata. Next base: position 107,611 of record JAFIRS010002664.1, on the reverse strand, counting down.
CTGTAAAATATTTTAGGCAAATCATTTTCAAACGGTACGTTACTGACAAATTTGAATGTTTCTTATAGTTATTTCAGAATCCAGAAATTCAAAAACGCAGTAACGTATAAGAGCCAATTATCAATTTCCCTTTTTAGAACAAATAACTAATAATTTTCACTTCCAGGGGAAGAAACCCAAAATATGGAAAAACAGAATTCCGATCTCTCCAAAAACATTCAGAATTATTGCTCGAATGTGGTTACGAATTATATTTTTTTATTCTCATATCTGTCTTCTAGTAATTGCCAAGCGACCTTGTAATTGTTGGACGAAACTCATGCAATCGAACTTTGCCTACATGAAATACCGAACAGAAACTGAAAAAAACAATCAGTTGAAATCATGTCAGATCGCCAAGCCAAGCATTGTAAAGAGTCTTGGTATCAAGTCAGATAGAATACAGATTAGTATGGAACTGCTTGGAAGCCCTTCAAATGCTAGGCAGAATAACTCTGTTATGGATGCCTGGACACGAAGGCTTTTGAGGAAATGAGAAAGCCAACCTTCTGACAATTGAGGTACTATCAATTGATTCATAGGACCAGAATCCTACTGCTATCGAAGACATTTATTTATTCCAAACTCTTCCAAAAGAAAAACAGCAGCCTTGTTAGAACTGAATAGATAGAATCCAAGAATTATAACAGGAATACTGACACGACATTGTAGATAAAATCGAACTTGCTGAGAGTGCAGATTCGACTGGAAATAACGAGATTTCACCGTCTGCAGCATGAGTAGTTGGAGCAGACAGAACTGGTGAAGGAATCGATCAAAGTCATTATCGACCTAATCAAAAGCGAGGTCCTGGAAAGTGAACTCTAATTTAATAAGAATCGAGTTGTGATATATCTGAAAAGATCGCAGTGGAAGGGTCGCTCCTCGAATGAAACAATATTATGCACTGAAGATGTGTAACGTCAGTTATTCTAGTTTGTATTCTCCGATCTTCTTTTTTCCCAGTTGCTCAGGATAATATAACCATACTAATTTTTTTATATCACTTGTATTGCTTAGGAGCTCACAAGGACTTATATATTGTATTTTCTTTTTCAAGGAAAGCACCAAATGATATGAACAGTGATATTTTTCTAATATCCATTATGCAAAAGTTTCACATATGACACAAACTTTCGCAGACACTGTATAAGACGTTATCAACACTGAATGATCTCAGACAGAGACGTTCTTGTTGTTCCTCCTCAATCCTCTACGATTATCAGCGGAAGTTTTTCGTGCAATCAATTGCCCAATGAATTCAGGTTACATAAATTGAATAATATTTTGAAAACGGTGAAAATTTCAATGGGAAATATTCAGGTTTTTCTCAGATGTTGATAACCTCAGTAGTTTACCATAAGATTAATTCATCGACATATTATTTGCTTCATAACATTCCGGGAATCGAACAGATTTTGTTTTTTCTTTTTTTTTCTCAAATTGGTTTATTTAAAAATAGCACTGTCCCCTTGCAGGTTTTTATGATTTTGCCCATTTTGGTTGAAATGTTCGTCTATGGAGATTGAAACGATGAATAAAGCCGCTTTATTATTATTATCTATGTTGTGTTCATTTCACCTTTTTTTCCATTCATGAATCTTTCAAATCTTAATTTGTAAGAAAACACTAACTTCGTACTCCTTAATATGTCCCTGTCGGATTTAGATGGGTCAATACGTTTTTTTACATTGTGGGAAATGTATTTAATAATTGTAGTGTTTCTATATATATATATGTCCTTATATTGAGAAAAATCATCTGCAGACAAATGAGAAAATAACCACAGCTGAGGATTGAGAAATTACCAACTTACTTGTCTGATCACCTTCGAAACAACGTCATACATCGTTCTCAGAGTTATTGCTCCCACATTTCCAGACGAGGTCGGCTTATCATATCGGTAGACAACCTCAAATAGGGCGGAAGACCAAACAGCAAAACCGCATTATTATTTTTAGATCGAGAATGGGGATGGGGAACTAACTTTTGCATTATGAAATTACATCATTCTGTACTTTGATATGACCTTCCTGGCCAAAATATTCATTCAGCAGATAAAATCAAATGCTGAAATAAAAAACTGCCTATTTATTTTTTCTCCCAAGCACCGTGTGTACTCTACAGCTGGGTAATCGTAATAAAAAGTATGAAACAAGGAAAGATTCTCATCTGAAATTGTTTCGTACAAACTATTCAATATTTATCGTCTATTAAATAAACAACTTATACGTAATTTTTTTTTTTCTACACCCGTACTATAATAATACTATGTGCCCATAATCCGTTTCATAATGAGATCCATTATGATACAGATTTTTCATAACGATACAGATTTTTATTCAATAGAAACCCATAATTTTTCAATCAAGCATGCTGTGCATTTGACGTTTGGCCTAGATTCCTATCTAATTGTTTTATTTGTCAAAATCAGTAGGTATTACATTTTCGTAGAATATAGCTAAACCTCGATAACTATATTATCAAAATGTCTGATACCAGCGATATAGAAGAATTACCATCGACTCCTCCTCACATATCGGAGAAAGCAGAAAATGCAGTACAAAATATTTTACCCCAAAAATCTAAGAAAGTGTACGAAAAACTATATCAACGGTTTATGGACTGGAGAAATACAAATAATATTTCGACATTCTCCGGAAATGTTTTGATTGCTTATTTTAAAGAATTGATGGAAACTATGAAATCATCTAGTACATGGACACATTATTCAATAATAAAATCGTTGGTAAATATCAACCATAATATAGACACTTCTAAATATACGAAGCTACAAGCTTTATTGAAGCGAAAGTCCGAAGGATATGCTGGAAAAATATCAAAAATATTTTTACCTGAACGTTTATTGACGAAGCACCCGATGAAAAGTTTTTATTTATAAAAGTAAGTATCCACCTAACATTGCATTTTTAAATATTTTGTCATGATTACATTTTCCATTCGACTCATGCATGATATATTTCATTAATGTCGAGAAAACTTGATAAGTTAACTCGTGGCGAAGCGGGCTAAGGCGCTAGATTTGAACTATAGACTACAGTATGAGACGCGGGTTCGAAGCTAGCCTAGGTCATCCTGCTTTTTATTTCATTTTTTTCTTTTTTTTCTTTTGTTTACTTCTTATTGTTGTATTTTTTTAATTTATCTTTTTGTTTTAGGTAACAATGATTTTTGGAATAATGGGAGCATGTCGAAGGCATGAACTACATGACCTAAAATGGGAAAATGTCAAAGTTATGAATGGAATCTTAATTGTTAATGTGGTAGAAACTAAAACAAAAGTAGAACGGACATTTACAATTACCGGCAAATACTACGAAATTAGTAAAAAATATATGAATCTACGGCCGAAAATTTGCCCCACCCCTTCTTTTTTCGTTAATTATTTTAATGGAAAATGCACAATTCAAAACATTGGTATTGATAGATTTGGTAATTTAGGGAAGCAAATAGCAACATATTTAAATCTGCCTGATTCGATTGATTTCGAAGGACATCTGCAACCGTATTAGTTGATGCCGGTCGTGCATTAAAACGTCATGGTGGCTGGAAAGGATACATTGAAAATTCGGTTCAGAATAAAATCAGCATTTCCAATATAATATTGAACTCTATTGGGCCTAGCAATAATGAAATAAATGTAAATATTCCTTCCACTTCCAGATCAGTGGGACCTGGAATAAACTTTTCAAACTGCACAATAAATAATCTTATTATTTTAAAGAAATCAGATTAATTACCATTATTATGTTCAATACAAATATAAATAGAATGTTTATAGTTTTCCTATATCCATGGTAATACCCGAGGTAATACCATTAATTACATTGTTGTAGAATTTTTTATAGAAACTGGCATGAAGAGACTTTCTCTTTCTAGTTTTTTAAAGGTGAAATAATACAGAATCATAAGATCACTTTGATCTAATTCGACCACTATGAACTGGACAGGGAGCATGATACAAATAAAGGCCAGGGGGCTGCCGTACTCAAAACTCTTTGGCTCGAGCATTGTAGAGATCTACTCAACCTCTCCCATTTATGACACAGAAATATGGGAACATTAATTTTTTCAGAAGTAACAGTCATTCATTGAAGAGTGAAAACAACAGAACCTCATTTGCTATGTGAGAATCGTTAAGTGTTTTCCTATTGAATTTGTTAAAAGTTACATCGAAATATAAATCAATACAAATCAACACTGCTACAAAAAAAAAGGTGTAAACATTAAGTATAAAAGATTCACGAACAAATAGAACGCTACTGGTGTTGATGAAATGAGATGACAATGAAATTCAAAATTGACGCAATTACCTGCCAGTTTATTGTTCCTTGGGATGAATTATGAATTCATTAACAGATCGGAAAAATGTTGAAAACCCCACATCAAAATATCGAAATTCTTCCACGATATGTGAGATCGACCTATACATTTTCAGTATTTAGTACATTTACCTACTTGAAAGTTGAAATTGTAGAATTGTCATTGCTTTTGACCATTTCACAACCTCACGTGCGGCGTGGTGCGTGATTAGGTTATTAAAAAATTCCGATTCCAATAAATGGTAGTGAAGCTATAAAATATCTCACATGTGACACTCAACACATCTACTTCTATAACCTAACTCAAAAGAAAAATCTGAAAGTGGAAATTTGCATTTTTATTCAGATAGTCATCTGATTTTCTATTCCAGTCATGATTAAGAACTCATATAGACGAATGAGGCAAAGAAGAATGTTTTCCAAAAATGAGTACTCTTCAGAAATTATCTGTAACATTGATTGCATTCACTAGATCTTCAATACATTCTCAATTGAATACTGAATGAAGTAAAATATCTGCGACAATAATGAAGTTATTTTTTGTAATATCAATTGAGAATGTTTGAGTTTTCCACATTTTTAGGTTGTAATGAAATAACAATTTATCTTTCTGTACTAATACAATAAAGAGTTCTAGTGTCTAATGGTTTTATCAATCAATTATCAGAATATTATAATTATTGAGTGAATGATAAAGTATGCCTCACTTACTTTTCTAAAACTTCAGTATTGTAACTATGGTGAATTTTTTTATTCAATATGGTAAATAAAGACCGAAACATACATGATGCGGTTCTGTCGGCAAAACTATAAGGCTACCGGTCTGAGAAAGAAAGAAATAACCACTTGCGCAATTTCTCTGACCTATACAAATTCTCTCATTTCCCATTAAAAATTAAGAGGAAGTCTAAATGGCTCGATCTTAGCACTAGATCGCGCCATTTAGACTGCTGTTCATGGGTATTTCCCAATATTTTCAAATTGAATTGAAAAGAACGGCGGGACTTCAAACAATCATATCTTAGGTTTTTGACAGGTTTCTAACAGCTTTCACCCCAAGATCATATTCTTACTAATGTATTCGAAGTGTCAAATACAACTGATATACATATCTCTATTAATGATTTCTAGTTCAGTAAGTCAGGGTCTATTTGCCATTGAGCTGAAGATAATAATAATCTGACTCAACTGAAGAACATATTGAAATTTTTATGAGATAATAATTAATAATAAACATAACATTACTCTCATAATCGTAACAGTACAAAATATTTTCACTTGCCGACGATTGAATCAGTGTGGAGTGGCTACTGCACCACATATATCCCGTTGATGACCGACATTTGTGACTGGGCGATAAATGATAATATTAATCGATTATGACCGACATTTGTGACTGGGAGATATATATAATATATATATATATATATATATATATATATATATACCTATATTAAATTTTTTATCTGATTAGAACCATATGGAAATTATAATTAATTAAAATATAAATTATGCAAGAATACTTGCCTTTCTCAACTATTGAAGCACCAAAATCTAGTTTCATTAGTATTGTGTACCTAATCTCTTTCAAGAGAACATATTCATTTGAAGACATTTCTTCACTTCCAACTTCTCCATTAGGTGAAAAAAAAAGTCTCCACAATTCATGAAAAAAAAACTTAAATGTTACTCTTTAAATCCACACTCCCCATAGATGTTAATTTAACCGAAATATCATGAAAAGATATTAAATTGTACAATTTCAGAGAACACTTTTATATTCATGAATAATTTTTGGACGAATATGGTAACGAAAACTACTGAAAAGTGAATAACATTTGGGTTCGGAAAGGAATGTGGAATATTTAATGGCCTATCCCAAAGGAATAAATACTCTCAAAATATAAATCGGGTGTTGGAAATATTTGAGATGATGTCGAAATGCAATCGATGGTAGAAAATTGCTGGTAGATGTCAATTCTTACAAGTCTTATGTAAAATTTTATTATCACTCTATTACTTGAGAAAAAATATTCTATAGGAAAGGGCCCTATAAGATAGATGGTAAGAAACTTAGTAACACATATACCAACATTTGACGTCCAATAAAACCCATTCTTCATTATACGTTTGTTTTTCTTTTTCTTTTGTTGTGTTCCTCATACCCACAAAAATTCATTTGTTGGAAATGAACCAAAAACCATTGAATGGGTAACATAAAGTAAAATGACTGTTTTTCCAACCCGGATATATTGAATCACTGAGGCCACTGAACTGTTTGAGACACCTATTCCACAGAAATTTGTAATCCGACCACAGTTTAACATGCGTGGTCTCTAAAAATTCGCTTTTTCCAAATAAATTTCCCATTCTGAGACATTGTAAAATGATTTCCTTCAATTCATTCTCATCTCTAAGAAATTCCAACTATCCCATCTACTGTCGCACCAAATAAAACTCTTTAGAAACGTTGACACTTATATTGAAAATGAAATAGGAATAAACAAATTAATATAAAATTGAAGGTTATCAAAAATAGTGTATAGCCACAGCAAATCCAAATAAGTTTTCTCAAAAGAAATAATACATTCAAATCTCTGCCAAATAATAAATCGTTAATTATACAATTTTCACTCTCTCATTCTAATAAAATCTTTGCTCTACTGTTGATTGATTTTTCTACCAAACCTTGCGTCTTACCATGACAATAATTCTTATTTTCATGTTTTCCGACTTTTTCTATATTATTTTCAAAGATCCTCCATTACCTGAATAATACCCAGAATAGGATCAGAACCAACTTACATCCCTCGTCGGTTCCATACGACGTGGGACTTCACTCCTCTTTCGACTTCACCTAATTTCCCCTATACAATTCCTCAAATATTCCCATTAATCCCCAAGCTCTAAATAATTATCAATACAAATGTATCGATTTGTTGAAAATATGAACAGAATGTTGAAAAGGGAAACATTCTCAATTGAATATTGATAGAAAGATTTTTCTGGAATTGAAAAATCCACGATTATATTTTCAACAAATCAATGAACAGAATGTTCATAAAATCAGATGTGGAATCATCTGCGACTGAAAGATAAACTTTCGTCACTATCTTCCATCGTCAAGATAACCTCTTGCGGGTATTCATGTTGAAAAGGGAAACATTCTCAATTGATATTGATAAAAATATTTTTCTGTGAATTGAAAAATCCGCGATAAAATTAATTAAGACTGGAAAGAAAATAAATAACATCGAATAAAATGCAAATTTTCAATTTCAGATTTTTTTTGAGTTTGGGCTTTTCAGAATATCTATCAGATGTAGTTCAATGTCCAGCGTGGGGCCTTTAGCCGGGGAAGTAGTTGTTTTCTGTTAGACATTCACAAAAAATAACTTCATTTTTATCGCGGATTTTTCAATTCACAGAAAAATATTTTTATCAATATTCAATTGAGAATGTTTCCCTTTTCAACACAAATGTATCATTATTTAGCCCTTGAAAAAGGTGTAGTTTGCACTTTGTGAATGAATTATTTTCCAAAATACACACAGACCTCAACAACAAACTGATAGACATAAACAGAACCATCACAACAACACAATTTGTTGTCCATTCTGTGGGGAGAAATGAGTCGGGGAGGGGTAGTCCGGACGTTTGGCGTCCGCCACCTCAATCTGGCCCGACCGCCCTATAGGACTGGGCGACAAATACCATCACATAACACCGAAATTATTGTTCCCACGCATCCCTCGGAACGGAAATCAGAATAGGTGAAAACAGGTGCAACGACTTAGGCGCTTCTACACTACTGGTTCCCGTCCAGGGGGATGATTGGGAATATATTTTATTACAACAGTTTAACAGAAACATCATAACATAAAACTCCAAGACTCGTTACAAAAAAAATTACGTGTTTCAGTGTTTTTAGAAATTCAACCCCTGAAGGGGTGGAATAGGACTGAGGTATTTGAGGTCTTTCCTACGAATAAAGAAATACGTGTCAGTGATTTTTTTTAATTGGGAAAATTGTATTTGAGGTCTTTGTTATAAATAAAGGGGTGGTTCAGTGTTTTTAGAAATTCCCCTAAGGGGATGAAATGGGTTGTGAAAGTTTATATGGGGATTCCGTTAGTTTTTAAGTTAGGGTCATAAAAATTGGCATTCGAGGCCTTTGTTACAAATGAAGAAATACGTGTTTTAGTGTTTTTGGAAATTAAATTCCTGGAGGGGTGAACATTTTTATGGGGGTTCCGCTAGTTTTTAAGTTGGGGTCATGAAAATTATGTTTCTGCTCTCTGTTACAAAGGAATAATTCGTGTTTAACTTATTTGAAAATTCCGTCACTTGAGGGGAGAAAAGGGGTTAGTGAATTTGTAATAGTCGACACAAACCATACTTCTGCTGTCAAATCAATTATGCCACCCAAACGAGATAACGGGATGGGAAACGGGATAATAACGGGATATCGGGATAACGGGAAGCGGGCAAAGCCAAAGGCAAAAGCTAAATGGAACAACACACAGAAAAACATAGGAAAGAAATACAAATTCTACGCGGTCGAAGTCGCGGGTACCACCTAGTTTTATATATTTCTCGTCCAGTCTACTATCTACAGTCATGAAACTATTGTAACTATGCTAAATTTTGTGATATAATCCTTTATGAAATATATCAGTGTGGAGACGAACTGAGCGGTCCAGTAGCCATTTCCAGCAAATATAGCTATTGTATATTATTGTTCAATTTCACCAAAATTGAGGTCAAAGAAAGAAGAGAAAGAAACGGACATAGTGCCAACTGACAGAACGATAGAGATAAAGGAGTGAAATGTATGTCACAAATTGCGGTCGTACTTTCTCGTACATCTTGCCCCTCACATCAGTGCCTAACAACTATTTTCGCACACTCTGCTCGAATGAGAGCTAATTATTTCATGGTTTATGTTGAGAAAAGCTTCATATTCATAGTTTAGAAACAAATAAAATATTGCTGTTATTTCGAGATGGAAAGTTATGCAGTTACTTTGAAGAAAATATATTTAATTGTTTTCTTAATTAAATGTTTTTAATAGTATAAATTTTTTCATTAGGGACGATACGAGTGAACCGCAAACGAAATAAACCGAATACGAAAAAATGATAAATAACATGTGGAATAAGAGAATATGTTTTCCCTTTGAATAAAACGGTTACATTTGAAAATTTGTTCACAAAAATATATTTATATATCATTTCGATACTCATTGCCAAATTCTCTTCATATAATTCAAAATAATAATAACAATAATTATCAAATGAAAGAGTACCTGGAAATGAAGTATCTATTACTAGTAAAAAATCAACAACTTCAAAATGGTGTTAATTATTGATAAAGCTCCTAATAATATGATGATAGCTCATTGGATTCGGAATGACGTGTACAAAAATGTATTTCAATGATTTCACAGCACATAAAAAAATTGCAATTGTTATTAACCAATTAAGAGAGAAAAAAAAGGTATTTCGTTTTTCGCTAATAATTGAAAACTATTAATAATTAAGAAATTTGAAAAAAAGGGGAAATTTCCAATAAAAAAGTCTTGGAACTCTATCTCTATTATTTATAATTTTAATTTAACGCCGAAAATTGGGCTCTGCACGGCAGTTACGGCAAGGGCGCACCGCCGCTGAAAACAGTATACCACATGATTTTTTTTTATAGTATTAAATATCAATTTAAACATTTGAAAAACTAAAGTTCCGTTGGAAAGAAATTCCTATGTTGATTTTTCAAAAAGTTATACAATTGTTAACTAACAAATTTTTTGCCGACCTCCGTTTTATGTCGCCAAAAGTTTGAATAATTGACTTTTTTTGCTACTTATATATATATGCTTAAGGAGATCGCGTGAGAAAAGTTTATAAAAGTTTTTATTTTGTTTATTATAATTGTTTAAAATTAAATATTAATTAAATATTAAAAAAATTATGATAACTTTTTTTTAACAAATGTTATGTTATTGCCGTTTTCGCATCTAACAATGGCATTAAGTAACGCGTGGTAAAATTTGTTTACGTCATTTGTTAATAAATTATTCATAAACAAATACTCAAGTTTGCTATTTAAAAAAAAAATGTTTTTAACCATTTTGTTATACAAAATAATGATTAGAAAAAAACAAATCTTGAAAACTTTTTCTCATTGTTAATAATCGTTTTTTTAAAATTCCATTGTTTAAATAATTATTTGAGAAATAATTTTTTCTTTGAAAATCATAAATGGTATTTCTCAATAGGGAAACAAAAAATCAACAATTTCATTGTTCATTGATTTAGCAATTTGTTATAAACAAATTCCGACTAACATATGTTATTTTTCTAAAAGTTACTAAAATTACCTAAACAGCCATTTATAACAAATTACTGGAAACAAATTTTTGAAATCTCTTATAACTCTTTCTAATATTACACGTTACCGAAGTTTGTTACATATGGCTGTTTATGTAATTTCAATAACTTTTAGAAAAAAAATATAATTGTTAAATCAATAAACAATTAAATTATTGATAAATATTTTTTTTGTTACCCAATTGGGATATTTCAAATGATGTTGAAAAGGGAAACATTCTCAATTGAATATTGATAGAAAGATTTTTCTGTGAATTGGAAAATCCACGATAAAAATGAAGTTATTGTTTGTGAATGTCTAACAGAAAACAACCACTTCCGGCTAAAGCCACGCTGGACATTGAACTACATCTGATGGATATTCTCAAAAGAAAAAATCTGAAGACTGGAATAGAAAATCAAATAACTATCTGAATGAAAATGCAAATTTTCAATTTCAGATTTTTTCTTTTGAGTTGCCTTTCCAGAATATCTATCAGATGTAGTTCAATGTCCAGCGTGGCTTTAGCCGGGGAAGTAGTTGTTTTCTGTTAGACATTCACAAACAATAACTTCATTTTTATCGTGTATTTTTCAATTCACAGAAAAATCTTTCTATCAATATTCAATTGAAAATGTTTCCCTTTTCAACATGAATACCCCGCAAGAGGTTATCTTGACGATGGAAGATAGTGACGAAAGTTTATCTTTCAGTCGCAGATGATTCCACATCTGATTTTATGAACATCTTGTTCATATTTTCAAAAAAAATCAATCCCAATTATGATTTTTAGAGGAAAAAAAATATATAGATAATGGAAATCTAAAAAAATCGATTATAAACAATAAAAAAATGTTTTATAGATTTTTTTTCAAATCCTTAATTTGTCATGACAACAAAATGGTAAAAAAAAAACTTTTTTATATAGTAACTTGTCTATTTGTTTAAAAAAATTATCCAGCAATACTTGATGCCATTGTAGATAACATTTGTTTAATTTTTTTTTATATTTCAATAATTTTTAACTTTAAACAATTATGATAAACAAAATAAAGAACTTTAATAAACTTTTATCACGTGATATTCTCAAGTCTAAAAAAGGCTCCAAGAAGCAAAAAAATTATAAGTCAATTATTTAAACTTTTATGTCGCCACTTGTGAAAACATAGGTCGGAAAAAAACTTGTTAGTTAACAATTGTATAACTTTTTGAAAAATCAACATAATAATTTCTTTGCATCGGAACTTTATTCTTTCAAGTGTTTAGATGACAGCATACATTTTTCAAATCTTCAAATTGATATTTAATACTATACAAAAATATTTCATGTGGTATACTGTTATTTTCGGCGTTAAATTAAAATTATAAATAATAGAGATAGAGTTCCGGGAGTTATTGGAAATTTTCTTCTCTTTAAAAATCTTTTTTTCAAATTTCTCAATTATCGTTTTTGAATTATTAGCGAAAAACTAATCCTCTTAATTTGTTAATAACAATTGCAATTACAGTAAGTTTCGCAGCATTCTAATAACTGATAAGGAGGGGATTGAGTTTTTTGGATTCTGATGTTCTGATGCGTTATTTCACATTATGAATGGGATTTGGGATACTTTATTCGTGAGTATTTGATTATACAGACATGAACTGTGAAAAACCCTTCTATTTTCCAAATACAATAAATCAGTATCTAGTAATTTATTTGAGATACCTTGACGCTTCCTCATCATACAATGGTCGAAACCAAACGCTTTCAACTTTTTGAATTTCGTTTTTGTAATTGTTAGTAAGATGGGGATAATAAAGGATTCTGAATAATTGAGAATGGAGAATATGGAAAGAGCCAGTTTCATGCAAATTATTTTTGTTGAATGTGGAAGGAAATGTAACTTGCCATGTATGCATTCTGGAGATGAATGAGCTCATATAGTCATTTTATTCATTAGTATGTAAAACGCCAAATTGGAGTCTAAGCCAAGGCTTCTGTCTCTCTTTGCAAATTTAGTTTGATATTCATATCATATTCCATCCTAAACAATTATTTTCGAATCACTAGATTTGTTGAAAAGACAACGTTCGGTTGCAGCTGTAACGCCTGTAAATTACCATTGATATTTATTCGTCGGCCACTGAAAATTGTGAAAAACTGGGTATCGTCCGCATACAAATGTGCAGAGCAATGTTCAAGATAGCTTAATAAGTGTACGTTGTGAATAATAAGGGGTCCAATACTTTTGTGGAACTCCCGATTTCAGAGGAAGATAACGAGAACAATTTTTATTAATATCGATTTTTTATTGTTTTTCACTTACATATGGACGCATGAGTTATGACACCATTTGGCAGTCCTAAAAATGGCAAGCAACAAGTCATGGTTTGTGGTATCAAAAGCCCGACTTAATCGACAAAAGCATTATAGAGTTTCTTCCTGTTAACGGTTCTCACAGAAATTAAGAAAATCCTTTTCTACCTACATTTTTATTCAGTTTTCCAAACAGGCAGAAAGTTATTCTAATGGCAAGACATCAAGAAATGAGCCGCTACCACTTTACAAAATTTCATACAACACAATATTTTTTAATTGACAAAAAGAAATCATTGGGGGTGAGATCTGAATTAAATGGTGGATCGGTAACCGGTTGGACTCGGTTTCTTGTAAAACATCGGAAATTTTTGAGGCTGTATGTGCATGATCCGGAAACCAGACCTTGAGCAATCATTACACAATTTTTCAAAGAAGTAGGAACCCTATATGTCAAAGATGGCTAAACCTCTTTAACAACCAATTAAACTCACATTAGTGAATGCCAAAACTAATCTTTTATCAAGGTTCTATGATTTTTCTTTTTTTTTATTAGTTCCTAGGGCTTCCAAAACATGAAAGAGGATAAATCCTCGTAAATGTTCTAAAGGATAAAAACATCCATGGTTAGGGTAACGAAGGACGTAATGAAGAAGGAAGTAGGAGTTGGTGTTCTTCTTAAATTTCTGAGGTTGTATGCCTCGGGGAATACCTCCTAGGCAATGAGTTCCAAAGCCTCGACGTTCGTTGGATGAACGAGTCTTTGGAAAGTGATGTTCTGCAGGTCTCCAAAGTGACCACGGAGGGGTGTGATGACTGAACTTGACGGGTTAGTCTCGAAGAGACTGCCATAGCAGGAACGATTGTTGATATTTCAGAAGAGCATCGCCCATGAAAATATCTATAAAATAGAGACAAATCGCCAACTTTTCTACGGTGTTCCAGACAAGTGAGCGAGTTTGTAAGCGAGGCATCACCGACGAGACGAATTGCCCTTTTTTGGACAGAATCCAATAGCCTCAGGATATGTTTAGGTGCCGCGCTCCAAATATGGGAACAGTATTCCAGGACAGGTCGGATCTGTGCCTTATAGATCATAAACAGCTGAGTGGGGGTGAAATAGCTCTTGGCACGAAACAAAAAACCAAGTTTTTGGGATGCACTTTTGGTAATGGACCTCACGTGATTTTCCCAGGAAAGGTTATTGCTGATAGTAATACCAAGCATCGATATGGATGACTTCAGTGGTATGGTTACTCCTGACAAAGTTATGTTAGGCACAGTGAGATCGGCTTTCCTAGAGAAAAGACATGCTTGTGTTTTGTTTGCATTAAATTCTAGCAAGTTATTAGATCCCCACTCGAGAATATTATTAACATTTCTTCCTCGTTCATTTCTGGTTTCACGGGCTGATATAGGGGCCCTGGAAGAGAAAGCGGTATGGAGGGTACTATCATCGGCAAAGCTGTGTACTGGACATGAAGTTGCTTTCAACAGGTCGTTGATGTGAAGTAGAAATAGTGTTAGTGCGAGAATAGATCCTTGCGGAACACCAGCATTTATGAGTAGAGTGTCAGATGAAACTCCATCGACCACTACATGGAGAGACCTGTTTGAGAGAAAACTAGCAAGCAGAGAACACAGATGAGGGGGCAAGCCATAAGACGGAAGCTTGGCGAGGAGACCCTGGTGCCAAACTCGATCGAACGCCTTGGAGGTATCTAATGCCACAGCTAAAGTTTCTCCATACTTTTCAATAGATAGCTGCCACATATGTGAGACGTAAGCGAGCAGGTCACCAGTTGATCTCTGATGGCGGAAGCCATATTGCCTATCGTTGACAATTCCTGAGTCTTCCAGATATTTCATGAGCTCGATGTTGATGGCTTTTTCCATGACCTTTGAAATAATAGATAGCAGTGCGATGGGTCTGTAGTTGCTAGGAAGGGCCTTTTTGCCTTTTTTAGGGACTTGCTGTACTCTTGCAATTTTCCCAATTGGACGGAAATACCCCCAAATTGTAAGAGTGGTTGAAGAACTTGCAAAGAACAGGTGTTAGTTCGGGGGCACATTTCTTGAGAACAATCGGCGGGATTCCGTCAGATCCACAGGCTTTGTTGGTGTTGAGACCCAGCAAAATCTTTCTGATAGTACGTTGGCGAAAGGTGATCTCGGGCATGTGACTGTCAATAGGTGTAATGTTCGGGGGTTGTTTTCCCGATGAATCCAGAGTGGAATTTCCAGCAAATAGGTGCGCAAAGATATTGGCTTTTTCCTGGGCAGTCGTTGCTAGTGTTCCATCTTCTTTGGTTAGAGGAGGAAATGAGCTGGAAGTGAAGTTTCTTCCCACAGCTTTGGCGAAAGACCAAAATGAACGGGATCCGTTAGGACATTCAGCAAGTTTTGATCTTATTTTGGCATTGTGGGCATCTTTTGAGCATTCTATTGTCTCTTTGCATATGCCTCTAGCCTCGACATATGCTGCTTTGGTCTCAGGGCCCGGATTTTTTAGCCATCGATGGTATGCTGCCTGTTTGGAAGCCACAGCTCTAGAGCAGTTTCTGTTAAACCAGGTCTTATCGGATGATGTTCTTCTTTCGGTATTCGGTATGTAAGTTTGCATCCCCAACATGATGATTTCAGAAATTATCTCAGCACATCGTGTTGGATCTACTGAAGAGAAACAAACTCTCTTCCATGGAAACGCTGAGAAAAACATACGAAGACCTTCCCAGTCGGCCAAATTGTAATGCCACATGAGACGGGGTGGTATTGTGCAGCTCGATGGTAAATGGAAAGAGCATGTTGTGGAGATGAGGGTGTGATCAGAGTTTCCAAGTGGGGCACAAACTTCTATTCTATCGGGTCAGGATTGGTGGTGAGGAAAAGATCTAGTGTATTGGCAGACTGGTTGTTGACATCAGGGATGCGGGTTGGTAGCTCGACCAGTTGTTCTAGACCATGAGTGATGGCGAAGGCCTCGGCTTGACGACCCGCATCATTTGTTTTGTTAGAGAATTTGAGCCAGGCAGCGTTATGTACATTAAAGTCTCCCATGATTATGGTTTCAGCTGTTGGATGGTTCTCCTGAATGTAGTCCAGTTTGAGTGATAAAAACTCAAAGAGGTCGTTATATGAAGGTTCATTAGGTGATAGGTAAAGGCAGCAAAGGAACTTAGTCAGTTTGGTATCAGATAGCTTGAACCACATCACATCATCACATCTTATGAAGTAATTACATCAGCTGGACCATTATATCGGAAACGAACAGATATATTGTTGATTTCTGTTTTGTCTCGGGGTTATAACTACCGGGTTGTCTTATATTATTCCGGCAATTTATAACAGCTTTCCTTTGGTTTCATTGAGAATTTAAATGGAGTTAAAAGAAGCACAATTCAAAATGAGTGACACATTCACAGTTTTTTTAGCTTAATTGGTGTCCCCTCAATCTCTTTTTTTGTACTTATTTTTCAGAATAATTTCATTGAAATAACTATTCAATCTTATATATTCCCTCCAATGTTCATACTTCTTCATTCAAACTTCGGTTGAGTTCAAGCCTAGGACCAACCAATTATGCAGAGAAAGTATTACACCAGATAAAATATGACCATTGAAGCCTAAAAAAAGTGATAAAAAATCCAGGTCCGTATTTAAAATTTCATAGTTAGGGGTGGCCCAAGGAAAACAACACCCTGTAGAACACTTTAGTTTACATATTTTTACAGCCCATTGAAAGTTGCAAGTTGCAAACAGTTTCTGGAAATCTATTGTACCAAAGCAGATATAAGTGAAAAACAAAAATACAATTTTTCGTTTTTTCCTGTAATCTCTGAAAGTGAGAGAGCTAGCTCAGATTCTTCAACATCATAGTAATGAGCTCCATAATACGCAACTTTGCCTCCATTTAACCCTCTCTGTAGCTCTTACCGTTTCCGAGATCCCCATGCATCTACTCGAATTTTACTCACCTGGTATACTTAGGGAATATGGTTCTATTCTTATACATTTCCATACCACGGAATCGAATGAAGTTAAACCGAATCCTTACTTGTCTTCATACATGATATACAGTGTCACACATAAAGTACGCAACATATGGAAGTTTTTTTTATTAATAGATATAATGGAAATTTGACTTCTCAGTTAGTTTGTGCTTGAAAAATGAGTGAAAAACAGCCTCTTTCCCTTTGTCATGTGCTACTCTAAACCTGTCAAATTTGACATTTTTTTCTAAAATCCTAAAAAATCGAATAAACGAATTACTCTTCATTCTTATTACACTGATATTTCTTTTTTTAACAGATTTGTATCCCGTTAGCTGCAGATGAGTTCGAAATATTTTGATGTAGTTTACACCCAACAGTGTGACTGTTGGATGTAAACTGTTTGATGTAATTTCCGAGCAAATAATAATTTTTCGCAACGTTTCTTGAATTAATTTCATAAATCTCATATTCTTTATTTTCACCATTAGATGTGTGAAAAACATCAAACCAAAATAACTATAACCAAATTACAACAAAACATCGTAACATTCATTGATTTATCTCAATAATCTTATGAGGAACCCGAATTCATCATTCAGTATGCCGTTCTTCCCGTTCTATACAAATTATAGTCCTTTTATTCACAGACTTTGTGGCATTTTTGATAAATAGGGGATTTATATTAGCACAACACTACCGAATGGTATTCTCTAAATGTTCTTCGTTTGCAAATGGTCTGTGCTTATACACTTTTTGTTTCAGATAAACCCATAGAAAAAAATCCATTGAAGATAAGCCCGGTGATCTTGGTGGCCAATAATCTTCCCAATCTCGTCCTATCACTTTGCCCTGAGACACTGATTTACCTTCTACCGGTGCCTCATCAAGCTGATACCACAAATTTCGTCAGAGGCAGATTATCCAAAACTTCAGAAAACTGATTCATAATGAAATTTCTGTACATGTCTGCGTTCAAATTTTCTCTAAAAAAATATGGTCCAATTATTTGATTATGTAATAAACCACACATTTGTCTTGAATGAATATTGGTCACGGCATTCTATTACAAAATTTGGATTATTGTTGGGCCACCAGCGACAATTTTAGGAACTAACTGTTCCGTTCGACGTGAAAGTTGCCTCGTCTGTCCATAAAATCCTGTAGGGAAATGTGATATCATTTTATCTCTCACCTTGGAAACAAAATGATAATCCTGAATATCGAAATCTCTTTCTTTAAGAGTGTGTATACCTTATTGGATGATGTGGTTTCTTGAAACGATTGTCCAGAGATCCAGTTTCTTTGAATGTTTTCAATATCCTTCCCACGGTTCTAAAGTGAATATTTCTTCCTGGATGCCGGTGATTGAAAATACAAGCAACATCTGGATATGGCACATTCTCACCACATAAAAGAACGATTTCCACTTTGTCTTGTGTGGATAACATTGTACATAAAACTTATTTGTGAATTATAAATGTAGGAAAATCTGTACACAAAACAACTCGATTTATTAAACGCAATTATTTGACATTAACCAAAACTAAAAATTTGTTTCAAAAGCCTACTAAGGGAAAAATTTATTTTGATTCGATCGATTGTACTATTTTCTTTCCGAGATGTTGCAATAGTCTTGTATTGTTTAAAATCACGGAATTTTATATCATGTTTAGTACAAATCGAAAGTCTTTTGAATAGCTATGAAACTGTAGGTCATTGTTTAGTTTACAGAAAAGTATGATATTTCGGGTTTGTTTGTAACTGAATTATTGGTCAGAAAAATAATCAAACTGGATAAAAATCTATTAAAAAATAGAAATACGTGTGAAATAAGAATGAAGAGAAATTCGTTTATTCGATTACTGACATATTAACGTCCATACTTTGGAAATCCGAATCAGTTTCACAATGAAATGAAAAAACTAGATGAACTTCGCAACAACAAAGATGAATTTCTGGAGGTGCATTTTTTTTCTGATAACAGGCCAATGTGAGTATTTTCTGGGCAAGATATGATATTGAAGTCTTGAATTCATCAAAATTATGAAATTTGAATCATGTTTCGTTCGAATCGGTAAAGCGAAAGATTCGAAAAATTAAAAAAATGGAAAAAAGTCGAATAACAGTAGAGAGTCCAAATTTGGAGGTAAGGTATAAATTGGAAACTGAGCAACTTTTTTCCTTAGTATTTTTCGAAATTTCTAAAAAAGGGTCTGCAGGTTGACCCCGTTGATCTGTCGTTTACTACCAAGTGTTGTTCATCCTTCCGCTTCTTCACCGTACTAATCCCAAAACACGTGTCTATGGTTAACACTCCTCTTTGAGGGCTACGTCCATTAAATTTCTTCCATTTTGTTGTCAACAGTCCCCTCGATATTCCTCCCTTTCATCTTTATAATCCTGGACTCGGATGTCATGCAGGTAGCTATAGCTATATCTATATCTATATCTATATATATATATATATATATATATATATATATATATATATATATATATATATATAATAGAAGGAATTTAATGGACATAGCCCTCAGAGAAAAGTGCTAACCGTAGACACGTGTTTCAGGCTCTCGGCCCTCATCAGTACGGTGGAGAAGTGCAAGGATGAACAACACTTGGTAGAAAACGACAAATCAACGGAGTCAACAAACAGAAGCCAGCCGCTCATTTGTGATTTCGGTCAGCAGACCCTGAATTCCAGGGCAACAACCAACGTCACCACGGAGGCAGCTATAGCTACCTGCGTGACATCCGAGTCCAGGAATATAAATATGAAAGAGAGTAATATCGAGGGGACTGTTAAAAACAAAATGGAAGGAATTTAATGGACATAGCCCTCAGAGAAAAGTGCTAACCGTAGACACGTGTTTCGGGCTCTCGGCCCTCATCAGTACGGTGGAGAAGTGCAAGGATGAACAACACTTGGTAGAAAACGACAAATCAACGGAGTCAACAAACAGAAGCCAGCCGCTCATTTGTGATTTCGGTCAGCAGACCCTGAATTCCAGGGCAACAACCAACGTCACCACGGAGGCAGCTAAAGCTACCTGCGTGACATCCTAGTCCAGGAATATAAATATGAAAGAGAGTAATATCGAGGGGACTGTTAAAAACAAAATGGAAGGAATTTAATGGACATAGCCCTCAGAGAAAAGTGCTATCCGTAGACACGTGTTTCGGGCTCTCGGCCCTCATCAGTACGGTGGAGAAGTGCAAGGATGAACAACACTTCTGTTTGTTGACTCCGTTGATTTGTCGTTTTCTACGAAGCAATCAGGTCGCCATAATTGCGATGCTGGTCTTCCGGGATGATCTATAACATTGCCAAAGTTGGTCCCCCCAAGGCCACTAAAAGTGCAGTAACCTTTTCTCTCCATTATCCCATCCACAGGCCGTTGCCGTAGCTCCAAACTCTTTTCGACATTTCATTTCTAATTCTTCAAAATGCTGCATTGTTTCCTCATGCACCACCTACACTTCTTTCTTTGCTAATTCTCGTACTGCAGTAACTTCTTTGTTGCCTCTTCTTGTATCGCATTAACTGATTTCTTCAGTCCTGCGATTTGCCCTCCAGTTTTCCGGTATATCTGCTCGGAAAATTATTTCTGTTACTCTCGTTGATCCTTGTCCGACTGTTTTTCTCTTTGTCGTCGTTCCTTCTTCTCTTGATTTTTTTTTTCAGTCAACGTTCCTTCCCCTCTTGTTTTCATTCCAGTCGATATTTTTCCTCCTCTTGTTTTTCTCCCTGTCGTCGTTCTTTCTCCTTTTGTCGACGAAACGTCTCCTCTTAATTGTTTTTCTTCCAGCAATCGTCTTGTCTTGTTCGGCAAACTTTTGCTTGATCATTTCCACTATGGCCTCCATGTCGTCATATTCACTATTGATTGATCTCGTATAGACACCAAAATCCTCACGTCTGACACCAACTATTATGAAACTGATGTTTGTCTATTTAAAATACCTCGTCCTTTCATTACACTTTACAATTACAACACAATAAATAAATCAGTCTCACGCGACAAGTGTCCGACGGCAACTGACTCTAGCTGATTAACCAAATAACTCATCCAACAATTAACTGTCCCTCTCGCCGGTTAGGCTCACTCTTATATAGGTCATTAACGACGAAAATATTTTTAACGGGCGTTCGTCGTCCTTTCACGAAGTCGCTCCAGACCGTCTTCTTGGAATTCTCACATCACGCTGGGTAAACATGCGGTTGCTCATTGGTTTGGCAGTGGCGTATTGTATACACGAATACGAATACACTACGCCACTGCATTTCTCTCGCGTCTAGCTGACGTGACATGAGATTCCAGGAAATACTCTGAGAAGGCACTGGATGATTCAATGGATTCCGAGAATGTACGAGAAGCTACCGTTGGGAATATTATGGGGGATAATGACCTTTATAAGAGGCAGCATGCGCTAGGGCAGAACAGTTCATCAAAGGAGCTCATTAAAGGAAACGAGCTATATAAAAATCGGTGAAGTGGGTAGTGTATTCCAACGGTGAATTAAAACTGTGTTATTCAATTGTCGCTCTCCATTATTGTGTTGGG
Organism: Gonioctena quinquepunctata; assembly: GCA_018342105.1. Lineage (NCBI taxonomy): Eukaryota > Metazoa > Arthropoda > Insecta > Coleoptera > Chrysomelidae > Gonioctena > Gonioctena quinquepunctata. Next base: position 86,004 of record JAFIRS010002664.1, on the reverse strand, counting down.
TTGTGAAGTGTGAAGAACGGATACAAATAATTATTTAGTACTAGCTGATTTGTATTTTTTTATGATTTTCTTTGTTTTGTTCCATCTAGCTTATATCTGTGGTTTTGCCAGCTTCCGCTATTCCGTTTCCCGTTATCCCGTTGCCCCGTTATCCCGTTCCTCGTTATACCGTTATCCCATGTCCCGTTATTCTGTCGTCCCCTTTCCCGTTATCCAAGAATCCCTTTTCCCTTTAGCACGTTACCTCGTTATCCTGTAATCCAGTTTCCCGTTATCCCTTTATCCCGTTGTCCCATTGGTTGTGAAAAAATTTAGTTTCATTGTTATCTCCCGTTCCCGTTATCGTAGCGAATAAAATACATACCAGTTTTTAAGTCTAATCATAAGTTTTCAAAAACAGAAAGTTTCATCAAAATCGACTAGTAGTTTTTGCGAGATGGTCGATCAAACAAACAAACAATTGCAATTCCATAATAGTATAGATATATAGGTAGATAGGTATGTAATGTACAGTGTCACACATAAAGTTCGCAACATATGGAAGTTTTTTTTATTAATAGATATAATGAAAATTTGACTTCGCAGTTAGTTTGTGCTTGAAAACTGAGTGAAAAACAGCCTCTTTCTTTCGTCATGTGCTACTCTAAACCTGTCAAATTTTACATTTTTTAAAAAATCCTCAAAAAATCAGTTTTTTTTTGGAAATTTCGAAAAATGCCAAAGGAATAAGTTGCTCAGTTTCCAATTTTATACCTTTGCGGAAAATTTGGACTCTCTACAGCCACTTTGACTTTTTCCCAATTGTTTTAATTTTTCGAATCTTTCGCTTTACCGATTCGAACGAAACATGATTCAAATTTCATAATTTTGATGATTAAAAAACCCCATTGGCCGTTACCAGAAAAAAAAATGCACCTCCAGAAATTGCTTTGTTGTTGCAAAATTCATCAAGTTTTTTCATTTCATTGTGAAACTGATTAGAATTTTCACTGTATGGACGTTAATATGTCAGTAATCGAATAAATGAATTTCTCTTCATTCTTATTACACTCATATTTCTTTTTTTAATAGATTTTATCCAGTTTGATTATTTTTCTGACCAATAATTCAGTTACAAACAAACCCGAAATACCATACTTTTCTGTAAATTAAACAACAATGACCTACAGTTTCATAACTATTCAAAAGACTTTCGTTCTAGCGATTTGTACTAAACATGATATAAAATTTCGTGATTTTAAACAATACAAGACTAATGCAACATAACATCTCGGTAAGAAAATAGTAGGTACAATTGATCGAATGGAAATAAAATTTTCCCTCAGTAGGCTTTTGAAACAAATTTTTAGTTTTGGTTAATGTCAAATTATTGCGTTCAATAAATCGAGTTGTTTTGTGTACAGATTTTCGTACATTTATAATTCACAATAAGTTTTATGTCAATGTTATCCACAAAGACAAAGTGGAAATCGTCTTTTTGTGGTGAGAATGTGCCATATCGATATGTTGCTTGTATTTTCAATCACCGGCATTCAGGAAGGAATATTCACTTTAGTACCGTGGAAAGGATATTGAAAACATTAAAAGAAACTGGCTCTGTGGACAATCGTTTGAAAAAACCACATAATCCAATAAGGTATAATGAAGAAGAATAACTCGATGTTTGTTTGAGCGTTGTTGAAAACGGAAAAACTAATATTAGGAGTATTAGTGAAAATACAGGGGTTGGCAGAGAAACTGTGAGAATAATTTTGCACAAAAATAATTTCCATCCCTATAAGCCAAAGTTCATACACACTCTTAGAGAAAGAGATTTCGATATTCGAGTAGGATTTTCATCATGGTTCCAAGGCGAGAGAGACAATGATATCACATTTCCCTACAGGATTTTATAGACAGACGAGGCAACTTTCACGTCGAACAGTTAGTTCCCAAAATTGTCGCTGGTGGTCCAACAATAATCCAAATTTTGTAATAGAATGCCGTGACCAATATTCATTCAAGACAAATGTGTGGTGTGGTTTATTACATAACCAAATGATTGGACCATATTCTTTTTGAGAAAATTTGAACGGAGACATGTACAGAAATTTCATTATAAATCAGTTGTCTGAAGTTTTGGATAATCTGCCTCTAAGTGTTAGACGAAATGTGTGGTATCAGTTTGACGGGGCACCTATACACCAAACGGCAGAAGTGAAACAGTGTCTTAGTCAGATGTTTAGGGGCAAAGTGATAGGACGAGATTGGAAAGATTATTGGCCACCAAGATCACCGTACTTATCTCCAATGGACTTTTTTCTATGGGATTATCTGAAACAAAAATTGTATGAGCACAGACCATTTGCAAACATAGAACATTTAGAGAATACCATTCGGGATTGTTGTGCTAACATAAATCCCCTATTTATTAAAAATGCCACAAAGACTGTGAATGAAAGGACTATAATTTGTATAGAACGGGAAGGACGACTAAATGATGAATTCGGGTTCTTTATTAAGATTATTGAGATAAATCAATGAATGTTACGATGTTTTGTTGTGAATTTGGTTATAGTTATCCAACAGTCACACTGTTGGTTGTAAACTACATCAAAATATTTCGAACTCATCTGCACCTAACGGGATACAAATCCGTTAAAAACAAACGAGTGTAATTAAGAATGAAGAGAAATTCGTTTATTCGATTACTGACATATTAGCGTCCATGCATTGAAAATCCGAATCAGTTTCACAATGAAATGAAAAAACTAGATTAACTTTGCAACAACAAAGACGTATTTCTAGCGGTGCATTTTTTTTTCTTTCTGGTAACAGGCCTATGTTGGTATTTTCTGGGCAAGATATGACATCAGAATTATGAAATTTGAATCATGTTTCGTTCGAATCGGTAGAGCGAAAGATTCGAAAAATTAAAAAAATTGGAAAAAAGTCGAAGTGACAGTAGAGAGTCGGAATTTGGAGCAAAGGTATAAAATTGGAAAGTGAGCAGCTTTTTTTCTGGCATTTTTCGAAATTTCAAAAAAAAACTGATTTTTTGGGGGTTTTCGAAAAAATGACAAATTTTACAGGTTTCTAGTAGCACATAACAAAACGAGAGGGGCTGTTTTTCACTCATTTTTCAAGCACAAACTAACTGCGAAGTCAAATTTTCATTATATCTATTATTAAAAAGAACTTCCATATGTTGCGAACTTTATGTGTGACACTGTACGTGAATGATCCCCATTTCTTTTGTCTTATTCGTATTTGTATATCTCTGGATCTGTATATCTGTGGATGTACTTATTTGTCTGTCGGTTATATTATGTGAATATGTTATGCCATTTTTTCAAGACGCCAAACTCTTCAAAGTTGTGTATATTTTTTCTTCAGACATAATGATTCACTTTTTTCAGGTACATTCGACACAGTTTTCAGGAAACAGAGTTTTTAATTTTTATTTTATACAATAGGATAAAACAATGTTTTTCGCCGTCCCTAAAATTCACCATTGAAAAAAGTATCATAATGTTTTTTTTATTTCCACTTTTCCATTCTGTGTAAAAAATTATATTTGAAAATAAAAATAAACTCGGATGTGGAAATCAAGAACAGTCATTTCATTTAGATACAAAGAGATGTTTCCATTATGTTTTTTATTCAATATAAGTTTTTAACTTGAACATATCTCATTGGGAAATTTTTGTAACAAAAAATTTCCACTCACCTGGAATGTCTTCCAATTCCAAAGCCATAGCTTCACACCAATTTTAGTTGAGCTGCAGAGACAATCATTTTCGAACCACACATAGCCTTTCTCGTCATTTTGTAAATATCATGATCGGCTAAAATTATTATGTCTTCGGATTGGAATTAGATGACACTGCCGGGGGGTGGAAAATTTGGTTTCAAATTTTCTATGAATTATGGAAAGTTCTAAATGAAAAAACACGATTGAAAAATTCCTTCCTAACTGATTGAGTAGACTATTTGTGTTTTCCACATTTCAAAACAAATTTTTCAATTCAATTTCTTGAAGATAGTGAAGAAGTAGAAGTAGACATTTTTCTCTAATATGAATACTCTTCATAAAAATACATTTCACTGAAATGAAATGAGAATAAACTGAACGTACAAATCTGCCAAAATGTTTACTTTCAAATACCATGAAAAACGTATCTCTGCATGTTCCTGTATCAATCAGTTTTCTCTTTCCAGTAAGTATTCCGAACCACGCAATGTATTACGCGTTCTCGTCAGATAACGGTATTCGATTTCGTGAATTTACTTCATGCAAATACGTAAGAACAATAGGTGAAATATAAATGTAACAGTTCACCAAAGTTCAACAAAGAATGAGGAAGAGTAATATTTGACCGCTAAAAAGTTGGCCCTGACTTTTAGTAATAACTTTCATAATATAGAGAATTATACAACAAACACTGACCCAAATAACGCCAGCGCTCTGTTGTTTTCTATTAAGTTTTACTACCGTGACGATTCACCAGTAGCGTGGAGAGCGGTATTTATTTTTTAACTCCTCACAAATTAATTTGTGTTGTACGAAAGAGTTTGAGGATCACACTTTTTCCCACTTCAAACTCGAAATTTCCAAATTTCAACTATAATTTTTTAATTCGGAATTTAATTTTTTCGAATCATATTTCAGAAATTTTGACTTTGAACTCGGAGATTCCGACCGAATAGAATTACGTATAAAATATGTATCGAATTGAAAAGGAAAACATTCTCAATTGAATATTGAATAGAAATATTTTTCTGAGAATTGAAAAATCCACGATAACATTATGTTATTTTTTGGAAATATCTCACAGAAAACAACTACTTCCCCGGTTAAAGTCACGCTGGACATTGAACTACATCTGATATATATTGAGAAAAGGACCCTAACTGAAAAGAAGAAATCTGAAAGTGAGAATTTGCATTTTTATTCAGATAGTTGAATAAAAATGCAAATTTGTGACGTGATTTGATATAGGTCAAATGTGTACTTTTTTTAGCTATGAATTCACATTTGGATGAGTTATGTCAAAAGTTTACTCGGAGAAAAGTTCATTGTACGTGGTAAAACGGAAGTATAAAATTGTTGAAGAAACTTCTGAGCAAAGTTCAACATCGTAAGTGAAGATTGTTAATTAAAGTATCTTAGTACATTCACCATATCACAAAATATTGGCCCATATCAGTGAGTGACATCATCACAAACGCCATTCAAAGAAAATGGTAGTCCAGGGGAATTAATCCAATTCTTTAATTCATTGGAGATATTTACCAACAAGGAAGAACATGACCAGACGCAAAGGAAAAATAATATCTGCTTCTGACCAACCTGCAGAAGAGTCAATGCAAATCAACTTTAAGGAAATCTCCGCAGAAAACTTCACTGAAATCATGGAAACAGCCACAAAACTTAGGAAAGCAATAAAACATTTATGGAAAATTACTGAAGAAAAAGAATTGATGATAATTGAAAAAGAAGAAAAGGAAAAATAATTATCTATAGAAGTCTACAAGAAAACTACAATCTCATTGTCTCAAATTCAATCTAATAAAAATGAAATGAAATTGACGTATCTGGCCGTTTTGAAAAAAATAACAGACTCAAAGAAAAAAAAGTAATTTCCTGATTCTCTAAAATGGGAAAAGTAATACCACTTTATAAAAAAGGGGATATAGTGTTGAAAACTATAGGCCTATAGTACTATTGAGTTGTCTATCAAAAATTGCTGAGAAGTCTTTTGCAACTGGAATATATTCTTTCATGGAAGACAATAGAATATTTACCAACTGTCAATATGGCTATAGGTCAGAAAAGTCGACCGAATTAGCAACACTCGAATTCACACAACAAATATATTCATGTCTAGACAAGGGTAAGAAAGTTGGGTATATTTTTCGACTTAACTGCCGCTTCCGATACTGTAAATTCAAATTTCCTTGAGGAGAAATTAAATAAATTAGGTATAAGAGGTAAATCACTAGAATGGATAGCTTCATATCTACAAAATAGGCGAATCGCAATGAATATAGGTCCAGAGACTTCCGAAGAAATGGAATTGAATGTCGGGGTAGGACAAGATTCAATACTTGGTACTCTACTCTTCCTTATCTTCATCAATGACTTATCACAATCTGTAACTTCTGGCGATATATACATGTATGCGGATGATACGTCAGTAATCATATACGCCAATAATTTAACAGAATTAGAAACTAAAGGAGATATAGTAATCACGCAATTCAAATCGTGGCATCATGTGAATTCTTTGATCATGAACGTAAACAAAACAGTTTTTATGCATTTCTCATTAATAAAAACAAATGTCCTGCCAAAGATAAGACATGTTGAAACCAGCGACCATGTAAAATTTTTGGGAACAACCATAGATAGTAATCTAACGTTCCATAGAGAAATAGACTCATTATGTTCTAAGCTTGCTAAAAATACGTTTGCCATTCTACACTTAAAGAAAGAAATTAATCAACGTGATTTGACAACATTTATTCACTTGTCTACTCAATATTGAGTTATAATATAATAATATGGGGCCAATCCACCGAAATTGACAGAATTTTTGCACTATACTACAAAAGAGAATCGTTAGAATTATATACAATTTACATACAGAGAATCTTGCAGAGAAACTTTCAAGAAACAGATAATACTTACTAGTGGTACCAACTAGTGTGGTTTACTATTTTCTGTGATTAGGTTTTAATGAATGATGGAACTTGAAAAATATGATATTTATATTGTTGTGGGGAAAATAAAGTTTAATAATGGATAAAAAGTTATTTTTATCCATCTCCCCGTTGGATACCTATGTACGACCTGGTTGAGTTTCAATTTATTTTTATTTTTATGAATGAAGCAGGAAATTTTGAAGATGTACTGGAATATACATCTTCAAAATTTCCTGCTTCATTCATAAAAATAAAATAATAACTCATAAATCATCAGAGAAAAAAAGAACTTTTATCCATTATAAACTTTATTTTCCTCACAATATAAATATCATATTTCAAGTTCCATCATTCATAAACAATCGAAATAATAAACCACTATATTACCTGTCTGAGTTAACCCTGGGTGACATAAATATTACTTGACATGTGTCAATGTCAATGTCACATACAGCTGTCTAATGTGAATTTAATTTCTAACCTGTCAGTTTTGATTCCAACCACATGGTTGAAGAGATTTTAACATGTGTTATTTATAATTTTTAACATATAAGTGTGGTAATTGAACATTAGTTCATTTCTCTGTTTTACATTTCTCATTATTTATTACCATAATGTCAAAAGACAAAAAATATTTTTTACTGAACATCGTGTCATCCATTCTCACCTAGGTTGTAAGTATTATCAATTCACTTAATTATAATCCCTCATATGTAATATTTTTTAATGAATTGTAGTTCCCTGATGATGGAATAAACCAATTCCGAAAGCTTGGACAAACTTACAAGAGTTTTCTTTTTGATATTTCTGCATTTCCCACTATAACTAGTTTTATATATATATATATATATATATATATATATATATATATATATATATATATATATTATTAATTCCTTGGAATAAAGGTCTGATTCAGTTATATAAATTTCCTCAACTACGTTTCAACATGGTATTTGTCATCTTCAGGTTAAACTAAAATTAAAGATATGGAGTTTGAGACATTTTCAACTTAACACAATATTGAAATGTATGCACTAAAATAATTCTTCAACAACATATGGTTCGAAATATAACACGTTATTCAACTCAATATAAAAATATCTGTAACATTTATGAGTATTCACTTACAAATTGTATTATAAGAATTCTGCGTTCGCATCGTACGAACGTTATTGTAGGTGTAGGTATTGGTAGGTGACTGCGACGAAGTTATCGGGAATGGTTTGTTTATCTTTCATGCATTTTTACCCTCTTCATAAGTACACCAGCTTGTTTATATTGCGTTCTAGTATATGGGCCGAGCTGTATTTTTTGGCAGCATGTATAGATCAGTTTTCATTATTATTACTATAAACAAAGTTAAAAAAGGTTGTTATAAATTTGGCTTAAGTTTTTTATATCATTTCTATTGTTAATGCTATTGGGGTCTTTTCAAGGAATGTTCTTACTCTTGGATGCCTTTCCTTGGTCAAAATTTCAACGTTGTTAGTGTCAAACATTTGTTGATTTTCTTTTTCGTGTTTGGATACGGCTGTAGTGTCGGTTCTTGAGTATTTGTGGGCTTGTACTCGTTTCTGCAAATATTGTTTTGTTTGACCTATATACTAGAACTCAATATAAACAATCTGGTGTACTAATGAAGAGGGTAAAAATGCATGAGAGATAAACAAACCATTCCCGATAACTTCGTCGCAGTCACCTACCAATACCTACACCTACAATAACGTTCGTACGATGCGAACGCAGAATTCTTATAATATAATTTGTAAGTGAATACTCATAAATGTTACAGATATTTTTATATTGAGTTAAATAACGTGTTATATTTCGAACCATATGTTGTTAAAGAATTATTTTAGTGCATACATTTCAATATTGTGTTAAGTTGAAAATGTCAAACTCCATATCTTTAATTCTAGTTTAACCTGAAGATGACAAATACCATGTCGAAACGTAGTTAAAAGAAATTATACGAATAGACTTTATTCCAAAAATTAAAAAATATATATATTGGTCAAAAACTAAAAAAAAAAAAATATATATATATAATATATAAGTTCCTAATTACGACTGGAATATAAAATCAAATAACTATCTGAATGAAAATGCGAATTTACACTTTTTAATATATATATATATATATATATATATATATAAATATATATATATATATATATATGATTCCTTATTACGACGGAATATAAAATCAAATAACTATCTAAATGAAAATGCCAATTTCCACTTTTTGAGTTAAGGTTCTTCAATTTTTTTTATCAGATGTAGTTTAATGTCAAGCGTGGCTTTTGCCGGGAAAGTAGTTGTTTTCTGTAGGATATTACAAAAAATAACTGAATTATTATTGTAGATTGTTCAGTTTTCCGAACAATCTTCCTATTCAATTGAGAATGTTTCCTTTTTCAGGTTATGTTGAACTATGGAAGATAGTGACTAAAGTTTATTTTTCAGGTCCAGATGATTCCACATCTTAATTTATGATCACTCTGTTAATGTTTTCACACAAATCAGTCAGGGTTAGTTTTAACCCGTCAGGATTCAAATTTTGTTATATCCTTCCTTGGTATGCTCTACCCTTGCAATGTATCCTGATGCAGAATTTAATGAACTCAATGAATTTATTGGATTTAATGAATTTATTGAATAAAATTTAATGAATTTAATGAATTTAATGAATTTATTAATTTAATGAATTTAATGAATTTAATGAATTTAATGAATTTAATGAATTTAATGAATTTAATGAATTTAATGAATTTAATGAATTTATGATGAATTTAATGAATTTAATGAATTTAATGAATTTAATGAATTTAATGAATTTAATGAATTTAATGAATTTAATGAATTTAATGAATTTAATGAATTTAATGAATTTAATGAATTTTGTGATAGTTTTATTGAATTACTGGAGGTAGTTTTTACCGCCTGGGGTGCCAAATTTAACTCATCAAGAAAATAAAATGAAAATGACGTATTTCGCAGAGTTTTTCAAATTAACATCTTTATGGACAAAAATGATTCAAATATGCTGGGGGTAATTTCGATTCGAATTTGGAAATCTTCTTCTTAGTAGGTCTCTACATCATGGAATATATATATATATATATATATATATATATATATATATATATATATATATATATATATATATATATATATATATATATATATATATATATATATATATATGTATATACAGGGTGTTATGTAATAAGTGTCCGATATTTTACAGTTCCTCAGTTATTTATAAGGTGAAAAGTTCATATAAGCATGGGTCCGCAAAAGCCTTCATTTTTCATATACACAGTGTTAAAAATTTATTTTTATTTTGTTTTTTCGTGAATAATTTTTAAAATAATGGCGATATTTGAATGAAAATTGGTATTTGGGGATTTGTTGATATGAGAAATTAAAATTTGATCTCAGTTTGGCCCTTAATTGTAGGAGGCGCCGCCTACAGGTCTTTGTCTCTTTTTGGGATTCACAACTTTGTCGTGCATGTATGTATCACATTTTCTAGAACAAAAATCGATTCCCCTATCATTTTTACGTGAAAAATTTATGTTTTTCAAAAGTCGCTACAAGCAGCCGTTTTCGAGATATTTTGATTTGAATTAATCGATGCATCCAATCTTCTTCTCATTGATTCGCGAAATCTTTGAAAATAAAAGTATCAAGTAGGCTAGTTAGTTTATTCCAATATTTTTTTATGCTGTCATGTCAAAAATTATATCTTGACGCATAGTTAAATAGTTATATTCATTATTATTGTGATTATTTGTTAAAAAACGATAAACTTTATCAATGCAGAGTATGCTGACATACATTTTACATACGGACTTGCTAACGGAAATGCATATGAGGCTAGACTTTTGTATCAGGAACGTTATCCGAACCACACAACTCCTACTTCAAAAATGTTTTCAAGAATTCACGCTCGGTTAAGGGAAACAGGAAGTTTTGAGAAAGCTAGTCATCTGTCGGATTCACATCGGACGGTAAAAATATTTTAGCATCCAAGCGCGAGAATTTTTAGATCAAACTTTCGGCAACCGTTGGATAGGTCGGGGAGGGCCTCAACCATGGCCCCCTAGGTCACCAGACCTTAACAGTTTGGATTTTTTCCTGTGGGGACATATAAAATCCTTAATTCACCAGACACCTATCCCAAATGAAAAAAAATTGAGTAATCGAATAATTAACTCTTGTAGAACGATTCAAAATACTCCAGGAATTTTCCAAAGAGTGCGCGAATCAATGAGATGAAGATTGGATGCGTGCATACAGGCAGAAGGGGGACATTTCGAACATTTTTTGTGATTTTGATTCAGATCTATATCTAATGTTCCGTTGTTCATTGTTGTTTGAAAATTAGCGTTAAAAATGTTTCTATGTTGAATGAAAAAAAAGTTTGAAAAATTGTTTTTCTTTTTGACAAACACATACATCGATTAATTTAAATCAAAATATCTCGAAAACGGCTACTTGTAGCGACTTTTGAAAAGCATACCTTTTTCACGTAAAAATGATAGAGGAATCGATATTTTTTCTAGAAAATGTGATACATACATGGACGACCAAGTTGTGACTCCCCAAAAGAGACAAAGACCTGTAGGCCGCGCTCCCTACAATTAAGGGCCAAACTAAGATCAAATTTGAATTTCTCATATAAAAAAACCACTAAATACCAATTTTCGTCCAAATATCGACATTATTCTGAAAATTATTTACGAAAAACCAAAATAAAAATAAATTTTCAACATTTATAATATCAAAAATGAAGGCCTTGCGGACCCATGCTTATATGAACTTTCCACCTTATAAATAACCGATCGGACGCTTATCACATAACACCCTGTATATTCTGCCTGAGGAGGTTTTCCTCAACGACTTCAAGCACCATTCATTCATGCAAAAAAATGTTAATGAATATCTTCTTTACCAGCAACCTTCTGTGGATAGAATATTTAAAAAAATTAAGGGAAGCCTTACGCTCTGGGTAATATTGAAGTCCCTCGTGAATGAGAAATGCTGAATATATTAGAGCTTCTTTTCCCATCTTCAGGTATACAGACCAATGAGCCTGATGTAGTGCTTTCTCGACCACTTCTTGAAGATTTACTCTTCCACCTCCGCAACCTCTATATAGGTCATTCAGTTGAGCTAGGGTTCTGATTATGAGGGCTCTCATTGTATCAAGACACTACTTTCTAGAGATATGTGAGCCAGAAGACTCTCTCCATGACTCAGGACATCTGCACAAGGCACATAATTTTCGGACCCAGTAATTTCTTACTATGCGGATCTTCAGAGTGGTTGGTTATTGAGTAAATAGATCCAGCGACCTTTCCTCATAAATTGTAGTTTCAGAAATAGTTATAATAATGAGAATGGTGTGTCCGGGAAAGTTAAACTTGATTCAAGGGGAATTTTATTGAAAACACTATGGACCCGTGGTCTTTCATTCTTTTCTAATTATTTGTTCTGTTAATTGCTCTTGTTCAAAGTTTTGTATGAGGATTGGTGTAACCAATTTTTTTTTTTATAATGTTTCCATAATTATGTCTAGCCCTGCATTAATAAAAGGGAATAAATAATTGAATAAATATATCTCTTTATGACATGTTGGTCCCTTAATGGCTAAAGAAAATGTGAAAATCTTAGACCAATGAAGGGAAAATATGTAAATATTCTACAAGATGTATTAGGAATATTAGCATTGAACATCGTAACAATTTTGCGGCAGTGCTTTAATCGTATGTAACAATGTTATACCACACTTTCCACTCAACAGATTATTGCAAATAGAAATTTACGTTAATCGCGTTCGTTCGATTCTGGCACACGTGTGTTCTATGTTAATGAACTTCAGAGAAAATTGTGACGAATGTTAAAGTTTAATGCCCTCTTCGAGGTTACCCAATGGAAACTTTAACATGCATTACGATTCGGTGTTTCGCAACCCCTTCAGTATTATAAACAAACCGGGTTCAACAATCTCTCAGTTGGAGTTGAGAAAAAGATCGTGCATTCTGATAATTCATTGAATATTATTTAAAAAAATTGAAACTGTTCAATGAATAATTAGTTTGGTGATGACATCTGCACAAGGTACATAATTTTCGGACCCAGTAATTACTTAATATGCGTATCTTATTCGGTAAATAGATCCAGCGACCTATCTTCATAAATTGTAGCTTCAGAATTAGTTTGGTTATGGGTCAGATCAGTTAAGTTTTTACCATGTTTCTGAATATGATTTTATAAAAACAGAAATTGATGTGTTCCAAAGACCGAAATTATTTCCGATTCATCGTATAACTATTTGTCTGAAAAAATAAACACCACAGGAAAAATTTACTCACTTAGTGTATTACATTAATTTTCGCCACATCTGTTTTTTATTTTGGCTTCACGAAGGGTTGCACTATAATGTTTATGGCAGTGATAAATAATTGAGAGTACTTGAGCCCAATGCGGTTCTTGAAAGAACATCTCAAAGGCGGGGTAAGGTAGGAAATGGACACACGTTCCCTCTGCTGAGATCGTCATGTAAGCGAAGCATATTCTGATCATCAACTTTCTGTTTACACTTGTGAGTTTCACCACTAATTTCTGATATCCTATCACTGTATGCCAGACGGGAGCTGCGTACAGAATCTGCGATGATCGGGGGCCTCCGATATTTGGCATGAGACCAGACAGGACCTTTACCATCTTCTCGACATTTTTAGTGACCTCTTCAAGATGCCCAGAAAATGTGATCTCCAAATCTAGCCGATTCCCTCGGTATGTTATTGCTCTTTTTGGAGATATCATTATACCATGCACTCCGAAGAGTAGTTTTCTCTTCATTGTGAGCAGTGCGGTTTCTGTTTTTTCCGGTGTTAATTTCAGCTTTTCGTTTACCAACGAGTTTGAGACCCTTCGAAACGCTATGTTTGGTGTGTTCATTAGGATATATTTCCCTTCAGCAACCACCATCATCGCTATATAATCAGTGAAGCCTATCAGTGGGTAGTTCCATCCTCAGGAGTCCGCTGTATATGATGTTCCACAGGAATGGACCTAGGACTGACCCCTGAGGAACTCCACTGTTTGATTTTTCTGGTTTTGGTCTAGTTAGTTGGAATTCCTTTTCAACCTGTAACAAAATCAATAATGTTCATAACTCTCGTCGATATCATGCGTGAATAAACTTACAGCACTTATAAATTATCATTCATTGCCTTATTTCCCCGATGTCTGATGAATATCAGATATTTTTTGTAGTAGTTATAATTTTTCAGAAACTGACTGTAGACAGATAGCAGCCCACCTAAAAAAACAGATATCACAATTCGGTTCGATTCAGTTATTGAACAAGCGTAAATAAGTATCACGAGATACATTCCGTTATATGAAAGCTGCATTACCGATTCCGCAACTCATCACTTTACATCCTCTCGAGATGCAAGCAGTTTCAGGAACAGAGTCAGCATATTCACCTTGCCCGTTTCCACTGCTAATTTTCATTTTTCTTTGCACTTTTTTCTTAAACAAACTCAAAACGAGATATTCAATTGGCGCAGTTGGTAGAATTGTTACAAATAATCCATCGCGGATAACTTTCTATTCTAATAGTTGAGTAACAATCGTGCGTGTCTGTTCGTTCGATAGCCGAAAAGTGGATACCAAAAGACAGTATAGCTACTAAGGATACCAAGGATAGTTGAGATAGTTGAGAATCCCTAGAGTTGAAAATAAGTTTACTTACAAATACGCTCAATAACAATACTTTGGAAACCAATAATCCATCAGTTGAAAATATTTCTGCAATCCATGGCAATTACGAATTTTACTAACTTCAATCCGAAACTGTACCTGATTTCAACGGTGACACATCATAGAGGGCTAATTTCATAGTCCATGAAATATGTCCTATTCCGAAAGCTATCATTATCAAAGTTTCCTTGGCATCACTTTCAATTAGGTTTCAATGGAAAAATCATTAGCTCCTTCCTGATGACTAAGAGTCAATATATTCTTGGATTTTACGATTGGTGAGGAATTATCAGTACATTCGTTTTTGCTATATCCCTATTGATGGAGAAATAAGCGTTCAGTCAAAGTACGTGGGCCAGCCTACTGAGAAGTGAAGAAATCCTACCTATGTATTATTTTTCGAGCAACTTTCAAAGAAATACTACATTGTGAGGCATAAAAAAATTAACTGCTCGAAAAACCCTGTAGTGGATACATTCAGATTCCACAGTGTTTGCTTCAGGTATCTTGCATGAGCTGTTCTCTGGTTGACTCATGTCAATTGAGAGTCCATGGTGTCAAAAGGTTCAAGATAAAAGTAGTTCTGATAACTTGGTCTACGGTGTTACATAATCATTAAGCTGATAAAGCAAAATAAAATAATTCCCCCCAATCTATCCCATTATTGTAAATGGTATTTACATAATATGAATCCGCTGAAAAGGGAAACATTCTCAATTGAATATTGATAGAAAGATTTTTCTGTGAATTGAAAAATCCACGATTAAAATGAAGTGAATGCGACGTCTCTCCTGCGTCAATGTTACGAATGATTTCTGGTGAGTACTTTCTTTTGGAAAAAATTTTCTTTGCCTCATTCATCTTTATGAGTTCTTCATTAAGACTGGAATAGAAAATCAAATAACTATCTGAATGAAAATGCAAATTTTCAATTTCAGATTTTTTCTTTTGAGTTAGGGCCTTTTCAGAATATCTATCAGATGTAGTTCAATGTCCAGCGTGGCTTTAGCGAAAGTAGATTGTTTTCTGTTAGACATTCACAAAAAAAACTTCATTTTAATCGTAGATTTTCAAATTCACATAAAAATCTTTCTATCAATATTCAATTGAGAATGTTTTCCTTTTCAACATGAATACCCCACAAGAGGTTATATTGACGATGGAAAATAGTGACTGAAGTTTATCTTTCAGTCGCAGATGATTCCACATCTGATTTTATAAACATCCTGTTTATATTTTCAATAAATCAATGAATCCGCATTCAGAAAATAAATATATATGAAAACATATTTGAGAAAGAGGCTTTCATTTGAATGCCCAAAAAAACTTTCCATGTAGAAAACCTTTTTATATTTTACATTTGAAATGTTTGTTAGATCTGATTCCAAAATTGTTTTTACCGGATCTCGAAACCAGTACGCTTGAACAATAATTTTCAAGCAGTAAATTCATAACCATTCATTAAAAAACGGCATATTGAATCAGCCCGGCATCTCGAAATGTGGAATTTTGACAAAAAAGTATAATCTCCGACCCCCAAAACACCTAGTCACCAATGTTAATGAATATGCTATGAACATCACCGCCATTTTGAATTCTTTTCAGTCTTCTACCTCAAAAACTGCCGATACAAATTTCGAAAACTGACCATGAATCTCACCCAGATAGCACAAATTGTCCACAGGAATTCTCAGTTTCATCATCCATTTCTGCGACAAGTCATCTTGAATATTACTCCCAAAATGTCCTTGGAACATCATAAACAGTTTTCAATTGACACCCTAATCACGACACGAGGACCTCCCACTTGTCTCTCAGGCCTTCTGAAATGTGCGATTGATATCCCAAGGATATCCTGAATTGATTTAGATTGATACTAGTGTTGTCCCAAATAACAAATCCTCAGAACTTCCCATCATAGCTCCATAATATATAGGATATCCTGAGTTTGCCAAGAGTGATCTATGTGCTTGGTCGTTCAGATTCATATGATAACGATGAACGATGTTAAATTCGGATAAACCTTATTAGAACTGCATGGTGCAAACACTAAAATATATTTGCTCGAGCTGAAAAATTCTAACTTGAAAAAATAAATTCAGTTCCTGAACCACAAACTTCGCCGAAATAATATTGTCGTATTCGATATCGAACCTGAAGATACATTAGAATGTAGTTCTCTTCTTAGTGAAGCTTTTGAAATACCCCTCAAATTAGCAGATGATGATAATATCTAATCAGGAGAATCCTAAAAATTCAGCTTTTTTCTCGCTAGAAGAAAATCGAATGACAACAAAATTTGCCAAATTTTTTGTTGTTGACGATTTCAGGCCTGAGGATCAGTAAGACCATAAAACCTTGAGAAGCCATCTCAATCTACCAAAAGTAACGGTATAAAGGCAGTAAGAAAAAAATCCGTTGATCATTGGGAATAACGCATACATTAGCGGACATCGTATCTGAACCTGAAGCACTGAAAGATAAAAAAAAAATCCGCCGTTCGTGGAGAGAGCAGGGATAAAAGGAAAAAAAATGTCATCCTCAGAAGAATCCTTGGCCAAACGGACTCTTGACCTAGATTTCCTACTGTTGACCTCTGATAAATGATACATTTCATATATTTTTTCAGATATATTTATAATATTCATTTTTATTTATTTAGTACCTTTTATTATATTTTTATTTTGATCTGTATTCTGCTCATATTCTTGCATATAGATTCATATCTTGAATTCCACCAATTAATCTCCTATGATTCTATTTAATTGTGTGTCCGTCAGTAATTCGTCAATTTACATTTTTTCTGAACTTTCACCAGGTCTAATATCTTGTATATTCTACATTAAGCATCCCGTTTCTTCGCATTCAGATTTGTTTTCAATATTACCATGTTGAGGTCATTCAGCTTTGCCCATTTGAATATTAGGTCTATATTCATTGGTTTTGATTTGCACTCACAATATATTTTAAAATTTGATATATTCACCTTCACAGAAATATGGCTTTCCTCTGATGAAAATCCCGCCAATAGAGATGGACGAGGTGAATGGGTGGTTTTTTCATTGAAAATAATAGGAATGTTCCTTCACATTCGGTGTTCTGTGCCGCCCTCCCTCCAGTGACACAACTCAATGTATCAATCGAATGACTTCAATTTCTTTTAGATATCTGATGAAGAACAAATGTCAACATACCATGTGTTTGATATCTGGAGCATATCAGATCATAAGGCTGTATCTTGCAAAGTTGATACTTTCCAGACAACACAAAAAGCCAAGTACACTGTGATTATAACGTCTTTTGTTCTGATATTCGAACAATTAATTGGGACGATACTTATCTGTTCAATAATGTTGATGATATGATCTCATTTTCGGATAATGATATAATTCGCCCTTTTGGGAGACATGCACCTCTTCTATTCAAAAAAGTAAACAAATCTCCGGCCCCTTGGCTAACTCACAATATCAAGAAAATGATTTATCTCAGAAATCGCGTACTGAAAAAATATTAGAAAACGCTTTCTATTTTGGACGGGAACACAGAAATTACACAACTAGTAGAATTCGTCAGGAGAAGAAAGCTTATATCGATTATCGCCAATAAAGGTTCAGAAACCACGTGGATCTCTAGATATCATAAGACAAAAACAAAGTCAATAAACCCCAAACAATCTGGAAAATGTTAATCGCATAAATGAACATTTCAATTCACCCAAGCGGATCGAGATGCCAGGCAAGTCTTACTAGGACCGTTACCGAAACCTGCAATAATCAGAAAATAATTTCCATTTCACCACTGTCTGTAGCCAAATGATGCCATCCTATTTCTATAGTATGAAGTAGTAATTCTGCTCCGATGATATCTGCCCCCGATCCTTTTTTTCATTAAATCACATTATCTTTCTCATAAACATAATAATTACTGCTGGACAGTTTCAGGGACGTTGGAAAAATGGTATAGTCATCCCTCAAGCCAAGTGTAATTCACCTTTCGACTTCTATGTCCTCAGATCTATCACTATTATACTTTGCCTTTCGGAAGTGGCGGAAATGATCAAATTAAGTATTATGTGAACGAACGCGGAGTTATTACCTCAGTGCAATCCGGCTTCAGACGTCAACACAGCACCACCACAGCCTTATTGTCTGTCTATTACTGACGATATTTTCAAAGCTCTTGACGGAGGCCATTCGACATGTCCGGTACTATAGTAAGGCCTTCGATACTCTGGACCATGACATTTTGTGTAATAAACTACCATACCATAAAACTTACATAAAAGAAAATATAGGAATCGAAGGAATTTGATACAAACACTGGTTGACTTGATGTTCGCAGACGACGTGGCCCTGATAGCAGATTCGAAGGAGAACCTACAACATAATGACACTGTAGTGGAGGAAGAACTAGCGAAAATTAACATGGACATTTTTGTAGAAAGAAAAGAAAACAATGGTAATATCAAATAAGTACATAGAAAACCTATGGAATAAGGCTGGAAGGAGAAGAAATTGAACAGGAAGAGCATTTCAAAACTTAGGCGCAAGTATGGAAGGAAACGAAAAACTGGACAAGAAAATTCACGAGAGAATGAGAAAAGAGGGAGTTTCGTTCAATCAAATGAGAACGACTTTGGAAGAAGAGAACGTGAAAACAGATGAAAACTGAAGTAGTCGAAAAAGTGATTCGACCATCAACCATATACAGTAGCGAGACATGGACGCTAACAGAAAGGCAATACCAGGATTACAAAGGCACGACATTTGCAAAAAAATTATAATAAATAAGAAGCTCCTAACTATCGGTATCGCATGTGATTTCGCGAAGGCTTTCAACAGCGTAAACTTTGACATACTGCTAGAAAAATTGCATCACTATGGCACTCGAGGAATTGCCCTACATTGATTTACTGGTTATCTGAATGGGAGGGAGCAAAGGGTGGTCCTCACATTTGGAGAAAATGAAAAAATATTTTCAGAATGGGGAAACATGAGATGTGGGGTACCACAAGGATCGATATTGAGCCCTTTACTCTCTCTAATTTTTATTATCGATCTTCCGAGAAATTATGGTGATGCAACTCCCGTGTTGTATGCAGATGATGCTCTTTTCATTAACCGACGAAACCAAAAAGGAGGAGGTTCTCTAGTCGACCCGTATATTTTTTTTCCATAATTTTTTTCATGTATGATCACGCATAACTTTTTACTGAGGCGTCCGATTCCGATAATTCTTTTTTCAGTGGATAGCATGTACTTCGAAGGTGGTCCCATTTGAATTTAAAAGATGGAATATACCCCTAAGGGTAGCAAAATGGAGGATATTGATCACTCACCCTCTGAATTCTGGTCCGTTAACCGATTCTATCAGGCATAACTTTGTACTGGGTTCTTCGATTTGGATGATTCTTTTTTTAATAGATAGGGTATACCTTATATTTAGATTTCGAATGGAATTATATACCCTTACGGGTAGAAAAATAGGGAGTAATTGATTTTTCTCTTATGAACATTGGCACACACATACGTAGTTGACAATGACAGATCGCTACTGACATTATTTCTGTTCCACATCCGTCAAAGCCATTATATTCTATGAGAGGATGGAATGATATACGAAGTGATGAAATAACCAGAACAACAAAAATAATTTATATTACAACAAATAGTAAAAGTAGATAATCATATTATTTAACTGGTAATAGTTGAAGTAAGGTGGGTAAGTAAGTATTTTGGAAGTAATCAAAAAACAAGTAGGTAGTAATTAGTATATTTCAGCCATAAAAGATTGAAAAATAAAAACTTTTTAACAAAAAATTAAACCGACGAAATACGGAACTGAAAAGTAAAAAATAAAATAAACCTTCTTAGTCTCAGTAACTAAGCTCCTAAACTAATGTAAGTAACTAATTTTGAGTCGGCGCCAAACAAACAATCAACGAACATCATTAAATTACTTCAAAAAAATTATCAGAATGTCACCGCGCAACTCGATGCCATCATTTTACGCCTTACCTAATTCATTTGCTTGTTTGTTTGGCGCCGACTCAAAATTAGTTACTACATTAGTTTTGGAGCTTAGTTACTGAGACTAAGAAGGTTTATTTTATTTTTTACTTTTCAGTTCCGTATTTCGTCGGTTTAATTTTTTGTTAAAAAGTTTTTATTTCGTGACAAAACCTTCTTGGAGGATAAAATTACTGTTTGTCTGAACAGTTTTGTTGGGTGGTGAGTAACAAATATAATGAAACATTTGAATTAAAATCAGCCAAAACGATCAAATGTCTGGGTTTCCAGCTCGATCGCTACTTGTCATGGAGGGAACACATCAAATTCACGAGTATAAAACTCAGCAGATCTTGTTACTGTCTACATGCACTTTCTAATAGGCAAGTGAGTGAAAATAGTTTATTATGCAAACTTCAGCTTTTGGAAAAACCTGGGGGCTTGAACCGAAAGCCATGCACTGGCTTCACACAGCGGTAATAAGACCAAGAATAACTTATGGCTCACTCTTATGGTGGCCAAAAACAAATCAAAGACAGGCAAAAACCAACCTTGGAAAAATCCAGAGGCTTGCCTGTCTCTGTATCACGGGTGCAATGAATAGCACTCCAACAGCTGCAATGGAAATTATCCTTAACCTCGAACCCCTTGACTTACATGTCATTGGAGAGGCCAGGATGAGTGCATACAGACTGAAACAAACAAAAAACTGGAGAATCCGAACAACTGGACATACCAGAATCACTCATGTAATCCACATCGAAGAACTCGAAATGATTTCAGACTACATGCAACCCCTATACTCATTCGAAGAACCATTCAACACACGAATTGATGGATCTGGATGGGCCCCGAGTATAGAATCACAATCAACTGCGGACATAGTCTGGTATACAGACGGTTCAAAGACAGTTGAAGGAACGGGAGCAGGAATACATGGGGTAAGGCAAAAAAGGGATTACATAATACCACTTGGCAAATGCTCCACGATATTCCAAGCTGAAACAAATGCTATCATGGTATGCATTCAGAAGAATCTAGAAAGTGGTTATAGGAAAAAACACATCTACATTCTATCTGACTGTCAAAGTGCTATCAAAGCACTCAGCTCTATACAGATAAAGTCCAAACTGGTCTGGGACTGCCTCTAGAACCTCATCGAGCTGGCAAAACACAACAAGGTCACCTTGATGTGGATGCCAGGTCATAGAGGCATTGAAGGCAACGTCAAAGCGGACCAGCTAGCTAGACAAGCATCTGAAACGCTATTCACAGGGCCAGAACCTGCACATGGGATTAGCAAAAACCGATGCAGGACCCTGATCGACGAGTGGATAAAAAGAAGACACCAACAATATTGGGATCAAACTGTCGGGCAAATACACAGCAAAGTCATGGTAGGGCATCCAAACCGGACCCTGACGGCTGACCTTCTGAACCTGAAAGAACGAAGGCTCGTATAATAATAGGTCTGTTGACACTGCGGCCTAAGAAAACACCTAAACACCATCTGAGTACGCAGGAAAACCGTGGAGTGAAGGCTATGTGATGAAGAGGAGGAAACAGCCTCTCATATTATCTTCGACTGTGACGCCTTAAGTAGTAGGCGACACAAAATCTTTGGAGAGATCAGCCCGGAAACTGGCATGAATCCGAAGAACCTTATCAACAGGCTTCTAAACCTAATTAAAGGCACACACCTGTTTGAATGAGGAACCACTGACGACAGAGTGATACAATAGACCCCAGCTGGTCGCAGTGTCAAGGGAAGCTTAGTGCCAACCCTGTCTCTGGCTCGTCAGCTTTCAACCAACCAACCAACCATGCAAACTTCATGCCTTAAATGTCATTTGGCCTAATCCACTGAGGAATAGGTTCTGATTGGCAGTCATCTTTTGTGTTACACAAAACAGCAATAAGAATAATAAAAAAGTTAAGAGAGTTTTGTAGGAATCATTTCATAGAAATGAAAATTCTCGCTTTACCAATTATATATATATATATATATATATATATATATATATATATTGTTATGATGCGTTGATTGCGGTTCTTTTATTTTATTTTATATTTGTTTATTTACTTTCCACAACCAGACATCATAACAAAAATATATATTTTTTTTTACTGTGTTTTTACTATTTTCAAAATCTTTAAACTAGTTCTCCTTTGAATTTAATTTAATATATATTGACAAATGAATACCCATATAAATATTTAATATCTCCGGCTATGCACTTTACCTTCTTTCAATCCATTCTTTTACCTTATTTCCTTCACCTCAGCTAACTCAATCGGTACGCCTATGGAATCTCAGAAGTCGGTTCTACTGTGGAGCCCTCTGGTCGTTCTTGAAGTAAATTTCAGAAAATGGCAACTGTTATTGCTCAATCATTGAAAATAATGCAGAAATTCATCAAAATAATAATTTCCTTCATTCAGAAAAAACCTACTACTACCTATTCTGCGATAAATGACCTTCATAGCAAATATATACAGGAAATGTGAAGTTATGTGATACTAAAAGTGAAATTTAACCTAGTTTTATAGGTTATGTGGTCAATATATTAATTCATGAAGAGTTCTACCAAAAAAGTTCTTTGAAAGTTTTATTTTAATTGCACTGCAGTAACTTTTTATGGTTTCAAAAAATACCTGTGACTTCTTGTAACGAGAATGTTCAGTGTTTCGGATTTCTCCCGTTCTTGGAAACTGCAGCCCCTTTGTCGACTGTGACTTCGCCTCGTACTGGTAAATCTCCAATGAAAAAGGTAAGATTAACTCTGCATCTGGGATCTTTTATCTGCTATTGTTCCTTATAGTATTTCCCATATTGTCTTGTCAAATAACTGTTTTTCTAATACATATTGATTGATTTTTTTAAATTTCAATTTTTTTCATTTGGTTCTGCTAAATTATTTTTCTGTTCTCTCTTCTTAGCTTGTTGATTTCTCTCCCTTGATACCAACATCCTTTGTTTTTTTCGAATTTTTGATTTTCACTCACCTTTTAGTTGCACTTTTTATTATTTTCACCTTTTTGACAGTTTTTATTTACGAAACATTTCCAACTACCTTACATACTATATACAAGACATGTAAAAATCGTTTTTTGACGTTTCTGCTTTTCATATTTTTAAAATTCCCAATTTTGCATCAGATCTTTCCTGGCATCTCATTGGCTATTGTATTCAGATCCAATTTCATATACAGAATGTTCAAACTTTTAACATTTTGTTATCTGCTTGTGCTCAAAATTATATTAGTAAAATTTGGTTTCTATAATTTTTAAAATTATGCCAATTGCTTGTAATGTTGAAACATGTTTATTTCAAACATAGGTATCGATTAATATCATATAAGGTTTCAGAAAAACGGTAGAATCCTCGGAAAAACTGTAAAATAACATAGCACATATTACTAAATACGAACATTTCTTTATTTATGTTTTTTTTTATTTATAATTCTTATTTCAACTCTTTAAATGTTTAACGTACTTCTAAACATAACATATATATATATATATATATATATATATATATATATATATATATATATATATATATATATATATGCTGAGCTTCCAAATTTCATTTCAAGAATATTCAAAAATAAAATGAATGAAATCTAATTGCTAAAGCTTACTATTCAATTAACGACTACCTTACCGATAATAATTTAGCACCAATGATGATTGATGAAAATGTGTGTCTAACTAAGAAAAAGTGAAAGTTGTCTGACATTTGGAAGGAACAGTTCTTCATTTTCACGATCTCCTTCAAATACGTCAAAAAACACTACTTTTTGATAATGTCCATATTAATACGTTACAGGTATTATTTATATTGAAAGGAATTGTTAGTTCTGAAAAAAACTTGTTTTATTATCAAACAGAAAACACTAAATAATCAAAGAACAGAAAAGCTGAAGAATGAAACGAAATAATAAACTGAACATTAAAAGTCACAAACTATTATTTTGTTGAGCGTTCGGCAACACGGTAGACAACTTTTAAATTAAAATTTTACTAGTTCCATCGACGCATTATATTGGGAAATACAACTTAGTAAAGTTGGATATACAAAATTAGCAAAAAAATTATGCCATTCTCTTTTTAACGTGAAAAACCTGTATCTATGGGATGGTAAGCATTTAATGATATTTTGTCGATAAAAATGTTCTCTATAGTAACTGAAAGCTAAGTATGACCAAATTTTTTCACAATACCAGTGTGGTCTTTTTTTTCAGTGTGGAATCTACAAATCGAAAACTACTATCCATACGTAAAAAAAGTTGAATTTTATGTACTCGTTAAATAAATAACTATCCCGGCTCCCACCTACACGGGCACTTCGTTTTCATTGAAACCACCTGCTGTTTATTGTTACTTTATTCTAGGTTACGTTCTATTTCGGAAATAGTGCCAGTTTGTTAAATACGCGATTACTGTAGGCATATTTTCAAAAGTCGTGACAAAGCGAGATTCAGAAATCACGAGGAAGTGGGTTATATAATCCGTCTTGAATAGGTACCTACCGAGATAACTGAATTGTTCGAATCTATGTCAGCAGTTTATCATAGGCGTATGAAACTGGTTCACGGGGTCCACTGTGTATCAGTAGCTACTAGATATTATTTTCTTGGAAATGGTATACTGGTACTTGCTATTAGTAAAATCGAGTTTTAGGGTTCTCATAGTAATGCAAAAAAAATATTTTCAAGGTTGCGTTAATTACAAGGTCGTATCATTCAGAAGGAGTAATAAAAAATTATCCAAGTGCGAGTTTAATTCGTACATCAGTTTCGACTGTTTGGTTGGACAGCGAGCGAGTGAAGATGTCCCTTAAATTAGTATGTGATGAATGTAATGATAACAGTAACAAGTTTAAAAATAGAATGTACTGGTCTCTGTAATCAGCGATACCACGCGAGTACAGTTGCCTTAGAGATAGGAGATTCAGGAACCTGCCATTGATTTTTTGTGCGGCACCTGCAAAGTTAATCTTCAAATGAAAAATACTTTCATACAGCATTTTATGATTCTGTTGAGGATAGTAAAAAAAGACGGATCTACAATATTTAGTTATATACTAAAATAAAAAAACATTATTATAAAAAAATTGAAGGATAAAATAAAAATTCTGAATAAGCATATTCAATTATTGAATGGTTTCAAAGAACAAGAGAAAGCAGTTACTAATAAAAAACATCATAAGCAAGAAAAAGTACCACTGTGAACTAATAAAAAGCATGGACTGCAAAAACAATCAATGCACTCCAAATGTAGAAAACATCACCCAAAGTGTTGCCAATGCATCTGAACTAACATAGTGTTTAGTGAATTCTGATTCAAGTAATAAATAATAAACAAGAGAATACTCAAAATGCAGAAGGAAACCAAAGTTAAAATGAATGAAATCATGAATCTCATATGAATTATTCAGAACATCAAAATCACGGAAGTAATATTTTGAAATCGACATTGGAAACCATCCGGTGGAAGCTGTTTGAAAGAAATGAAAAAAAAAAACGTGATTTACTATTTGGAAAAAATACCGATTTAACTGTTGATTTCCTGAAGGGTATGCTAAAGGATCATTTTATAGAAATATCCGATGAAAATATCAACCCCAAATACCCAAATCTTGATTCAAATTATGGAAAAACTTTTAGGAATGCTATGAATCCCAAAATATGGCCTTTTGGATCATGTATTAGACTTTTCTATAGAAGTATGCCTCAACGAGAATATGTCAATGATGTTCAAAATATTATGTGTCTGATAGACACTTGATGTGAATAGTATTCGGATCATTCCTACCATTATAATGACTTTCTTCTATAAAGCTATTCTTGGCAAAAACAAAACGGAAATAGGTGGAGTGGCAATTTTGACAAGTGAGTTCATGATTAATTTTCTGGATCTAAAAAATATTAGTTCTGAGCAAGATTTTGAAATTTATGTTATTACCTGTAAAACTGATTAAAGTCAAAACATTATTTCATGCTGCTAGAGAGCTCCCTAATGGACGAAACCATATGCCAATAAAATATTTAATAGCTCACCAGATATGTACAATTTATTTCAATACAATAAACTCTACCAAACTCGTGAAAAAAATATTTAAAATCTATGTATCACACTTACCAAGAGCAGAGAAATAAAATCGAAAAATAACAATTGAAAATCTTGACTGCAAATATTTTCAGGCCCATATTTGCAATTGTTCTGTAACGAATACTCGACTAATTATTATCCGTTTAGTTACACTTCACCAAAACAACACAATCATACACTTTGACAATTAAAGGTATGAATCCAGATGCACTTTCCAAAATATACCACGCACTGCTCTAATCGTCATCAGGCGTGCGATATGCAATGCAATGGCATAACACTGCCCCCTCTCTAATTTTGATCGTCCTGATGAAAAGCCATCGGTTCATTATGATAGGGCTTCAGTCTTACAACATTCATCTTAGTCCTAGGGCTGCGTTGGATTCTGTAAACCACGTAGTTGATCCTCTTCTTCACCTCGTACTGCCCTTCCCAACACGGTGTTAGTTTGGGAGTTGAATTTTTCAACGTGGGTTGTACGGCTAAACCTGGTCACCTGGTTTCGTGAATTTTCAACGACATCTCTAACTGCCATACCCGTTTGAGTAGTAAATTTTCAACAACCAGGGGATCCCACTGTACCCACATTGCCTTGTAGATGGGATCTCTGTCCAAAATATTTTTTCAGCAGGGTCTGCCACTTCCGTTATTTCTCAATGTAGGAAGTTTCCAATGTTCGTATCGGTTCCTCGGTCCTGTCTCATGTAAACACGGTCTTCTAGATCAGACATCTGCATTACTATACAGTCGTCCTGGGCGGTACTTGATTTTAAAATGATACTGGTTTAGCTTCTCTCTATCCATTTAGCTATTTGTTCCTCTAGGTTTATCACCTCCAGTAGCCACTTCAGGGCTACATGATCGGTCCTGATGAGAAACTCCTTTCCCTATAGGTATTTATAGAAATCTACTGCCCTGACTATCGCTGGAGATACAGTAATTCCTTTCGGGAGATCATCTTGCAGTAGTAATCGATGAACTTTTCTTGGCCATCTTGCACCTGTGATAATACAGCTCCGAGTCAGGTATTGCTAGCATCTGTATCCAGTATGATTAGTCCTTCTTTCTTCTGGTATCCAAAATTGGACTGGAACAAAGCGCTGCCTTCACTTTGCGGAAAACAGACAGAGGAAGCTGACCCGATCTCCTGGGAACTGATGTACGGAAGCGGCGATACCTGCCACAAATTGGCGGTAATAAGTACACAGGCCTGGGAAGCTCAAGTGGTCTTGGCCAGTTTCGAAAAGCCTATATTTTCGAATCGATTGTTTGAATTATTTCTGTCTAGACTGTGTGGTCCAAGGAATCCACTTGCATCTGGAATAAGGATAACTTCTGAAGATTCAGCCTCAGGATGTATAGGAATAGTACGTATATGAAATTACGTCCAAGCAGAATTCTGTCTAAAATCAATTAACAATCTTCATTTTTTTTTTTCAAGATAAACATCTGACATTTTCACAGATCACTTTTTAAATGACAAATGAAAAAAAGGGCGATTAAAAAAAGGGAAATTTTATTTCGAATAATACAGAGCTCAAAATATTGAAAATTAAAAAAAAATGACAAATTTGAATTTGTAGGCCATGCTTCGAAAATCAAAAACTCTAGTTTAAAATGTGATATTAAAACTTATATATGGGATATAACGAAACTTGTTAAGAGGAGGCCACATTTTCCAACCGAATGAAACAAAAAATACTTCTCATCAATACCTCGGCTAATTTCGAAAATGGTCCAGTAGTTTCAAAATGGCAGCTCTTGAAAGATTTAAAAAAATTCGCATTATTTCATTTCCATACCCACTATCGGCAAACTATGAGTCGTTTCATAGAGCTTCATTAGCTCCACAACTTTTACCCGAAAAGTTTATCTCCGAGATGTACACATAAATAAAAAATTGTTGTAAATTATCATCATAAAATCTACCTTTACGACTGGCCACGCCATCGTTTTTCAATATCATATTCTTGTTCAGCTACCTCAAAAGCTCCTATAACATCAATTTAGGTCAAATTACTTGGAAATTCATCGAGTTATTTCATTTTCCTAACAAGATTGTTTTTCATTGTTTAAACAATTAATAAACAATCAGCACACAAATATAAGTTTATAAAAATTTTCTGCAAGTAATTTCTAAGTAATATCATAAGATTTTAGGAAAATCCATGGAGTCCTCCAGTATTCCGAAATATTGCATAATTTTAAGCTATTTTTACTCCACTAATAGAGTTGATGGATTTTGTAGCAGATTTGTTGGTTGGACAGTTTTTACGACGGAATAGTGACTTTGGAGTTATGAGAATGGGAAACTGACAAAAATTTAATTAATGAATGAATTAGGAATATTTTGCCACTCTGCTTAATATCATCTTCCTAATTTTCTTATACTGTAGTTGGAAATGGAAATGAAGAAGAGAAAGCTATTTTTTGTAAATGTAAAATATTCCAAATATGATTTTGAAATTTTTAATCATCCAGAACCATCAAACCTTGTATTGAATTTTGTTATTCCATACTATCATTGTTGTGTTATTGTATTTCACAATGACACTTACCAAAAACTGAAGAAAAAAACCGAAATGTTGGAGATTACCACTTTTTAATTGTTTTTCCAACGTACTCCTACCAAAATCATAATTTGATATACATTATTATACGCTTCAATGTTTTTTAGGGGTGGAGAAATATAATATTAAAATTTCTTTCTTTTCCTCACGCTAGAAGTAAAAAAAATATTTATTCAAGAAAGGCCAATTAGTATTAAATTATGAATGAGATGAAGTAGTAAGTTATGAATAAGATTCCTTTGATGACGTTTCGAAAATAACTTTTTCGACAATTATTTGTCAGAATCTGATACACAGCACACAGGATCACAGGATGTTGAATTTAACATAACCTATTCAATATGAAATATACCTTTTTTCAGCATGGACATCTTTCAATTTTCACGAAGATATTAGTCACCACAGGGGATAGAGGATAGACAAATTTCGTGCCAAATACATAAACGTTGAATTGGACATCCTGTCATACTTTTATAAGTAATTGTAAAAAAAAGGCTCAATAATTTTCGCTTGCGAATTCATAGTCTCTAATTATTTGATTGGAGATCGAGAGTAGAAGTGATTCTCGAAATGTCATCGAATTTTGAATCCAGAATACCAAAACATTTACGTATAAGGGCACATTTACTCCTTCCTTCTTGAACATCTCATTTTTTACACACACACAAAATAGAAAGAAATAAAGGATTAATTCATTCTATCAAATCCAGCTGTGGACCTAAATTCCTCTCTATCGTCTATTCCAAAGCAAATCCTAAAAATAACCCTATCCTGTCAAAAATAGTACAAGGATATACCAATATAAATCCCTCCTAGTTAATTTCTATTCGGAATTCTAAATCTAGCTGCTTGGTCATGCACCTGACCGAATTGGTTATGCGACAATATCCACATTAAAGAACTAACGACAATATTATAAATCTACGATAGTAAAAAGCGCCTTCGGCCAAGGAAATCCCTTAGCAAAGTCCCATTGGCCTAAAACGGGGGCAAGCGTTATGCGCGTTAGTTAGGAGATTGCCTATGATCTCTTCGTGTCTACGATGTGCGGGAGGAAGAGCGAACGCCTTAGAGTAAGGATATCCTCGGGAAATTTTACAACTATATACCGGGAGATTGAACTTTTTTTTAAATTTAAATAAGTCGCTCCTATTAAATCATATCAAGAGCTGTGTAATGATTGAAATTTTTTTGTGTGGAAGAAAAAGATGTGGTAGAGATATGAAAATGTTTCAACCATTAAATTATAGTCTGGAGGGAACGGAATTATATTCTAAATAACAGCCAAGAACCAACGATTGCATTAACGTTGGAAAATGCATTATATAATTAACTCCCCATACGATAACATGATACCAAAATAAAAATGTTTATCTCCACCTGAAGAAGTTATTGTAAAGCGAAACACTTGTCGTGGTTTTGTTAACCCCAAGAGTGATAATCATTTAGTGGAGGAGGGTTTTTTGTTCGATTTGTATTCGTCTGACCTGCAACTCATTTTATACTATTCCACCGTGTGAGATAACCTAGCCCACGCATCTATAAACTATATGGCCTGTTTCCTAACGAGACCAGAGTGTCACTACACACCCCGTTGTATTATTTTTTCCATGAATAATTTCCATAATAAAAAGCATGAAAAAAATGATATATTCAGGAAAAAATGCGCCAAAAGATACATTCAACATCTAAACTCAAGATATATAATTCGAAACGAAAATGTAACTTGTAACTTTATGAGTATCAAAAAAAACACTGTATGCATAAATTTTCAGTGTACTTTGCGCATTTTTTTCTGAAAGTCCCCCTGTCTGCCCAACTAATCGCTTTTGGGCTTCTGCCTTCCCAAAGTTTTTGCCTTAGATCAGTAAGTTAGTTTTCGTTTTTGTAAGGGTTCCCCCCTATATCAGAACCTGTATCAGGCCAGAAAATTTTTTTTCCCTTGAATGTGATGATGGAGATTGGTTCGGATGTTTTTGAAAAAAAATGTATCGGCCTTGGGACACTTTTTAATTTGGGACTACATAATTTTAAAGTTTATTTGTCTTCATTGGATAATTTTCCCGAATCATGCGAGTAATGTTGGGGGCCAATCGTTTTCTTGTTTTGGCAATGAATATTCGCGTTTCAATATACACTTATTTCGGTTCTGGGATTAAAATAATGGCTGAACTTAAACTGCCGTTGAACGGAGCCAACTGAAATGCCGTTATTAGATTGAAGTGACGCTAAAAGGCTTTTATTGATTTGTTTTAAAATGCCGTGAAACGGTAGCATACTAAAATGCGAAAACAATTATTGCTTTATCAGACAGTTAACCTTCAGCCTTTCAGCCTTCGCCTTTTAGCCTTTCCCCGCCTTCAGCCAGCGCCTTTCAGCCTTTCAGCCTTCAGCCTTCAGCCTTCAGCCTTCAGCCTTCAGCCTTCAGCCTTCAGCCTTCAGCTTCCCGCCTTCAGCCTTCAGCCTTCGGCCTCAGCCCTTTCAGCCTTTTAGCTTCAGCCTTCGCCTTCAGCCTTTCAGCCTTCAGTTTTTAGCCCTTTTTAGCCCAGCCTTTCAGCCTCAGCCTTCAGCCTTTTTTCCCCCGCCTTTTAGCCCTTCAGCCCTTCAGCCTTCAGCCTTTCAGCCTTCAGCCTTCAGCTTCAGCTTCAGCCTTTAGCCTTCAGCCCTTTTAGCCTTCAGCCTTCAGCCTTCAGCCCTTTAGCCTTCAGCCCCTTTTAGCCTTCAGCCTTCAGCCTTCAGCCTTCAGCCTTTTAGCCCAGCCTTCAGCTTCAGCCTTCAGCCTTCAGCCCAGCCTTTCAGCCTTCGCCTTCAGCCTTCAGCCTTCAGCCTTCAGCCTTCAGCCTTCAGCCTTCAGCCCACTTCAGCCTTCAGCCTTCCATCTAATCCATTCCCACCTGCACAGGATCGATGTTTTTCCCAGCCAAGTTTGAATTGGAATAAACGACAAAATGTTGTTCATGCTGAAGATGTCGGAGAAAGGGGAAGATGAGTATCTTTGGGGCTGGAATAAATTTAAAATGCAAAAGCCCCGAACGCTTTTTTAAGCGGAGAAATGACGCTTTTAGATGAAACGAAATGAAAAAAAGCCTGCAAAACACCCTTTTTTCTAACTAAATGTTTCTCCATTTAAAATAAATGTAGATGAGTAACAATTTGGTGTATTTAAAACGTAAAATAATAAGACTTAGACATATGAAAAAAAATTTAAAAAGAAAAATCTGAAAAGACGTTTTTGAAACGTAAAAATTAATTTTAGATGCATGAAAAATGGCAAAAATAAAGGTGAAATGACATTTTGTATAATCAGAAATGACGCTTCAGATGCAGGGAATAACAAAGATTGAAAGGTATGAGAAATTCATGTATTTTAAAAAAGTAAGTTAAATTTTTTTCTCAGAAATATTGATGTATTATGTTACCCAATAACGAAGTTAGCTCATAGTGCCTTCTGGGCATTTAAAATAATCAGTTATGCCTAACGTCGAAACGAATCCATTGATACCAAAATTTCCTTTATCGAATTTCAATTAGTGGTCACTTCCGGTTTACGATTTTTTTAATCGTGTTTCAAGTGCGAGAATCTTCAACTACATCGATTCACGTTGGCCTGTTCAGAATTACCCGAATCAAAAAATGTTGATTTTTTTTAAAAATCTTTTGTATAAATACTGATATGTTGTTATTTTTCGAACATTCATACCCAATAATTGTCTTGGAGCGCTCAGAAACTCACTTCAGCTGCAACCTGTCATTCCAATGAATGAATGATTGAAGCTACTTTTTTACCTGATGAAAGATTACATCCATGTTTTTTCCAATTGATAACGGGTTGAATCCATGTTTTTTTTAAAAAATTATTATGTTAATTCACAAAACTATATTCAAAAAAACAGGTCAGTTTTTGATTTATCGAGATTGTTGTTGATAGTTTTTGGGATTATTTTCGAGTAGAAAATTTTGAGTGGAAACAACAGAAGTAAAAGTTCAAGGTGTTCAACATTTCTTTGTGACTTGAAATATGTTTTTTTTGGAAATGTCATTTTTTTCTGAATATAAAAAATCAACTGAATTTTTATCAATCCTCCTCTCCAGACTATCCTGTTCTGCCTCATTTTCCTTTTAGGGAAATAGGTATAGAACAATGGGTAAAAGCAAGCGAATACAACTCTCTGTTCGAATAATCTACATTTGTTTGCACGATATTAATCGGAAGAAAGGGGCCTATCCCCTATCATTCTTCAAACCATATTTTGAGATCAGACCCTTTTCTTATCTAGCTCCCCGGTTATATAGTTTCATCCCAATTGAAATAAAAAAATATTGGTAGCACTAATGTTTTCAAAAATGAACTTCAAATCTGGACTCTTAAACTTTCCAGGGTTGCATACATACCCAATATATTCTAAACTGATTGATGTGCTTCTTTATTTCAATGTGTACTAACAATCCTGACATTTTATTTCATTTCACATACTATTTATAACAACCACGTCCTGAATTATTACCACATGAGAGTTATATTTTTTATTTATTGTAACGAACCTAGGCCGGACCTGTCGCCTCCCGCGTCGCCATCGACAGCGATGAGATCATCCCCGGAGATATTCGAGAACCATCCAGTCCCTCTTCCGCGTAATGCAACGGTCAATATTGGAAACAATTGGAACATGCCGTCGCCAACTGGAAGAATTCGAAACATCGAGAATGCTGTATCGGAGATAAATAGGGCCGCCCTCGAGAGGGAGTGGACAGTCTGAACGAGCCCATACGATCAAGCTACCAGTAGCGTAGTAATATAAATTGTTGTAGATTAAGTGTGAAATAAATTATTTAAACCAAGTTAGTTTATTTACGTTACAATTGGTGTCAAGTGAGATTTTGAAAATAAAAAAAGTGATCGTGGAGTGGATAGTCAGAAAAATAAATTGATAGACCTTTTGTACGTCCAAAAAAGACAGTGGCCCGGTTTTCGCGAAGTGGACAATTGTGCGTGGAATATAAACGATACACTGTTCGCGTGAAACAGACAATAGACTGGTGGCACGTGGAAAAGAATTCGTGAAGTGAATTTTAACAAAACTGATAAACTTTCGTGTAAAACAGACTGATACCTCGTCAAAGACAAAATGTGTTCAAGAAAAGTGCGCCTTGCGGATTTGAAGGTAGCGGAATTGAAACAGGAATTGGAGGAAAGGGAACTGGAAACAACGGGAAAAAAGCAAGTACTCCAGGAAAGACTTGCAGAAGGACTTATACAAGAAGGTGAGGACCCTGAAACATTTTTTTTCGAAGTTCCCGGAGGTGATTTAAGTTTGGTAATGAATAAACTCGAAGAAACTACTAAACCGTGAAAGAAGAACTGCAACAAAATTCTATAAATCGAAGAGAAGCTTTCTAGAAATCTGGAAGAAAATGCTAAAATCGGGAAGAGAAGCTTCTGAAAATTCAAAAGCCTGAAAAGAAAATGCTAAAAATCTGGAAGAGAAGCTTGAAGAAATTTGAAATCTGGAAGAGAAGCTTCAAGAAAATTCTAGAAATCTGGAAGAGAAGCTTCGAGAAAATTCAAGAACCTGGAAGAGAATGCTAGAAATCTGGAAGAGAAGCTCAAGAAAATTCTAGAAATCTGAAGAGAAGCTTCTAGAAAATTCAAGAAGCCTGGAAGAAAATGCAAGAAGCCTGGAAGAGAAGTTCCTGGAAAACACAGAAGGCCTAAAAAAGAATTGTGTGGTGTGCTAATTTTCTAGAAGGAAGAATGGGAACCGTTGAGACAGAAATGGACAAAATAAAGGAAACGATCAGTAAACTGGAAAACGAATTAATAGTGCGCCTCCAAAGAGATGGTTAACGAAAATGCAATGTGGACTTGAGTTTGAACTTGATAAAGTTCAAGAGGGTATAAAGATGTCAAGGTCATTTCAGAAATAGGAAGCTTTCCATGAAGCCGCCTCAGTTCGACGGAAAACCCATGGGCAAATTACCGCCGGCAGTTTGAAGCAGCGGCCAAAGCAAACGGATGGAATGCAGGGGAAAGAGCTGTAGCACTGACACTTGCATTACGTGGAGAAGCGACAAATATTCTACAAACTCACCGCCCAAGAACAGGAGGACTATGATCAGCTGATTAAACATCTAGAATTACGATATGGCCACGCCCATTTGGAACACGTATACCACCCCAGCCGAAAATCGCTGCCAAAAATCGGGCGAATCCTTACAAGAATTGAAGCCGACATTGCACGCTTGTCCGTCTCGCATATCCAGCCACACCGGAAAATGTAATGGAGCGATTAGCGGTTCAGGCATTCTTGATGGACTCCGTGACCAAGAAACCAGACAAGCGTTGACACTAGCTCGTCCAACACATCTCATAGACGCACTGGCACGCGCTTTGAATTTGAGGCAGCAAAGCAACCTGCAAAACCAAAGTAAAGTTCGAAGTATTGAAGAAGACTCACAGGAGCATGCTGACTTGAAGCCGCATAAGAAAAGTGATGAAGGAAGTTTTGCCTGAGAAAAGACAGATAAGATGCTGAATTGGCAAAATTGGACATGTGCGTAGCAAATGTCCAACATTCGAAAACACGACTCCGATGCAGGAAAACCAAAGAAGGTCGACGAGAAGGGCAATCGTCGGCCTGTGTCCAGCAAGCCCCGGTTAACACGCATATGTCGCTATCCTGAAACGACAGAACAGAGGTGTTTTCGTAGACGGTCCATCAATAACGAGCCTTGCACCATGCTGCTAGATACAGGTGCGACTAGGACAACCTCGGACCTTCCTGCCAGAACACCGGAACGAATTGAACCGACAACTTGAAGCTACGCACAGCAACAGGGGAGCCAGCTACTGTATATGGCGAGCTACCGATTGAAATAATTTTGGCAGCACTAAAGTGAAACATCAGGCACTTGTAGCGGACATCGAAGACGATGCAATCATCGGAATGGACATCATGAATTCCAGAGGGTTTGAATTGATTTCAAAGACGGCGTCCTACGTGCAACGGAGAAGAGCTGGTACTTCATGGGAGAAGTGAAGAGTTGATCCGTGTGCTGTTGGCTGAAGATGTAAGCGTACCTGAGAGGGCTGAAACCATCCTGAGGCTCGCCTGACGGGAGGCGAGCAGTGGAGACGTGATGATGTTCGAGCCCAAACTTCATGATGAGAAAATTGGGCGAGGGATTGCCCTAGGGAAAACCCCGTTACGTGCTGAAAATTTGTACCGGTAAGGGTCATGAATGTCAATTACTTCCAGTGACCTTAAAGAAAGGAACAATTTTAGGGCACTGCTCGTCAGTTTCATCTGTGATCCGGGGCGTACGAGGTCGATTAGCCAACCCAACAACTTGCCCACAGAACCAGGAAAAATTAGTTGCCATCTCTTCCAAAGACATAAAACCAACTCAACAGCCCAAACTAAGAGATTTAGTCAAAAGTACCAAGACATCTTCGATACCGGACAAGGAAAAGGGGGTCGAACTAATGTGGTCCAGCACAAGATTGATACTGGGTGCCCGACCGATCCGGCAATCAGCAAGAAGACTTCCTCTGCCAAGAAGGAAGAGGCTGACAAAATAGTCAGCGATATGGAAAGAAGGAGTTATCGAACCATCTGACAGTCCCTGGTCCCTCCAGTCGTACTGGTGAAGAAAAAAAGGGTGGATCGACACGTTTTTGTGTAGACTATCGCCAACTTAATAATGTCACGAAGAAGGACAGTTACCCTCCCGAGAATAGATGACACCCTAGACACGTTGGCTGGTTCCACGATTTTCCGACCCTGATCTGAAGAGTGGATACTGGCAAG
The DNA here is from genome assembly GCA_018342105.1 of Gonioctena quinquepunctata. Taxonomy (NCBI): domain Eukaryota; kingdom Metazoa; phylum Arthropoda; class Insecta; order Coleoptera; family Chrysomelidae; genus Gonioctena; species Gonioctena quinquepunctata. The sequence goes on along the minus strand of JAFIRS010002664.1, from coordinate 49,029 downwards.
TAGAACTGGCTCAGGAAGATCGAGAAAAGACTGCTTTTACCATCGGCTCAGATTGTGGCAGTTCACCGTTATGCCATTCGGCTCTGTAATGCTCCCGCCACATTCGAAAGATTGATGGAAACAGTACTGAAGGGACTCTCATGGAACACGTGTCTAGTGTATCTCGACGACATAATTGTGGTCGGCAGATCGTTTGAGGACCACGTGAAAACTTGAGGAAGTATTCTTGCGACTGAGGAACTCCGGATTGAGCTGAGCCCTAAGAAATGCCATCTGTTCCAAAAGAAGTTCGATACCTCGGCCACGTCGTCTCTGGGGAAAGTAGGCAGGGATGACCAGAAGATCAAAGCTGTTAAGGATTGGCCCATCCCAAAAGACATTCACCAACTTCGAAGTTTCCTTTGGTTTATGCAATACTATCGCCGATATGGCTGGATTCGCCAACATCGCTAAACCACTGACCAGGCTCACGGAAGGCCAAACAAAGTTCCAGTGGTCCGAAGAATGTCAAGATTCATTCAGGAAGCTGAAAGGAGCTTTGATCAACGCACCTATACTGAGCTATCCCCCACCCAAAGGGAAATTCATTTGGATACGGACGCCAGCAACGTGGGACTTGGGGCTGTCCTATCTCAGATCCAGGAGGGACAGGAGAAGGTCATTGGTTATTTCAGCAAGACGCTTAGAAAACCAGAGCGCAATTACTGTGTCACCAGGCGAGAGCTGTTAGCTGTTGTAAAGGGAGTGGAACACTTCTACAAGTACGTATATGGAAGAAGATTCCTGCTGAGAACTGACCATGCAGCTCTCAAATGGCTCTTTACAGTTCAAAAATCCTGAGGGTCAAGTAGCACGTTGGATCGAGAGACTCCAAGAATTCGATTTCGGATCGAACATCGAGCCGGAACTAGCCATAAGAATGCAGATGCCTTGTCGCGAAGACCATGTCCAGATGATTGCTCACATTGCCGACGAGCAGAAGAGAAAGAAGCAACACTTTGTAGAACCGCGGCAATGGATGACAACTGGAATGACAGCAAGATCCAGAAAGACCAAGAGAGACCCCGACCTTGGCTTAGTCGTCAGCTGGAAGAAGGGCAATCGAAGACCATCATGGCAGGAAGTCGCAGGTTACTCGCCGGCTGTTAAGTCCTATTGGGCACAATGGAACTCTCTTATTCTGGACAATGGGATCCCGGAAACGTGTGTTGGAGGCCGATATTGGTGGGGAAGACAGACGCCAAATAATTGTTCCCAGGTACAGAAGAGAGGAAGTGCTGCGGAAATCCATGATGGAGTCGCCGGAGGACATCTGGGAGTGACGAAGACCCTGCAGAAAGTGAGGCAACGGTTTTACTGGGCCAATTGTCAGCTGACGTCCAGGACTGGTGCAGGAAGTGCGCTGTATGCGCTGCTAGCAATGGACCTCGAATACGACCCAAGGCCCCGATGCGTCAGTACAACGTAGGCAGCCCGTTCGAGAGAATCGCCATTGACATCGCCGGCCCGTTTCCCCGTATCCGACCACGGGAATAAATACATCCTTGTGGCAATGGACTACTTGCAGTAAGTGGCGGAAGCCTATGCCCCTGCCCAACCAGGGAAGCCATCACCGTCGCCGACGTCTTGGTGAAAGAGTGGATATGTCGATTCGGTATTCCAATGGAGCTGCACTCGGATCAAGGCAGAAATTTCGAATCCAACCTTTTCCAAGAAATATGTCTACTGCTGAACATCCGCAAGACAAGAACCACGGCCCTACATCCGCAGTCCGATGGAATGGTGGAACGGATGAACAGGACGATCAACCGCCACTTGTCCAAGGTTGTCTCTGACCATCAAAGAGACTGGGACCAGTATCTTCATTTGTTCCTGATGGCCTATCGATCCGCAGTACACGAGTCAACCGGTCAAACTCCTGCTAGTATTATAATGGGCCGAGAACTGCGACTGCCTTGTGACCTGAAGTTTGGGATACCGCCAGGACAAGACACTGCGGGAGAGGACTACGTCAGCAAACTTCGGCAGAGAATGGACGACATCCACGAACGAGTCCGGTTGAACATCCAGAGTGCCAGCGATAAAATGAAGAAGACCTATGACATCAAGTCCGACGCTGAGGATTTAAGGTTGATGACCTGGTTTGGCTGTACAACCCCAAACGTCGTCGTGGACTATCACCAAAGTTGCGGAACTCGTGGGAAGGCCCGTATAAGATCGTGAAAAGGATAAACGACCTTGTGTACCGAATCCATAAGCCACCCGAGGGAAACCAAGGGTCGTCCATTTCAACAGGTTGGCCCCTTACGCTGGAAACCATGACCAAGTTCGCACCCTCGCCACCGGAGGATGATATGACGTTCGAGAAGTTTATGTCCTTGTATTCAAACGGGCAGAAAGTTCTACATGGGGTTACTAGAGAGGATCACGAGACCTTTCGAGGTGCCTGCTGACTACGCACTAGCGCACTGTGTGGCAGAGGATCTTCGAATGTCCAGGGGCATCGCCGTAGTGTTCTCCAAGAAATTTGGTCAACTCCAAACACTGCGGGAGCAGAATCCAGAAGTTGGTGGGTGCTACAGTTGAAGAAAGGCCAGAGAAACATCTACTACCTAGTCACCAAGAGGCATTCCCAAGATAAACCGTCTTATGAAGATGTCTGGAAGAGTCTCACCAAACTAAGAGATACTATGGTGGACCAGAATCTGGTGGATCTAGCAATTCCAAAATTATCCTGTGGTATTGATGGGTTGGACTGGAGAGTCATAAGAAGTATGCTGGAGGCGATATTCAGATCCAGCGGCGTCAAGATTTTGGTTTGCTGTAACCCTATTCCACGACCGATCATGAAGACCGTGGAGTGTTACTTCCATCGAACTTCACGGTGCAGATATGGGGAGTCATGCAGATATCGTCACACTCCAAGGATGAAATTTCGGGACGAAATGTCTTTAAGAAGGGGCAGGTAACGAACCTAGGCCGGACCTGTCGCCTCCCGCGTCGCCATCGACAGCGATGAGATCATCCCCGGAGATATTCGAGAACCATCCAGTCCCTCTTCCGCGTAATGCAACGGTCAATATTGGAAACAATTGGAACATGCCGTCGCCAACTGGAAGAATTCGAAACATCGAGAATGCTGTATCGGAGATAAATAGACCGCCCTCGAGAGGGAGTGGACAGTCTGAACGAGCCCATACGATCAAGCTACTCAGTAGCGTAGTAATATAAATTAAGTTGTAGATTAAGTGTGAAATAAATTATTTAAACCAAGTTAAGTTTATTTACGTTACATTATTAATAATTATATTTTTTAAACTAGCATTATTTTTTATATATTCAAATATTTCAAACTGTACATCACCCATACCACGCACTGGTTTATTTTCCTGTGGGAATTCCATATTTTTCAGCCACTCAGTTGTGAGTTTTTGAAATTATAGATTGAGTGATGAATATTTATTATTATTATTACTTAACGTACCAATGTTACACCCCATGACCCCATAAATAATATTTGCCAGAACTTCAATCGAGCACAATATTGTTGAAGGTCCGACTAGGAATATGTTTTACCATTGTTTATAGAGAAAGAAGATCTCTTTAAACAACGGTTTCACTCCGTTTATTCGTTCTGAAGTAAGTTTGGTTTAAGTGTTCGTAATCTGTACATGTACGAAGGAGGCGAGGATGCCTAGCCGGAATCATGATGTTTTGATTAGCATACCTTGGAATTGTTATTTTTTACTACTGTTATGACCTTTAAAAATGCAAATTCCAATAGAACAATTCTGTATCTGCCGTCAAGATCACCCAGAAATCAAATTGAAACTACTTAGGTACCCCTATGATGAGTACAATCTTCAATGAATCATTTTATAAATAAGCAGTATCAAATATAACATACACTTTTGAGTAAATACCCCGGTATCACACATGCATTGCGGCTTTTTATACCCCCCCCCCCCTGTTACTTCTGAACGGTTCGAAATAGAACGATGTGACAAAAACAGTTTTGAATGTCACCGATACTACTTTTTGAAATAAAAGACATTGAGGATTGCACGATAGATGGCGCGGGGGGGTTGAACATATAATTCAATTTTCTTTTCAACCATTCTAATGTTTTTGAATTTAGTTGAAAAGTTATTTCCCAATATGCATTTGAAATGTCAAGTATAAGTGCGGATCTGAATGGTACCCTTACCTCGATAACTTTTGAACGGTTTGATGTGAAACAATGAGACATGAAATATATTGAATGGTATTAGCGGTCCTACTTTTTGAGAAAAGAAGTCCAGGCTAAATCCTGATGTCACATCGATGGCCTTATTTTATACCATATGGGCGTAGGCGATATTCAAATGCTGCATTCACAAATTGTTGAAAACTTATTTTTTTCGAATGGCACCCAGTTTTTTTTGAGACCATTCGAAAAAAAAATCGAGTTGGGTGGGAGTTACGCGAGCAGTTATACTAACTTCAACCTCTATCGAGGAATTCAACAAACTCAAGACAAAAGATATTTGTAATAATTCAATGAAACATATGGATTCCTATTCAATTTCACAAGGCAAATTATTATTAACGAACAAGAACAATGTTTACAGAACTCTTACGTAAATATTCAATATGACAATTTTGTTCAACCTTTCTATTATTCCACTTCCAATAGATTGCGTAGCACTTGATTTCGTTGGGAGGAGACTGTCAAATGTCTGTATTATTCTGAGTTTCAAATCTCATATATTACGAACTGGTGAAGAATAGACCAAATCTTTCACCCTCAAATATAAAAAGTCTAAAGGGGTAAGATATAGAGGTTTTGCAGGCCACAGAAATGGTCCTCGATTTCCCACCAACGGTGATCGAAAAATTTGGTATCCATAGTTCTTGTATTGTGTGGTGGTGCCCCTGCATCTGGTACCATGAACGTACAGCTCTAGCCAGTGGCAAAGTTTCCCTACTTAAATTTCCATCGTACATAAAATAGCGTACCTTTTGGTTCATTACCAGATAAATCATATTTATTTAAAATTTCAACTTCGAGTACCATATGTAAATTTTCAGATACCCAAAAATATCGGATTTGCTTATTGTCAACACCCTACCGACAAAACTTTGCCTCGTCAGTCCAAACTATGTTTATTAAGAATCCGGCGTGCTCTTGCATTTTGAGTAATAAATGCTCCCAAAAGGGTACCTTTTGCAGTCTCATGAATGAAAAAGGATGAAGCTTATGACGGTGTAAAATGGTTCGTGTTGCAGAGTATGTAAGTCTAAATTCCAAAGAGCCGTTCATATCGAGGCTTGAGGATATGCTTGAAAATATCCGAGGCACTTCCCCAAAATATTCAAAATTATATCTGAATCCAGAGAACTTTTCCCGTGTCATGCTTGGTAAGTTTTGATATTTTAAACTAAATCACGTACATTTCGCTGAATAATTTATTATTTTAACCAACGCCATAAAGTTTGTTTCGATAATTTTCCATTTTCGAATTTTATTTGGGAATTCACAATTCGTTTGCACTATGTGGAAATATTACCTTCTTAATTATAACTGACTTTCGCTTCCATGGCATACTTGGAAAGCAAAGAATATCTTGTAGGAAATATTCCAGGTAGAAAAACCTCTAATGCACTGCCTACGTAAATCACCCTGTATAAGGGTGTGAACTGATTTCTTGAACTGCCGCTAATAGTTGATAGTCCTTAATATCCCAGAAAAACTTGGCCGTTCGTTTGGTAACTGCTGGATTACTAGTTCGATTACCTTCAACTTCATAGTGTCAATGACCCGACTGCTCGGTGGATGTGTTATTGTTTATTTTTGAATCTATATGAACGAGTCCGATTTTGGCTAATTGAGAATATGCCATTCGTATTCACATATTTTCTCAATCTGAAGTCAAAACGCGGCCCTCTCAAATACTTTCGACGATCGAATATCATTTTTCAGCGCTATCTTCGGCTATTGACTCAGTGGTGCGAGCGTTAGAATTGTACCGACTGTTTTCATCCGACGCGGGTTCGACTCCCGCAGCTGGCGAAAAAAAATTTCAAGGCCCCAAGAGTGGTTTAGGATCCCAATATAAAAGGTATGGCCCCCGTGATCTTAACTCGTACAAGTTTTCATTAACTTCTGAGGGTTGGTCAAACAACTTATAAAGCGGTTAAAAACAACAATTGGAAACGCAAAAAATTCCCTTTTGTTCAACCAAAACACCACACACCCGAAATCATATGTTTATCGCACGTAAAACTGCACCTATATCTGCACAATTTCTGCATGTTCGAAATTAAAATCGAAGTAGTTTTTTTCTTTCCTCGCTACTGTAGGATGTATACTGTCAGAATAATGTTAAATTTTTAACCTAGGACATATCTGCGTTTTCTTCACCAATATTAACAGTTTTTTTTGGCCGTGTAAGTGGCACCTGAGCTTCACCGGTGCACCAAACACGCAAGATAATGCACAATTGTTACGTGTTTTCATTTCATATCATGGATATTTACCAGTTACGATTTAGGAATATACCCATCGCAGTGTCCCCTTCCTTGGCCCAAAAGTGATCAGAAGGTTCGATAATACCAGGACCAAGGTTTTACTCACTTCAGAAAGATTATTTTAGTAAAAAAAAATGTCGTTCCACAAACAAGTCACACATCAGGTAATTTGAATAAACTCACCAATTTTTTTTTTTTTTTTTATGTTCTGGTTCCCACGAAAAGGGATATCCTGTAATGTTCAGAGAACATCGTGGGAACCAAGGGAAAGAAGGTAGGAGTTGGTGTTCTTCTTAAATTTCTGGAGGTTGTATGCCTCGGGGAACACCTCCCTAGGCAATGAGTTCCAAAGCCTCGCTGTTCGTTGGATGAACGAGTCTTTGGAAAGTGATGTTCTGCAGGTCTCCAAAGTAACCACGAAGGGGTGTGATGACTGAACTTGACGGGTTAATCTCGAAGAGACTGCCAAAGCAGGAACGATTGTTGATATTTCAGAAGAGCATCGCCCATGAAAATATCTATAAAATAGAGACAAATCGCCAACTTTTCTACGGTGTTCCAGACAAGTGAGCGAGTTTGTAAGCGAGGCATCACCGACGAGACGAATTGCCCTTTTTTGGACAGAATCCAATAGACTCAGGATATGTTTAGGTGCCGCGCTCCAAATATGGAAACAGTATTCCAGGACAGGTCGAGTCTGTGCCTTATAGATCATAAGCAGCTGAGTGGGGTGAAATAGCTCTTGGCACGAAACAAAAAACCAAGTTTTTGGGATGCACTTTTGGCAATGAACCTCACGTGATTTTCCCAGGAAAGGTTATTGCTGATAGTAATACCAAGCATCGATATGGATGACTTCAGTGGTATGGTTACTCCTGACAAAGTTATGTTAGGCACAGTGAGATCGGCTTTTCTAGAGAAAAGAGATGCTTGTGTTTTGTTTGCATTGAATTCTACCAAGTTATTAGATCCCCACTCGAGAATTGTTGCTAAGTCCATATTTATATTATTAACATTTCTTCCTCGTTCATTTCTGGTTTCACGGGCTGATATAGGGGCCCTGGAAGAGAAAGCGGTATGGAGGGTACTATCATCGGCAAAGCTGTGTACTGGACATGAAGTTGCTTTCAACAGGTCGTTGATGTGAAGTAGAAATAGTGTTGGTGCGAGAATAGATCCTTGCGGAACACCAGCATTTATGAGTAGAGTGTCAGATGAAGCTCCATCGACCACTACATGGAGAGACCTGTTTGAGAGAAAACTAGCAAGCAGAGAACACAGCTGAGGGGCAAGCCATAAGACGGAAGCTTGGCGAAGAGTCCCTGGTGCCAAACTCGATCGAACCCCTTTGGGAGATATCTAATGCCACAGCTAAACTTTCTCCATACTTTCAATAGATAGCTGCCATATATGTGAGACGTAAGCGAGCAGGTCACCAGTTGATCTCTGATGGCGGAAGCCATATTGCCTATCGTTGACAATTCCTGAGTCTTCCAGATATTTCATGAGCTCGATGTTGATGGCTTTTTCCATGACCTTTGAAATAATAGATAGCAGTGCGATAGGTCTGTAGTTGCTAGGTAGGGCCTTTTTGCCTTTTTAGGGACTGGCTGTACTCTTGCAATTTTCCAATTGGACGGAAATACCCCCAAATTGTAAGAGTGGTTGAACAACTTGCAAAGAACAGGTGTTAGTTCGGGGGCACATTTCTTGAGAACAATCGGCGGGATTCCGTCAGATCCACAGGCTTTGTTGGTGTTGAGACCCAGCAAAATCTTTCTGATAGTACGTTGGCGAAAGGTGATCTCGGGCATGTGACTGTCAATAGGTGTAATGTTCGGGGGTTGTTTTCCCGATGAATCCAGAGTGGAATTTCCAGCAAAAAGGTGCGCAAAGATAGATATTGGCTTTTTCCTGGGCAGTCGTTGCTAGTGTTCCATCTTCTTTGGTTAGAGGAGGAAATGAGCTGGAAGTGAAGTTTCTTCCCACAGCTTTGGCGAAAGACCAAAATGAACGGGATCCGTTAGGACATTCAGCAAGTTTTGATCTTATTTTGGCATTGTGGGCATCTTTTGAGCATTCTATTGTCTCTTTGCATATGCCTCTAGCCTCGACATATGCTGCTCTGGTCTCAGGGCCCGGATTTTTTAGCCATCGATGGTATGCTGCCTGTTTGGAAGCCACAGCTCTAGAGCAGTTTCTGTTAAACCAGGTCTTATCGGATGATGTTCTTCTTTCTGTATTCGGTATGTAAGTTTGCATCCCCAACATGATGATTTCAGAAATTGTCTCAGCACATCGTGTTGGATCTACTGAAGAGAAACAAACTCTCTTCCATGGAAACGCTGAGAAAAACATACGAAGACCTTCCCAGTCGGCCGAATTGTAATGCCACATGAGACGGGGTGGTATTGTGCAGCTCGATGGTAAATGGAAAGAGCATGTTGTGGAGATGAGGGTGTGATCAGAGTTTCCAAGTGGGGCACAAACTTCTATTCTATACGGGTCAGGATTGGTGGTGAGGAAAAGATCTAGTGTATTGGCAGACTGGTTGTTGACATCAGGGATGCGGGTTGGTAGCTCGACCAGTTGTTCTAGACCATGAGTGATGGCGAAGGCCTCGGCTTGACGACCCGCATCATCTGTTTTGTTAGAGAATTTGAGCCAGGCAGCGTTATGTACATTAAAGTCTCCCATGATTATGGTTTCAGCTGTTGGATGGTTCTCCTGAATGTAGTCCAGTTTGAGTGATAAAAACTCAAAGAGGTCGTTATGGGAAGGTTCATTAGGTGATAGGTAAAGGCAGCAGAGGAACTTAGTCAGTTTGGTATCAGATAGCTTGAACCACATCACATCAAAGTCTTTCGGTTCCAAACTCTCTTCACGCTGGCATGAAAGGTTAGCCTTAGCGTAGAGGCAGACTCCACCTTTGAACCTGAATCGAGAATGGAGTTCGTAACCAGGACAAAGCATATGGACCTTGTTGGTGGACAAGTTTACTTGTGTTTTTGTTAGAGCCAGAATATCCGGTTTTTTCGTCTGTAGGTGATGGTGGACGTCATTGATGTTCTTGTTGAAATAATCAACAATTGAATAAACTCACCAAAATAATCAACAATATCTAAGTTTTCATTCATTGATTAGTTTTCAGTAGTTTTCCATATACATTGTGCATCAGACACATCAAAAGACGCGCCCTACAAAACAAAATGCACAGTTTAGATTCCAATCTTCAAAAAGACAAAATACTGCTTGACCTGCGTAAACATGCCAGCGTAACACTCAGATAGTAGTCTCATTTTTTCCAATTTGTGGTTTCGGGTGGAATCATTTTCCCCGTACACTGTTCCCAATTCCTCTGGTGCCAGCTAGCCCTTTTTGAAATAGCTGAGTCAACGCCTCAGCGGATCATTTTCACCTCCCAAAGCAGGTAGGACGACGAAGTTATTTTCACCACCCCGGCCACCTGAATATCGTTCTCGATTAACCTACCCCGAACGGAAGCAATACGCACACAAACACCTAAACGCATAATTTTATCCTACTTAATTACTACAGCACTATCTATTCTGCAAAATTCACAATTACTATGCTCCAACTTGGCAACTCGTACCATCCACACGGTGCGGGGCGAGAGCAAAACTTCTGAACAATCTACGGACAATACTCAAACTAACAGAACTATTTACATCACTCAAAATTATTTCATTCCGTATATCCAATGCTGTGATAAAATAACAGAGGACGAAGGACGATGGAGCCCTACTCATACTTGATCTACCGCAATGACGGAACGTTTAATGATAGAGAATACTTAATTTGTAATAATGTCGAAACGCCCAAACCTATTCAAACTTGACCACTTCATTTGTTATAATGTCTGAACTCTCAGAACTTTACTCCTACACGAATAACATAATTTCGGAATGTTCAATGTTAGGTGACTCTACTCTTCTTCTCTTGGTCTCATCACCGTTTTCGAAATAATGAAACTTTGTTACTTTTGTGATGCTGGGAATACTGTTTGGCTTCATTGAATTTCCATTTGTACACATTACAACTTTTCCGATATAATATAGATGGAAGCTTGAGTCAATAGTTGGTGTTCAGAAGAAGAGGCATTCGTGACTGATTTGATACGTTCTGATTAGCCGAGGGTTTTCTGCGAGAGGTATACAAATTTTGAGACAACGAAGAACATTGGAATTCCAATGTTCTTCATTTTACCAAATTCTTTTCAATTTTCATGTTAAATAGTCTTGAGAAAGAAAATAAGATTTTGAAAGCTCGACTTAATAACGAAGAATATAATTTGAACTGGTCATCACTGACTGCATTCCCAAAAATAATTTATATATATATATATATATATATATATATATATATATATAGAAAGAGAAATTTAAACTCGACTTAATAACGAAGAATATAATTTGAACTGGTCATCACTGACTGCATTCCCAATCATCAGGACGGCTTGTGGTCTCTTTCAAATTCGCATCAGATTTCTCGTTGGTTCATAGCCTTAGCCTCAATACAAACATGTGAACTGCATCAGATTATTGATAGTGACATCTATAATCTGTGCGGTGAAGCTTAAACCTAATATTGTGGAATTTTAATATCACGAGATTTCGTGCACATTAATAGGTCACCAACAAATTGTCAGATAGGCCTACCCACGATATCAATAGTCGTACTCCTCATGCGTTTAACTGAAACAGGCTGTAGACGGATGGTGTGTTTTTTGGATTCGTAACAGATTTCTCTCATTCTCGATATTTGTTTGCGTTAAACGCATGAGGAGTACGACTATTGATATCGTGGGTAGGCCTATCTGACAATTTGTTGGTGACCTGTTAATGTGCACGAAATCTCGTGATATTAAAATTCCACGATATTAGGTTTAAGCTTCACCGCACAGATTATAGATGTCACTATCAATAATCTGATGCAGTTCACATGTATATATATATAAATATATATATATATATATATATATATATATATATATAACGGGATGACGGGAGAGGGGAAAGTCAAAAGCATAACCTAGATGGAACAACACAAAGAAAAACATAGGAAAAAAGAAATTCTACGCGGACGAGGGTTTTCAGGAAACATTTTTAGGGAATAGAGAAATTTGGACAGGACAGCGTCTGTCGGGTCAGCTAGTTACATAATAAAAACCATACTTTGATATCATCTCTAAATATTTTTCCCAAGAAGTCTATGTAACATAACATTTCTTGTAAATGAATAATTTCCGTATCAACACCCCGTAAATATATAATGAATATTATGTCGCCACAAAAATTAGGAACTTCAATTCAATCAATCTTCTTCTACGACTATTTCCAAACCTTAACGTAAAAACTGTGAGTATTTATTTATTTATTTAATTTATTGTGTAATCTACAGAATTATAATTCCAATGATCGATTACAAACATTTATGATTTGCTTATATTGTAGACATCACCCTAATAATTCATAACTTATAACTATACTAACAAATGATAATTATAATAATTATAATAACGACCACAACAGTAAAAGCAACAAATTGATGAATGAATTTCATTAGTTACTTTAGCATTATTTATACAACCTATGGTAGTGCGAAAATAGTAGTGTTCTGTACCTACCGTGTGTATCCTCGAATATATCATATTCCAGTTTATTTATTATCTGGCATATTCAATAGACTGGTACATGCATACCCAGATTGATCTTCGGTCTTGGTATCGTGAGGAGTGGAATATTTCTATTGTTATATTGTGGGGTTGGTTTATATATTTTATTCAATATTAAGGGACATATTGCTGTTCCATGTATGAGTTTATGGATGAAAATTGCCGATGATATTTCTCTTCTGTCTTCCAACTTTATGGATTGAAATTCCGTTAATAATTTTATGTAAGGAATGTTGAAAATGTATTCTCCGTGTTTTTTGTAAGACAAATATCTTAAAAAATATTTTTGCACTTTCTCGACCTCTTCCTTATAACAGCTATAAAAAGGAGACCATATTATTGCGCAATATTCCAAGATGCTCCTTACGAATGAGTTATAGATAATTTGCAATGTTTTATGATTGTTGAATTGGCAGGAATTCCTAATAACACATCCTAACATTTTATATGCTTTTGTCACCACGCTATTAATATGAAGATCAAATTTGAACTCTTTATCAAAAATTATTCCTAAATCCTTCACATTTTCTTTAACAGGTAATGGAGTTCTGTCCAATTCATAGGTGTAATTTGTAATAATTTTTTTCTTAGTGAATGTTACTGTAAAACATTTACCAGTATTAAAAGGAAGTTTGTTTTCTTCTGACCAACGCCATATATTATCAAGATCTTTCTGCAAACTTTCACAATCAGAAACATTTTGAATTCTCTTCAATATTTTCAAATCATCAGCAAACAAATAGCACTCTGAGAACTGAATGGCATCTGGCAATGAATTTTTTTTTTTTTTTTTTTATGTTCTGGTTCCCACGAAAAGGGATATCCTGTAATGTTCAGAGAACATCGTGGGAACCTAGGGAAAGAAGGTAGGAGTTGGTGTTCTTCTTAAATTTCTGAAGGTTGTATGCCTCGGGGAACACCTCCTAGGCAATGAGTTCCAAAGCCTCGCTGTTCGTGATGAACGAGTCTTTGGAAAGTGATGTTCTGCAGGTTTCCAAAGTGACCACGAAGGGTGTGATGACTGAACTTGACGGGTTAATCTCGAAGAGACTGCCAAAGCAGGAACGATTGTTGATATTTCAGAAGAGCATCGCCCATGAAAATATCTATAAAATAGAGACAAATCGCCAACTTTTCTACGGTGTTCCAGACAAGTGAGCGAGTTTGTAAGCGAGGCATCACCGACGAGACGAATTGCCCTTTTTTGGACAGAATCCAATAGCCTCAGGATATGTTTAGGTGCCGCACTCCAAATATGGGAACAGTATTCCAGGACAGGTCGGATCTGTGCCTTATAGATCATAAGCAGCTGACTGGGGTGAAATAGCTCTTGGCACGAAACAGAAAACCAAGTTTTTGGGATGCACTTTTGGCAATGGACCTCACGTGATTTTCCCAGGAAAGGTTATTGCTGATAGTAATACCAAGCATCGATATGGATGGCTTCAGTGGTATGGTTACTCCTGACAAAGTTATGTTAGGCACAGTGAGATCGGCTTTTCTAGGGAAAAGACATGCTTGTGTTTTGTTTGCATTGAATTCTACCAAGTTATTAGATCCCCATTCGAGAATTGTTGCCAAACATAGGAAAAGAAGTGGTCCCAAATTGGATCCTTGTGGTACTCCTGACCTTGTGTTAATATTTCCCGATGTGCATCCCCTAAATACAACGTACTGTTGTCTCCTCTTTAGATATGACGATTGATTAATTCTTTTGAAAACCCAAAGCTACACATTTTTTTTATCAACACATCATGATCTACTATGTCAAAAGCTTTACGAAAATCGGTGAACACCACGTCAACTTGCCGTCGGCTGTCAACAATTTCTCCCACTGTTTGTGTAAAACTTATTCAATTTGTAACGGTAGATTTTTTCGTCATGACACCATGTTGTTCTGGCGATATTGAAGGACTAACGAAGTCATATATTTTTTGTATAACGCACTTTCAAATATTTTGCTTGGAACGCAAATCAAAGCCACAGGTCTATAATTGACAATTTTTTTTTTCCAGATTAAAAAATTGGACATATTTTAGTTGTCTTCCAAGAGAAGGATATTTATTTGTTGCTAAGATGAGATTGAAGATTATTCTCAGTGGGTCACAAAAATTGTTACTTAACATAAGAAACATAAAATATATAAAACATATCATACATATAAAATATATAAAAACATATAACATATATAATAAATAGTCCCAATTTAAAATAATTTAAGATTTTATGCTGATATTCCTATCTGAGTAGAATTCGTCTAATGAATAATAGGCCTTCGATATCAAAAACTTTTTTACTAAATTTTGTGGAACATGTTTCACCTTTGATTTCATTTTACAAGTGATTAAACATTTTCTTGCCGTTGTAAATGAACGATCTCTTAATTTTTGAAGAGTTTGGAATTGGTAAACTTATATTGAACGTATTTCTAGTATGACGTCGAGATATTGTAGAAATTTCATCTTTGTATTTTTTTTGCATTAGAGGCATACCATTTCCAAAATAAGAATGCAAGGCAAGGTCAGGATATTGTGTTTTTTGAATAAGGACCTACAGGAGTCCCTGAATCCTGCCTTACACATATTTCTAACTCCTCTTTTTTGCAGTACAAATACCCTATCAAATAAATATTGGCAAGATGTTCCCCAAAAACATATACCATAGCGTAAATGGGAATCAATCAGAGCAAAGTACACCTTTTTGGCCGACATAGTGCCCAATTCATTTGCTGATACTCTGACAGCAAAGCAACCTGAAAGAACTTTCTTACAAAGATTAGTTATATGATTTGCAAAAACCAAGTTTTTGTCTATTTGCAGTCCTAAAAATTTTGCAGACTCCTTGTTTTCAATTAGTTGAGAACCTAGGTAAATTTCCAGCGAGGAGCACTTGAATGTGATAATGCTAGTCTTCGCGATGTTGAATGATAAAAGATTAGAATCACACCATTCTTTTATTTTTGCAGTTGCATCTCATTATTGCTGTGCCAAAATAATGTGGTGTCATCTGCAAATTGAGTTATATTTGCAGATATATCAATGCAAGCTAAATCGTTGATATAAAGCAAGAAGAGAATTGGGCCGAGAACCGACCCTTGTGGAACTCCACGAGTTACTGTCTGGGATTGTGATATGTTGCCATGGAGTGTGACTTTTTGAGTGCGTTCTGATAGGTATGATCTGAACCATCTCAACGATACGTCTCTAAAGCCATATACTTCTAGCTTTTGCAGCAGGATTTCGTGATCCACACAATCAAATGCTTTCGAAAGATCACAAAAAACCGCTGCTGCCATTTCTCGATTATTAAGACGTAGATATACCTCTTCTAACAGATGGAACATAGCATCTCCCGTACTTTTTGAGCTTTGAAATCCAAACTGACTGGAACTAATAATATTATTTCTATTTAGAAACAACATAATTCTTTTTTTAACAAGTTTTTCTATGATTTTCGCGAGGGTAGGTAGCATAGAAATAGGCCTGAAGTTAGCAGGATTGCTGGTGTCACCACCTTTGTGTGAGGGAATAACAATAGCTGTTTTCAAACATGCAGGAAATATTCCCAATGTGAAGCTTGCATTTATAGCTTCCGCCAGGGCAGTGAGAGCGGAATTTGGTAAATTGGAGAATATCTTTATGGTCATGTCATCCCAACCGGAAGAATTTGTATTTTTAATTTCTTTAAAGATTCGCTTAATTTATGTAGCATCTGTAGGCATGAAAAAAAATGTATCTGATATGGATCTGTCCTTGAGAAAACTTAATGGATGAATATTAGATTTTATTTCTTTTGATAAGTTGTATGCCACAGTGCAATAATAGTTATTTATAAAATCAGAGTTTAGATCAGTTTTTAGTGGAGCCGTATTGTTTTTCCCTCTGAGGTCATTTATAATTGCCCAGCTCTCTTTCTGTTTGTTTGCAGATCTTTCAATTCTTTCATTATAGTAACGCTGTTTTGCAGTCTTTATAGTATTTCTATAAATACTTCTATACCTATTGTAAAAGGAGTTAAAGGCTGCATCGTTACCCAAATATTTACGAATTGAATGTAGGGATCGTAGATTTTCTGCTGATATTTTTATGCCTTTCGTAATCCATGGCTTTTTTACTTTAATTTTTATTTTTTGCAGAGGAAATGCACTATTGAATACATTTGACATTTTTTCATGGAACCTATTCAATGGGTCATTATTATGAAGCATGAAATCATCCCAGTTTGTATTGTTGCATATATTTATAAATTTATCAAAGTTTTTCCTGCTGTAGATCCTACCAAATCGTTTCTTTGATTTCAACACTTTTTGGTCGCATTGGAATTTAAATAAAACAGACTCATGGTCGGAGAGTCCAGCACTCACAACTTTACAGCTGATTCTGTGGGTATTTGAACATACATAGTCCAAGATCGAACTAGAATAGCTAGAAATACGTGTAGGAGAATCAACGTGCATTGTAAGATTAAATGTGGTCAGGATGTTTTCTAATAATAATGTTGATGTGGAGAGTTTATTCTCAAAATTTATATTGAAATCACCCGTAAATATAACAAATGCCTTAGGAGGAATTTGTGATAATAACATTTCTAGTCTCTCCAGAAAGGTATTTACGTTACATAATGGTGACCGATAAAGGCAAAACATGTATAAATTGTAATCCTTACAGTGAATCACTGAAAATTCAAATTCTTTTTCGACCAACATACAATCATATTCATCACACTTGATAAAATTAATAGTTTCACATATCCTTTTGTGAAGAATGATCAGTGTTCCTATATGTATAGAGCTGGTTCTAAAGTAATCTGGTATATAAAGTGGTTCACCCTCCTCCAGCCAGTGTTCAGTTAGCATAACAATGTTAGGAACATTTTGACTTTCCAAAAAAATGTACAGCTCGTTCGTTTTATTACGTACTGATTGGATGTTTAATAGCATTATGTTAATACATTGTTCAGAGGGTTTCTCCCTAAAAAATCATAGTCAGCATCATCATTAATTGAATGTGCAGTTGAATTCGCGTTATCATTACCGAAAGGAGTGACTGGAAGGACAAGTTCACTCGGAGGTGCTCCCTTAGTATTATAGAAAGAGAGATCCATATCAACAGTTTTTAAATTTACATTATGATTTGATTTGGACTGCATAATAAATTCTTTTACAGACTTAAGTATGTACCATTTGCTTGATATACTTTTTGAGTCAACAATAAATTTGATAGAGGTATTTCTAATTTTTTTCATATACTTGTTGATGGAGTTACTTACAATTTTATTCACAATATTATCATGTTCCTGAAAAGTTTCTGCTATCATTATTAGATTTGTGTATCTACCTAGTGGAAGAAGATTCTTTAATGCTTGTCCTAATGATTTTCTATTGCTTATGTTGTTAGTGCTGTACATTACGATAATAAAGTCATTTTGGCCATATTGAATAGTTCTCTGGAATACATCATGGGCAACTTCTGCTAATTCTCACTTTAAGCAGATCAAGACATCCTGTACTGTTTGAATATAAAATAAAAGGACACAGTTCTTGGTGAAACAGATAATGTCGAAGATCTGGGAATCATATTTGATGAAGATGTCCTTCAAACAGCACATATATGATGTGGCTTCGCATTCTTTGAAAATGTTAGGATTCATTCTCAGGAACTCTGATTCATTCAATGTGACCATCGTCAAACTGCTATATTGCTTCATTAGTAAGATCCATCACTGAATACAACTCTACTGTATGGAGCCCATACTACAGTATTGGTAGTGACTTGCTTGAGGGCATTCAGAAGAAGTTTTTGAGGTACTGTGCATATAGGTTAGGTTATATTCATAATCTCCTCTAGCATAACATTCATTTTTAAATTAAATAGAGAGGTATTCCATCCGAACCAGATGTTAACTTCCAAAGCAGTGACAAAGTAAGATTGATTTTTTCGTTAACATCTACTGTATACGAACTAACATCAACATGGCCTACAGCACCTCATAATTTTTATAGAGTGTACATAGATTTTTATCAAAAGTATGATCATGTACACATGCTCCTAGTAGATCAAAAATCGAAATGGATTGATGTAAAATTAATGAATAATGGTACTAATGCTTTAGAACAAAACTAAAAGAAATATTTTCGATCTTTGGTCTTCCAGTAGAACTTGTATCAGATAATGGTCCTCCATTTAGTTCTACCGAATTTGTTTCATTTTGTCAGGCGAATGGTATAAATCCTATCAATCACCATGGCACCATCCCCAGAGTAATGGTTCAGCAGAGAGAGGTGTTCAAAAAGGCCTCCAAAAAGATCTATTTGATAAAAAAGGGAAATATATTTCAAAACAAGATATTTCTCTTAAATTAACGAACTTTCTATTCACGTATAGAAATACACCTTCTACCATTACAGGTATTTCGCCTACTGAAAGTATGTTAAAAATCAGACCAAATTCGTTCTACCATAATAAAACTTCTAAGTCTTGAAAACCAGTCAAGAACAAGTAAACTTTATAAAGTTTATGAAAGAGTTTTTGAGAAAAATAAGCAAACCAAATAATATTTTTTTTTTGTTTCTGTACATATTTGGTTCAAATTGGGACAGATATAAAGTTTGCACATGCTGATTCTGTGCGTCTTGATAGTCTTGATGTAAGTGAATTGTGTGATAATACTCCAAATATTAATCAAACTTTAATGCCTGATGTTGATGTGCAACATCAGATGTCAGATATGTTTAATGAATCTGTATCTCCTAAGCCTCCAATGGAGAATTCTCAAGTGTTTCCCTGTTCGTCCATGTCCATCTATTTTAGATGCACCCTTGGATTTGTCAACGTTACCTAGAATGTCTCGTGTGTCTGGTAGGATTGTAAAAGCACCAACGTGACTTGATGTTTAATTTAAGATAGGGAGAAATGTTGTGAATGTTTCAAGTTTTAGCATAGAATGCCATTTGTAAATATTTGACAATATTATCTCTAGATCATCAATCGATTTTATATAGCTTTGAGGTAACCGCGGAAGATAAACCTAGAAATTACATATATTTCAAGAGTAATTTTAATGAATCAGCAGTGTCAAACTTTGCGAAACCTCTCCAAAATGAAGAATGGAATGATATGTATAACTGTTAGTCAATGTAGCCTACTCTTATTACTGGGAAACATTCAACTATCACTTTCAAACTAATTTTCCTCTACACAAAAAATTTACTAATACTGAAAAACACTCAAGCAAGCAATTGATCACTAATGACATCCTATCTTCTAGTATAGAATTGAAAAATATTCATGTAACGTCACGTATCAATCCTGAATTGCAAACTCTTCATAAAGAAAAACTCGTTGAAGCTACAAAGAAAGGATATTCAATTCCACTAATAAGAATAGAGCATGGTGACAAGTTGTCTCTGAGATATCTAATAAAAAATTCACAACCACCAATATCCATATTAAATCACAAAACGAAATCATTACCGACCCATTAGAGGTGGGAAATACTTTCAAGTTAAACTTCCAACAAACACCTCTTGTATAGTGAATGAAATGTCTGCGAAAGGAAATGATTCTGACTCATTTGCTGACCTAAATATTTCCTCATAGTTCATTCTTTGTCCATATACAGAAGAAGAACTTTACCTGTTACTAAAAAAAAGTTAAATAGTTATTTCGAGATCATTAATCGTCATTTTAATATACGAGTTGATTACAAAAATCATTCCTGGGGTCAACTTGGAATTTTCGATATCCATTTCCTTCAACTAGGAGGAAACTTACAATATTTGGATTTGAAAATACATCAATTTGACAGCGCAAAGGTAATTTGATTAGGAATTTGAATAATATTCGAATTCGTGTATGTTTATTTGCCTACACCACAATGATGCATTAACGAAGAAATCGACCATTACAGGTTATTAATGGTCGATTTCGGTGTATGTTTCATTATCGAGAATAGATCTATAAATAATCGACATGAAATGTTGCTTGGGAAATTGCTCAGTTTTAGGTGAAAAAAGAATTGCAGTTGGAGGAACTATTAGTAACTTTCAGCGTGTTGAAAAAATAACATTTTATCGAAAATGTATTGTCAGCACAGAAAATAATGCTCATTTTCGGATTTTTTTTTTCGAATTTGATGACCCATTTGAAAGTATGTGAATAGGCCTTTCGAACAGTGAAATATTTGTATGATTAACTCTATTATAATAGGAGTTATAGCGCTTTCATTTTGATTTTTGGAATATTCAATTTTTTTCGTTTTTTCCATGTAACTTTTATCACAACCACGCGCGTGTCGTAGATTCCATGTGTGGAATAACATAAGAAATCGACCTGCACAGGTCTTATTTTGATACACTGAAAAAATGGGTCATTGAAAGATAATCCATCGTTCCCACCGGACTATATTGAGTTTCTATAAAAAGCATGGATGGGTTATTAATGAAAAACCTTATTGATCTACGAAAGACGTGATAATTATTTATTTTAAACAAATTATTATTTGTGTGAATGACAAACAATTTTTTGATATAATTTCATTTGAACATTCTAGAAATGTTGAAATATTCCGTTGAAAAGTCAAATTTAATGCCATTTTCGTCTAAACCAAAAGTCGACCATTTTGACTGCATACGGCAGTGAATTGGAAATTATATGTGTGTTTGCTATTTACAGACAATCGGTTTGTAAACTTGAAGTTATTAGTGACTGAGTCTCGTTTCCACCTGGTGTTAGAGTAGGTAGGTGTTGGGTTTGAGTTTTTCATTTCTTACTTCGATACCTAGTTCCCCACCAAACTTTAATATTCTTTCATTTTTACAAGCTTTTATTTAGTTTCGCCTGTCCCGATGTTTGTCATCAAATCTTGCAAGTTAAATTTGACCCACTTCTAGTTGTTCGATTAACGTGAAATTTGGCAGGTGTTCATAGTTACCGTGACAATGCATTATGCATTTGTTAGAGAAAAAAAATGGCGGCTCCAAGATGGCGGACGGGATTTGGGTTTATGGTCCGATTCGATTCAAAATTGGTATGTGGGGGTTTTTAGGGTCGAAGATCATGAATTTTCTGACAAAATTCATACAATCAAAATGGCGGCTTCAAGATGTCCGACGATTTCTGTGATTATGGTTCGATTCTATTCAAAATTGGTATGTGGGGGTTTTCGGGGTCGGAGATTATTAATTTTTTGTCAAAATTCACAAATTCAAGATTCAAAATTGGTTTGTGGGTGTTGGGGGTACTTACTAAAAAGCACAAAATAAAATAATTAATAAAAAAACCTTTTTAAAAACAAGTTTTTTTCAAATACCTAAAAGTAAAATAATGCTTTGATGTTAGTAGGTTATTCCGTGAGTTATAGATTCAAAAGCTTGTCGCATCTGTATTCGAAATGAAAACTTTGCGCGACAAGCTCTTGAATCTAGAATTCACGGAATAACCTACGTCACACATCCAAAGCGATAATTTTGTATTTTTTAGGGTATTTGAATAAAAGCTTGTTTTCAAAAAGTTTTTTTATCAATTATTTTTTAAACTATTTCTTGTTGAAAAAATCCACAAAGCGATTTTGCTGTGGCCGACACCGGGGTTTAATCTACGAACTAACTTTCAAAAGGTAGTACAGGTGGTTATTTGCGCCTTTATTTGGGTGTTAAAATAGCCTCTATTTTTTCTCTATTGGTTGGCCTATAAGATGTGCTAAAAAATGTATGAAACATTTTTTTTTTGAGATTTCTACACCAGAAAGAGTTTTTTTTAATTTATGAAAATTATTTAATTTTTTCATATGAAATGGTGAAGTAGAAAGTCGAAAGTTCCTTCAAATTTCATCAATGATCTTATAGAAATTTCTACTTATGAAAAAAAGGATTTTTTAAGAATTTTCAAAATTCGAACATCAGAACTCAACCTGAATTAATTTGGTACTCATCGATTCGTTTTTTTTTGAGAAGAGGTGCAATTTTTGTTATTTCATTCATTCGAGATAATATGGAAAATGCTTGATTCGAATGTTTTTAGGTAGGTTTCATAGAAATACCACATATACCAAAACAGGAAATCTATGTAAATTACTCAGATGTTCAATAAATTCATAATTTTTGTTTGCCCCATATTCATTTAGGTCTTGTTTGTAAATGCTTTAAATAGTTTTTTTTTTTGAAATGTAATGTATAAATCAAGTCTACCCCTTATAATTGGACGGGCCATTGGAGTTTTACCTTCAAAGACAAAAAAAAAACATTATAAAAGGCTATGATGAGGATAATATTTCACTGAAATAAAGTTTCAAATCTATCAATCACACAATCATTCACTCCCACATATTATATTTTGAACTTTTATTCCAGTAAACAATTCAACCCATAATTTGATTGGTATAAACATTGTTTTTTAAATACGCGAATTTTGATTGTTAAAGGATTAACTAATTTATCATATCACAAGAAGATTTGATATTCGAATCATATGTGATGAGAAGTTGTTGTAACCTATGTGAATAACAACCATTTAATTGGATTTTGGAAAAAAGAGTCCATATAGTACCATTTGATTGCCGTCTTAAAGCTTAATTTGCAAAAATTATGTTTTTTTTATAAAGGAGTATGAATTGCCATATCTCAAGAAATAATACTTAACTAGCCACAGGAGTACTGATATTTTGTGTTTCTATTAAAGTCCCTGGAGTTATTTCAAATATTTAAAAATATATAGCGGGATCCACAAGGTATGACATCCCAGAAAGTTTCTATAGTTTTGAAGGTAGAAATTTGCCGTATTGTGATGCTCAAAAATGTTTATTTTTGACATTATAACTGAAATTGCAACGATTCCGGTTTGAGCTGAAATCATCCCAACTTTTATTTTTCAACAAAAATGTTCCCAACTACTATTTTAAAATAATTAATAAAAAACCTTTTTATTCAAATGCACTAAAAAGTCAAAAATAATTGCTTTGGATGTTTGACGCGCAAAGTTTTCAGTTCGAATACAAAAGCGACAAGCTTTTGAATCTATATCTCACGGAATAACCGACGTCACACATCCAAAGCAATTATATTTTACTTTTTAGTGAATTTTAAAAAGGTTCTTTATTAATTATTTTATTTATTACGAAATTACTTTGATGCAAACTAGCTGTTTTCAGTAGAATAAATCCTCATTCTATCAAATCAATGATGTGAGAGTATTCATCATTAATAAACCAGCTCAAAATCTGAAATTCTCTTCATTCGCTTCTTACGGTAAACCACGTGCTGGCAGAGAAGAAATGTGAATTTCATCTCAGTAACGGTTAACAGTTATCGATAATTAGAATTTTTAATGTAATATATATGTTGTTACATAAAGCAGTGCACATTAGTAGGTGTCATGTTACGCAATAGGAGAGGAACGTACGTTTCGAACATGTGCTTAGACAACGGCCGGAAACGTGACTAGATCGCCACCGTAATAGGTTTTAGCGACAGCGTTGCCAATTCGCGATATTGCGACAAATTCCACCTCCGTTATTTACACAAACTTGCACCAACAAAGATTATATTTAATATATTTCTTCATAGAATGGGTTTATGAAGTCCCTTCTTAGTACTAGCAGCGTTCAACTAAGAAAAATCTATGAAATGCATAAAGCACACACAAAGTCGTCTTCACAAAAGGTTCAATATAAATTGAAACAATTGGTAGACCGACAGGCGAAAAACAACTACTTTCCTAGCAAATACCACGCAGAACGTTGAGTGATATTCACCTGACAATCCATGCAAACTTCCTTATAAATGGATATTGTTCTCAAATGTTTCTTTCTGAAGCCTGAAACCGGTATGCGTATTGTTAGGTGGACACGACATGAATTTAAACATAATCGAGCTTATCAGAAAGAAACATTTGCGAACAATATCCATTTATATGGAAGTTTGCTAGGAAAGTAGTTGTTTTTCGCCTGTCGGTCTACCAATTGTTTCAATTTACATTGAACCTTTTGTGAAGACGACTTTGTGTGTGCTTTGCATTTCATTTCATATCTTATCCCCTTCATATGGCTTTTTCTTTCATTAAAATATGCCAGTCGGGCATTTTGAGCCACTCCTACTGAGAAGGAATCTTTTATTTAGAATCCTATCGAGGTAGGAGAATTGTATGGAGTGTTTCTTTCT
Source organism: Gonioctena quinquepunctata (assembly GCA_018342105.1). NCBI lineage: Eukaryota > Metazoa > Arthropoda > Insecta > Coleoptera > Chrysomelidae > Gonioctena > Gonioctena quinquepunctata. Next base: position 24,670 of record JAFIRS010002664.1, on the reverse strand, counting down.
GTCACTAGGTGTCGCCGGTTAAAAGTTATCTTTTCCGACGCACCTAAAGATGTTTTAAGCTCGATGATGATTTTATTTATGTTGTGTCTCGCTTCGGCCAGAGCTCTCTGTATCTCTTGGCTGGTGACTACTCCGTACTGATGAGGGCCAAAAAAGCCTGAAACCGGTATGCGGATTATTAGGTGGACACGACATGAATTTAAACATAATCGAGCTTATCAGAAAGAAACATTTGCGAACAATATCCATTTATATGGAAGTTTGCATGGATTGTCAGGTGAATATCCTTCAACGTTCTGCGTGGTATTTGCTAGGAAAGTAGTTGTTTTTCGCCTGTCGGTCTACCAATTGTTTCAATTTACATTGAACCTTTTGTGAAGACGACTTTGTGTGTGCTTTATGCATTTCATTTCATATCTTATCCCTTCATATGGCTTTTTCTTTCATTAAAATATGCCAGTCGGGCATTTTGAGCCACTCCTACTGAGAAGGAATCTTTTATTTAGAATCCTATCGAGGTAGGAGAATTGTATGGAGTGTTTCTTTCTGTCACTAGGTGTCGCCGGTTAAAAGTTATCTTTTCCGACGCACCTAAAGATGTTTTAAGCTCGATGATGATTTTATTTATGTTGTGTCTCGCTTCGGCCAGAGCTCTCTGTATCTCTGGCTGGTGACTACTCCGTACTGATGAGGGCCAAAAAAGCCTGAAACCGGTATGCGGATTGTTAGGTGGACACGACATGAATTTAAACATAATCGAGCTTATCCGAAAGAAAAAATTTGCGAACAATATCCATGTATATGGAAGTTTGCATGGATTGTCAGATGAATATCATTCAACGTTCTGCGTGGTATTTGCTAGGAAAGTAATTGTTTTTCGCCTGTCGGTCTACCAATTGCTTCAATTTATATTGAACCTTTTGTGAAGACAACTTTGTGTGTTTTTTATGCATTTCATTTCATATCTTATCCCCTTCATATGGCTTTTTCTTTCATTAAGAAAAATCCGTTGAAAATTGTATCGGCTTTACACGTTTCATGGGGTATGATTATAATTTTTTTGAAATATGAAAAGTTTCCTTTTTTTCAAATTTGGTGAATATTGGTGCCTTATATGCCTTGATAAATAATTAATTAAATAATAAAATGTATTCATCACGCAGATTTACAATAATACCTAGGTACATTAATTTCATTTCATCCCGGTACACCTTGCTACAACCCTAGCGATATAGTCCAGTCAAGAAGTGAGTTCCTACGAAAAATCGTTCCAAGTCTGCTAAAAATATGATCGATGGCTCATTCGATTCGGGATGTCATTCTGAGAAAGATGTATTTTTCAATTTAACAAAAAATGAAAACTGCCTTAGTTTTTTGGCAATAGCTCAAAAACTATTGACGATAGAGAAAAAGAGGATTTCCCATGAAAAAGTTTCTACTTCCTAAACTCTATCTCAATTATTTATAATTTTAATTCAACGTGGGGGTGGGCGTTACGGCAGGACTACAGCACCTCTCGAGAGAGCAATGCACATACAATATTTTTTTTATACTGTTAAATATGAATTTAAACATTCAAAAAAATTATAGTGTCATCTGACCACTTGAAAGAATGTAATTTCGTTGAAAAAAAAATGTTCATTGAAGTTTGATGATGTGAGGCTATTGTTAATTAGGTAGTCTTTTTGGAACCGCCGATTTTATTAAAAACCGAATAATTGTTTACAGAATGACTCCTTATTTGTTTGCTTCCTGGGGCACATTTAACATGTGTTCTCAATAATATCACTCTATAAAATTGTTTAAAAGTTCATTATTTTGTTAATTATAAATTTCTAAAGTTAACAAAATAGGAGTATTAGGTAGAGAAAAATGTTGCGGCCATTTTGCTAACATATTTCGTTATTTTGCTAACATATTCCGTTATAATATATATATATATATATATATATATATATATATAAATTAGACATAAACTAGCAGTTTGAATACTTCTTCCATCTATTTGCCAACCCGAACAGATTTTCATTTCAAATGGCGACGAATAGCAAAACACATTTTTACACTCAAATGATAGTAACCTCCCATTTCTACGCCACTGTTTAGCCATTAATTTCAAATAATATCAAACTCAGCGAAAACATTAGCGTACAATATTTATTATCGTAAATATCAATCTGGTTATCCTCTGCGACACCACTGGAAACAAATTTCGAAATCTAATTTCATGGCAAGAAGCATCGTATTACAGATAAAACACACACGAAGTAATCAAAATCGGCGAAAATAATTTTGAGTAATTCATTAAAAACCGATTTTTCATTAAACTTTGGACATCCGGAAACGGAGCAAGCTAGGACACACGTTTATATGAATTTTTTTTCATGAAATATGACAAGGAATCACCCCTTGAAATTAATGACATAATTTAAGTTACACCCTGTATATATATATATATATATATATATATATATATATATATATATATTTGTTTCAGTGATTTCCTTTTTATTAAATAATTTTAAAAATAAATACCTATCATAACAGAAATGAAATTTCGGCTATGTTGTTCTTACCCTTTTTCAATAATTTTTTACCTTTTCCCTACTCAGTCGGTACGCCTATGGAGTCTGAGTCATCTCTATTCTCAGCGGCAGAATTCAGTGGTGCCAACTTGGTGCAATGCTTGATGTCAAATGAGATATTTTGTGGGAAAAATTATGGTAAGGTGCTCAATGGATAAACACAGATTGCAGAAAAATCGTCAAATAATTGTTTTTATTGAAATCAATCCTTAAAACTGACCTACTCTGCGAAATTCAACTTATCTAACTAAAAACAGTGATGAAGAATGGTAAACTTTCTTGTGTATGAAAATGTTTGGTGAATAAACGTTTGAATATTATGGACAGTCTGTGAGAATAGAAAAACAAACCAACAAAAGTTCAAATAATGGACACAAATGATCGAATAATCACTATAAGTTAAGCTGCACTTTATTTAGTTTTGTTTTTTAAATACCTGCTATTCTTCTTTGTGGTGCTCTCCTGTCTATTAGAAATGTTCGTGCCCACTGGAAAATACAGCTACACTGCAGAAAGCCCCTTTTTTGTTCCTGGGAATGGCAAGGACTGGACTTGTTATTTTCATAGGGTGAGTGGTTTTTTCTTGTTTGCTTATTTTTTTATTTGTATGTGAATCAGTTGTATAGCGGTTTTACATAGTTCTGCTTTTTTTACACGCTTTATATTAGCTTCACTTGTATGTTTGTTTGTTTGTAACCGACTCCTTTGGGCGCGATTTTGACCCACTTCCAGACGTCCGAATGATTCGAAATTTGGCAGGTGTACATAATTCCGGTGACAATGCATTAAGAAATTTTTGTGTGTAAAAAAAACAAAATGGCGGCTCCAATATGGCGGACGAGTTTTGTGATTATTGTCCGATTCGCTTCAAAATTGGTATCTGAGGGTTTTCGTGGTCGGACATTATGATTCTTTTGTCAAAATTGAAAAATTCAGTCTGGTTTTCTATAAAAGCGTGTTCTTTAGATTTTTTAAACTATTATTTTTTGTATTGATTTTTGTTATATTTTTCTCCCTAAATTTGGTATCTGGTTTCGTTTTTACATCTCAATTTCATCTCTCCCAAGCTTATTACATTTTCTCTTGGCAAGCCACACATTTTGTTTTTTTTTCACAAATTTTGCCACTTTCTGTCTGATTTTTAGTTATTCTAACTCATTCTAATGATTTTATTTACAATATCTCATTCTAAACCTTATATTCTATGTACAAATTTGGATAAAATTCATATTTGACATTTTCCTGTTTTCATAATTTTTATATTTCATTATTTTCCTCACATGGTTTTTGACATCCCGCTGTTGGGTTTCCTCCTGATATGATTTACCATACAAGATGTTCCAACTTGTATATTATTTGATCTACTTGAAATACAAAGTTTTTTCATGAATTTAAATTTCCATATTATTTTTATTGTGTATTCAAAATGACTACTTATGACAATGGAGATACTTCAGTACTGACCTTTTGATACATATGCGTTGACTAAAGCATGGTATAAGATGCTAGAATAATAAAAAGTATAGAAAAATTGCAAAACAAACATAGCATGAACCACGATAACTTAAATACCTCCCTAATAATAATAATGAATTATTAGTTTCATTATTTTATAAACATTTCCTAACATAACAATATATATATATATATATATATATATATATATATATATATATATATATATATATATATATATATATATATATATATATATATGGTATTATATAATTTTCCATTTTATATTTTTTTTTTTTTTTTTTTTTTTCATTCCATTATTATAAATTTTTTGTAAAGGTGATACATTGATTATCTGTTAAACGAATGGGTAGTTTACAACATTGTAATGAATCCCAAAATTCCATATTTAAGATGTATGTGCGTCAAGTTAGTTTCTTTATTTTCTATAAACAGTGCGGATTTTTACAGTCCCCCCCCTTTGTTAACTTCTGAACGGTTCAACATAGAACAATGGGACAAAAACCGTTTCGAATGATATCACCGATATTACTTTTTGGAATGAAACACATTGTGATGGCTCGATAGATGGCGCAGAGAGGCACATCGACTTGAAAATTTCAAATAGCATGGGGGTGAGGGGGGTCAAGTGGCACATCAATGAAAAGATAATTCGATTCTCTTTTCAAGCATTTTTTTTTACTTTCGTTAATACTAATTTCACAATATGCATTTGAAATGTCAAGTATAAGTGCGGATCTTCATGGTACCCTTACCTCAATAACTTTTCAACGGTTTGTGATGTGAAACAATGGGACAGAAAATATTTTAATGGTATTACCAATTCTACTTTTTGAGAGATGATACAATACAATTACCCGACAGAGGGCGCTGGGCACATCAACTTAAAAATGGCGAGAGGTATGAAAAGGTAATTCAATTTTACTTTCAACCATGGTTGTTCTACGGAATTACAATTGCGATGAGTAACATGAAATACGGTCAATAGAGGAAGATTCGTGACCTAACAAATTTTTCACTTTTGAATTCGTTTCAAAGCTTAATTAGGTAGAGATTTGAAATCCAAACAATAATCTAATTTCCGGCCCAAATAATACCCAATTCATTTATTTTTAATGACCATAATCATATTGGGTACCATTTAGCGGATTTGGTCAAATGATAACTAAGCAGTTACCTAGAAATGCCTAATATGATGATGGATTATTTTGTCGATGTTTAAGACCTTCTAATATATACATGATTATAACCTTACTTACCTTCTGTTCATCTTGAAAACGAATTATTGCAATAGAAACAACGAATAACACGGGTGTGTGCTGGTACACCTGCAGATATGTTACATAATGTTAGGAAATAATTTTGGAATCGAATATTTTATTGTCAAGAAGCATTATAGGCGCACATTTCGTACCCTAGTTTTTTTAATTGACAACTTCTTTGCTTCTCAATGAATAAAAATCCTACATAATAGTTTTGCTTTTTGGTATACTTGACATTTCGAATGCATATTGTGAAAAGAGAATTGAATTATCTTTTCAACGACGGGATTTGAAATTTTCAAGTTGATGTGCCCCCTCGCGCCATCTATCTAGCAATCACAATGTCTTTTATTTCAGAAAGTAGTATCTGATATCATTCAAAACGGTTTTAGTCCCATTGTTCTACGTCAATCTGTTCAAAAGTTAACAGGGGGGGACTATAAAAAGCCACATTTACCCATGTTATTAGGCTTTGTCTATGAGAATGATATTCTTCCGTTAATAAAGTATATCTTGATTGATTGATCGAATATTTGATTCAATCTTTCAAAAGCTGATATTTTGAAACTACGTAACCTATTTGGTTCATGTCTACCTGGGTGATATACACTGTACGCCAGTGGCAATGTAACTGTGGTTATATTCGAAGGATAATATTAAGAGGTGAAATTTGATGAACATTTTCTAAGATTTGTGATCGGGACATAAAATTAATTACCAGTGTACTTTTTTTTCTTACAAAATAGATCTGAAAAATCCGAATTTTCTCACTTCTGATGTCATCACCCCCGTTGACCTGAAAAAGAAATTTTATTTCTGGAATCGTAATAAGGATATTGAATTCAGTACCATTTTCCCTCAATGAAGATATGGATTAGTCGTGAAGTCGAGACGTCCACAATCAAATAACCTAAAATCAATCGAAACAAAATATTTACAATTCTGAAAATCAAAATCACTGACAAGTGGATATTGTTGAATATTTCTATCAGGGTGCTGTGAATAATGATTTGGGAAATCGGATCAAAATGTGGATGGAGTATAAAAATCTCTTGTCGAGAGAAGTCGGGAGAAGGCGAGAAAGACAAGACAAGATAACGCCGGCCTCTCTTGTCGATAAAAATTGGTTCCTTTCAGAGCCGGATTAAGAGGGGGGCAAACAGGGGCCTCCACAAGAGAGGGGCCTCCACAATATAAATTTTTAGGTAAAATTTCCCAACAAATACCGAAAGATATGCAAAATTATATATAAAAAATCTGACAACGGAAGAGCAGTTCTCCCACTTTTTCCTCTCATTTTTCGTTTTAAACATTCAAAAACATGTTTCGTATTCTTGTCAAAATCCATGGTTAATATTAATCTTCGATCTGATGAATCATGTGTATATGCGAGAAACAATCACCAAGTAAAACATCATACTATTATACAAAATATTATATCGTATCGAAATTAGCTGTAAAAACAAGAACAATTGAATTTAAAAAAAAAATTTTTTTTTATTAAATGAAGGATTTTCTGTCGATGTATTCTTCGAATGACACAAGCGATCTAGATACACAATGAAAATTAATAATCATAAGCAAAGGAAAATAATATTTCAATTTATGAATATGATTGCATCAAATTATTTATAAGAGCCCTGTGCGCATTCCATAATAGAACAAAAGTTCAAATTCTGTTGACTATTTTTCTGCCGATTCTACAAACACTTTGCCCGTCTATACCTGTTTTTCCTATTTATTGGCGTTGACAAGTTTCCGCTGAGTGGCGTGCTTGTAACAGAGAAATCCCCGAAATCTGAAAGTGTGAGTCTAAGAGAAGGATGACATTCCGCAACAAATGTAAATCCTTCTGAAAAGGACTATCTATATATCTATCTAAGATGTTCTACTATCAAATTCTTGAAAACCAAAATTTCAGAGCTACATTCTCAACCATTGAAATTACAGTGATTATTTTTTGACATTGCTAGAAACCAATGGAAACGTTCAATTCAAATAATTCATATACGTTTTGGCCAATCAATAGTGGGAATATTCTACCTAGAAAATTGTCGCGGGAATAATTTGAGGTATTTTGTTTTTATTGTCTGACAACCTATATTTTTAATTTGACGTCTGTCATCAATTCGCATGAAAAGTGTGAAATGAATCAAAACCGGTTTAATACATTATATAATTTTGCAAGGAAATGTGTTTATGATCGTAACGTCAAAAAATAATCTAAAGAATACCACACGAGAGTTCGATATAGTAGAAAATAATTATCTAGATTTCTTTCTCAAACTTGTTGGCAATAGCAACTCGAGCCAGTTGGCCTCTCTTGTCTATTGCCTGGCAACAAGCTTTCGAAAATCTGTCGAATTATTTTCACTCTGATATTACAACTGAGAATGTGACGATGTCAAATTGCACTGGAAAGCGCTCATTTTCCAAAATGAAAAAAATAGGCGAATTACGATGAGACAAAGCCGCCTATCAAAGTTATCGCTTCTTAGCATTGAGAATGATTTTCTCCGGATGCTGGATTTGACCAAAATCATCAATGATTTTTCGCCGAAAAAAGCTCGCAAGAATCCCTTTGTTTACGCTGTCATTTAATTTATTTCTTGTATTTTATTATACCTACATATACTCGTGTCGAAATAATTTGATTTGTTCCGCACTAAATAAAAAAAAAAACTTGTTTGAAAAATAATTAGAAGCCTCCACTCCTTTGTTGCCCCAGGGCCTCCACACCCTTCAATCCGGCCCTTGTTCCTTTACTTGTCTTGATGAACAATTTTTTTGGTTGTGACGAGACAAGACAAGAGGGGGCATTTTCTTGTCTTGTTTTGACAAGAGGCATTACAAATGCCTGATCAAAATCTTTCATGGTTGATTTTCCAGGTCTATCATAGAGAAATATGCGGATTAATGATCTTAATTTCCATGCCAAATTACAACTTTCCACGTCAGTCTCTGAAAAAAGGACCATGACTCACAGAAAGACATACATATAAGTGAGTGATCATATAAGAATCTCAGAAGGATTGCATTTTTCTCTCTGAAAATTACAATAAAATGCATTTGACATTATCGAGAGGGTATTTGGAAAAATACACTGAATAAATAATTCTCGTGGTAACGTTGAATCTCCTTTAGGAATTGTTTCGAATACCTCATTCCACCTCTTTTCGACCCAAATATAACCCCTTATTTTGCAGGCCCATCATTAATTCGAGTAATATTGCAAGAAAATTAATTTTGAGAACATTTTTACTACTTGGGGCTACTCAACAGAAGATTATGAGGTGAGGTAATATACTAAACATTCACAGTGATATTGACTTTATAAGAACAAACTCACAATTTCCAACATATTAACTGAATCAATTATCTGGAGGAGTTCAACCTCGAGAATAAACCCTCTCACGATTTTTTCTTAACCCTTCACAATATACGCTGACAGTTTATAATCTCTTATTTATTTTTCAAAGTTATAGAATAATCCTTCCTAAAAAGGTGCGAGTGGCTGACTCTTATTGCGGAGGTAAGGCCCGTGGTGCAATTAGTAAAGTGATTAGAAATTCAGAAATTTTATATTTTCTAGAAATTGAAGTTGGTTTCATAAAGTTGAAATTTGGACGTCATCTACAGTTAAAAATACTTCACCCAACTCATTCTCTATCAATTTCTGTTCAAAAACATTCTCCAAATCACACAATAAAACTCTGAACCTTTGAAATTAAACTTTAATTCCTGGTTCATAATATAATACAAATACATTTGTAGTATTCATATGCAAATAAATAATTTTGTCACCTTCAAAATCTTAGTAACTTATATACGCGGGTACCCAAATAAATCTCCATAGCAAATATGATTTTTTCATGTTCGAACACTTAATTAAATGCATTTAACCTTACAGGATTCCGTTGTTACGGGGCCGTTCACACAGTCTTGTATGAGATTTTCCTCGGCATCCCAATCCCAATAACCAATATTTAGTTAGATCTAATACTTGATGATCCAGGCTTCCAAGGCCTCCTTGGCTCTGGGGATCCTCCGATCCTCTGCCTTTCTATGGTATACTTGATCCTGCCAGTTTCTTAAGTCGTTTTCATTCAGCAACTTCTAGTGGTCTAATTTATCTTTTTGTACAAAGAGTTAACTAGTGATGTTCCTTACCATTGATTGATTTATCTCATATATGGATTAAAATCCAATTTAAAACATAGATCTGATTAACGATCTCTGAGCAACGAATTGTTATTACTAGCTGTGATTAACTAGCTGTGATTAAAGAGCTGTGATTTGCGAGCTGTGATTGAAGACCTGGAAGAGCTATAGCATCGAACAAAAGAAAAATATATTTGTAAAACATGTCTGACGAACGTTGTTTCAATTTTAATTATTTTTGGTTCAAAGTTTACCAAAACACAAATTTCTTTTATAAATTAGGAAGTCATATTCAGCTCTTAGCAAAGCTGTCCTCCTGCATTGTATAGGGATGGTATAGTTAACCACCCACGAGTTCTTTCAGTGAATCCAGGAACAGAAATGGAAGAATTCCAACTTCCTTCTTTCCCAAATAAAATATCAGCCTTTACCTGTCAAATTTTTTATCTTTTCCTGTTGAGTCAGGTATGTTCCGAAAACTGGTCCACAGAACTCATCCTAATCATAATACAATACATATCTTTACTGAAAGCGTTTATTCTTGAGTATCACTCCTTTTGCTATTCTGTAACGTGGTTAGATTAGACAGAAAGTGCCAGTTCGGTTTCCTCATTCATGGTTACATCGCACCAACGACATTTGACATTTCTAAATGGCATCGAAATAGGTTTGTTTAGTTTGTTTTGAATTATTTTCGTCAGATAGTTTATTATTCGAAATGTGCCCTAATCTCAAAATATATTCAAATAATATCCTGAGGTGGACAATCAGAGTATCCGTCGAGCTGTGGAAATAAAAGGATAATTTATGGCAGTCATAACCTGTAATCTCACAGTGAGATGTTAACAGATTTAAAAGTGATCTACTTGCTGTTATATTTCATTTTACTTTGCACATAGTAGTGAAATGAATGTTTTGCAAAACGCAAACGTTACAAGTTGACTCCACAATATTTGTTCCAAATAATCATCAACATGCTGCATACTCTCTTTAGAAGTGTAATATATACTAGTTATGAGTCTGATACGGATTAGGTGCATCACCCTATGTATCATTACATTTGTTTACCCCTACACTGTTCATGAATAATTACTATCGACTGGCCATGTCATTTATCGACAGTATCCTCGGTATTTGAAAATTCTTCAGCAGCTATAACCTCGCCATATATCATGCATAATTCACCTTGGTTCAGCTTCCTTCATCTTCACGTGCATTGGAAATGCAACCGCATTAACAACTGCGATCCATCCAGGGCCGGAATCAAACGGTCAAGCGTATACAAATTATGAATAAATTCAATAAAAGCAATGGAAAATTCATACACATTTCACATCTTAAATAATTGAATAAAAAATCAAATCCAAAAATGTTTACATAAGATACAATAAAACTAATTTTCAAAATCAAATCACTTTTGAAGCCATAATTTATTTGCAATTCTGGGGGAATAATCCGGAATATATTGTGGACATATTTCCCAATTCAAGTTTTTGAGATTTCCGTGAACGATAAAAACCTGACCTTTTTATAGATATTGAATATATGGCTCAGCCCCAAGATTCTATAGGGGATCTACACGACTCTCTTACGCCCAATGATTCCGTATGGAGCCATCGTATGGTGGCAAGGTACAGCATCCGGCAAATCAAAAACCCAATTAGATTAGGTACAAAGACTTATGGCAGTATTTTTTACGGAAGCGGAAATAAACAAGCCCTACGAAAACTCGATGTCATACATAATAAAGCATTAAGATTGTGTATCGGAGCGATTAAATCAACTCCTATCGATCATCTACAAGTTGAAGCGCTTGGACTTCCGCTAGAACTCCGACGGCAATTCTTATAAGATAAAATGATAATAAAATGCAAAACCGAAAAATCACTACTTATGAGTAAATTGAACATCTCAAATCATCAAGATCTGACCGGCTTACTGGAAACTCACACGCCTTCTATGAAGGTCTCAGAAATACACCAGATTCCGAAGCTGCAACATTTAAACTACATACGCGTTTATTAGATATAAAGGCAATTATCCCTAGATACACGGAATTAAGTCATTTGAATAACAGAATAATCACACAAATTATGCGTAGATGTCATAATTATTCAACCATCCACACCGATGCATTCAAGAATACCCGAGGAACCAGAGGTGCCTTCATAATACGTTAAATAAAACAAAGTGAATTCAAACTGAGCAAACTAACATCCATCTATACCGCCAAAACATTTGCAATTTTCAAGCAATAGAATCTATCACAAAAACGAATCCAATTAATCCAAAATACAAAACTGAAGCTTACCATATTGTCACTGTTGAAGTTTCTGGATTACAGACACAGTATATTTATCAAACTATTTCTAAATTCTGATTATTAATTTCTTTACTATTTTCTTAGTTATTAGTTTTAGCAATTAATTACCGAATTATCTCTGACGGCACTGATTCTAGGTAAAACATTTTCTCGTTCGGAAATTCTTATAACACTTTTGGATATACATTTGAACTATTTCTATTTGACTATTGAGACTTAAGAATTTTACTCTGACTACATTGAATACTAGTACCCAAAATAGTTGATACTTCGGAGAACTGTATGAGCTGTGACTGAGCTGTGAATTGAGTGAGACTTTAGTAAGCGAATTAATATTTTTATTGCCTTATATACCCCTCGCGATCTCGTCACACATCTTCCGCGAGACTATCAATCCTCTTCCCGTATCGGTCGTGATGACAGGTTTTATTATCATTTATGCCTTCAATTTATAATACTCGCGTTCCTTCGCTCCCTAATTTACGAGATTTCTTATCAGCGAGCCATTATAGGTCCCACATATGTGAAGGATTATTCTTGGTGGGATATTTCGTTATAGGATTATTTTTATCGCGCAGATGTCATTAATGACTGTTTTTGAAAATAAAAATCCGAAGTTTTGTTAACTCAGGAGACATTCCTAATCTTGTCAATACTTCAAAATGTTGTGGGTTTCGATGTCTCTAATGAATCTTAATGATATATGATGGAATCCCTGATAATTTTCTATCTCACGGACTAGCATCACACGTGTTGGAGTTTTATTTCATGAATATCATTTTTTATTAGGTAATATGTTGCTTTATTTCACCTTTCTTGACATGTTCATCACTTAATGCCTTTTTCAAACTCATGTGGTAAAGATGAAGTTCGTCTACATTTTCGACTTTTTTAGAATAGATTATTCGTTAATAACTTTTCCTATTTGAGCTGAAGACCAGTTCTTCACATATAAATTCGTTATATCTATATATACAGTACGTTCATAAAGTGTGGAAACGCTCCATTATCTTACGAGTAAATCATTTTCGGAGGTAAGGCTCGGACAAGTCGATTTTGTATTTTAGTTTTCCACCTTTTTTTTTTAATTATTTTTCCCCCACCACCTTACAGGATATGACATCATCGATATTTTGATATTGAATGGGTACATTTTTATATAAATTTTTTTAATATTTTTATATCAAAAATTTAAAGCTAATTTTTTCAACCATAAAACATACGTTACATATGACACTTCAAGTTACAGTATACTGAGTATAAATGAAACCAGTGTTCATATATCTTAATATGCATTTAATTATTTATTTTGCAATTAAAATATCATAAGCAAGTAGTAAAAATAGACAAATAACAAATTCACAACCAAGGCTCGAACTGAGGTACTTGGGTTAATTGACAATATCCAAGACGTTTGATGAATTCTTGGGTTACATCTCTGGTGTATTTCGTTGAATTTCAAATTGGTAGGTCGATCTATGTACACTTCACTTTTTAAGTAACCCCAGAGAAAAAAGTCCATGGGAGTTAATTCTGGGGACCTAGTAGGCCATTCAATCTGACCGCGTTGTCCAATCCAGCGATTGGGAAAGGTTTCATTGAGAACATATCTAACCACTCGAGCATAATGTGGACCTGCTCAAAAATATATGGTCCAACAATGGTATTCCTAAGAATTCCAGCCCACACAGTTACTTTTTGGGGATATTGGGTATAAGCTTCCATCGACCAATTGGGATTTTCTGTTGCCGTTTATACAAAAAGTTTATTCGTTGGAAAATAAGACATTAAATTCAAAGCCATTATTTTGATTACACATTTCTTGCATAAATTCACAAAACTCCATTCGTCTATCGAAGTCGTCTTCATTAAGTTCATGTATTAGATCAACTTTATATGGATGTAATTTGGCTTTTCTTAGCATTTTCTGCACAGCACCACTACAGATCTCATTGTTGTCAGATGAAGTTGTAATTGAACAATGAGGATTTTTTTCAATTCCAAGTAATACATTCGATTGAGTAGACCTGCCACTTTTAGGCTTATCCCTAACATTGCCAATCTCATTAAATTTAGGTCATATTTTGCTTACCGTCGATTTGCTTATTAGTTCTCGATCAGGATATTTTTCATTGAAGATGTCACATAGTTCTGCCATACTTCTTTTACGATCGCCGTAACCTAAGATCATCAAAACTCGTAATTTCAAATAATTTCTTTTAGGGTATTATTTTTCAGAAAGGTATTATTGAAGACTTATTTATCGATATGCTACACAACACATCAATTCAATACTGACATATGCAATGGTAACTAAGAACTTATTGTCTGGTTGCTAAGGGATTTCAGATGTTTTCATAGCCTACATAAGTTTGGCAATATACTAACTACTGAGAAATTCTCAGGTTTTCATTGCAAAAATATAATCTCTCTCGAGAAATGAGAAAAGTAAATCGGTTGTGCTTTTTGAGACAAAATCGTATTTTTTTTTTTTTAGATATTGCATCTTTTTTTTATATAATTTTTGAGAGGGTATAGAGTTGCGATATTGAATGATAATTTGAAGGATCGTCAGTTCCTCCCCTTTGTGAACTGAAATTATAATGGCTCCTTTTGAAGACGGGGAGAATGAACCTGACTCAAATGAACTATTTATACACCCTCCTAAAACGTTTAAAGCAGTGTCTGGTAAATTTTCGAATATGTTGGTGGAAACTTCATCTACACCCGCAAATTCCTTATTCTTTATTTCTTCAAAACTGTCTTTCAGTTCATAGATATCAGTTGTCCACTTAAATAAGTTTCCATATATTTGATTCTGGAGGTGTGCCAAAGGATCAGATTGTCTGTGATATTATCTGCAACAGAGCAGTAAAGTTTGTTGAATGTGTCTGGGTCCATAGGTGGACAACTTGCCAGTGTTCTCTCGATATATTATGTGCTTTTTCAAATATTGATTTGTATTATTTTTCTTTGGCCCATTTGACTACAGTTTTACAGATGTTCAGGTACTTGGTGGAATGGCAATGAAAAAAACACTACTGGTAATGCGAACATTGCGTAAATTGATCTTAGATATTTTCTGAGATTATTCATGGATTTTATGGGATTTTTTTATTATTCGCACTGAACAGAAATAATTAAAAAATTCAATTATTTGAGTGGTTTTTTCACAACGTTTTTTTGGTATTTTCATAATTTTTCTCACTGTAGATTCTACCATATTTTGTTCCTGCTTGCTTTTCGAAGGTTTCTATGTAGATATCAGTTGGCCACTTAAATAAGTTTCCATATATTTGATTCTGGAGGTGTGCCAAAGGATCAGATTGTCTGTGATATTATCTGCAACAGAGCAGTAAAGTTTGTTGAATGTGTCTGGGTCCATAGGTGGACAACTTGCCAGTGCTCTCTTGATATATTATGTGCTTTTTCAAATATTGATTTGTATTATTTTTCTTTGGGCCATTTGACTACAGTTTTACAGATGTTCAGGTACTTGGTGAAATGGCAATGAAAAAAACACCACTGGTAATGCGAACATTGCGTAAATTGATCTTAGATATTTTCTGAGATTATTCATGGTTTTTATGGGATTTTTTTTATTATTCGCACTGAACAAAAATCATTAAAAAATTCAATCAGTTGAGTGGGTTTTTTCACAACGTTTTTTTGGTATTTTCATAATTTTTCCCACTGTAGATTCTACCATATTTTGTTCCTGCTTGCTTTTCGAAGGTTTCTATGCAGAAAAACTGCTTCATGGTCTCAGAAATCTGCAGGAATAACTGGATCAATTACATCAGAATCAAGTTTGAGCAAATATAGTCTATCGTGCTAACTGAATACTCATATATTATAGTGGGTTCTTTTATATGCATAGTAGGGTTGAATGAGGTGAATAAGTTGTTCAAAGCTCGGATTTCTGATGATATCTTTTCTAAATGGTAATATTCAAGTCGCCTGCTACTATAATTTTGGCATGAATGGAGAATTGAGCTAGCAAATTTTCGAAGTTGTCGAAAAATGATTACTCTCGTTTGAAAGGTTTTCACGACGTTTCGAATGCTTGTATCTGCAATCGTCTTCAGGTGAATACTGTAGAAGAATG
Source organism: Gonioctena quinquepunctata (assembly GCA_018342105.1). NCBI lineage: Eukaryota > Metazoa > Arthropoda > Insecta > Coleoptera > Chrysomelidae > Gonioctena > Gonioctena quinquepunctata. Next base: position 8,755 of record JAFIRS010002664.1, on the reverse strand, counting down.
TTTTTATCATAGTTCTGCTGTGTGAACTTATTCGACAATTAAACTAGATACAACTATTTAATTTGTAATAAAACAGGATTCCTTCATTTTTGGCCATAGTTCAATCAGCAAGAACAGGTTGGGCCATTTTCGATCTTCTGAAAATATCAGAAGTTCGTAAATTTTATTTCTCACTGATTGGATATTCGGCAGCAATATTGAAGATGTAATTTTCTTTTCTCTGCCGCTTTATATTTCTCCTCTCACTCAATTGCTCATCCCGTCCGATAATCTCTTCTACTAGACTTTGGGGGCACCATCATTTTGATGAGGGTATGAAAATGTTTGGGTGTTTTACCATTGCAGTATAGTGTGATAAGAGTTTTTTTTTCAGCAACTGTTTGAACGAAGCTATATTCATTTATTAAAACTCAAATTGAAATTGTGTTTGTACTTGCATGCGATATGTATTTATGATTAATTCAACTTCAGAAACAAATCTTCATAATTGCTTGGTGCAAATGGCCGCGGGAGAAGCAGCTTCCGACATTTCGCGTCGTATGATACTAAAGCAAACATACATGATATCAATGGAATATCGTATATGTTCATTTGGATTGATATCACCAAATTCTTATATTGCTGCTGAACTATACAGACGAACAAATCTATAAGTTATTATCTATCCAAAATTTTCGTGGTTTGTGTGGCTACGAGCGGGCCGTCGAATATCACATCTGACAGTTGTCAATTTAGCTGGTTGAACAAACAATATATTTGCTTATTTTTATGATGTAAAAATGTCATGTTTATAATTAGCATTTGCAGTGAATATGACAGCAATTCAATATGTTTGGAAATGGGAGTTGAAGCAATTGTAATGTTTCAATTGCCATTGATTTTGTGAATTGTGTAAAAAGTAGGACGCATTTTCCATGTCAGTTCAGATATTTACCAATGAGAAGTGAGTTAAACTTGCCATGAGCTCATATGGAGCAGAGTTTATTAAAATTATTATATATATATATATATATATATATATATTATAGTTTTGGAAAAAAAAATTTCCATAAGTCAATTGGGAAAATGTGGCGAATATGGGGACAAGAGGGATTTCGATGAAAGTTTCACAGATGCTTCAAAACATGATAAAATCCAGCAAATTGGAAATTTGGCACGAAAATAATTTTTTTTAGACAATGAAATGTGATAGGATGAACTTAGCCAATACATGCACACAATTCTTTGTATTCGGAATTTTGCGTGTTAATCCAATTCAAATGAGCCGTGTCCAAATGTAAATACTGGAAATTATGTAAATGGAGGGAACAAAACCTTACCTAAATTGGCTGACATATTGTTATCCAAGTTGAACACAATCCATTATTTTTAAATCAAAATAAAACGCTTTTTCACAAATTCGCTTTGTTCGCTTGCTCACCAGGAAATCTAACTCGATCCCTTCTTAACGTAAAAGAAGGGAACACAACCTAATCCAACTTGGCTAACATTGCTATCCAGGTTGAACGCAATCAATTTGTTTAACGTAAAAAATCCAACTTGATCACTTTCCAACGTAAAAGAAGGTAACACAACCTAACCTAATTTTGGTAACATTGCTGTTCAAGTTGAATGCGATCCAATTTTTTACCATCACCCGTTCGCCTACGCTCGCTTTGCTCGCGTGTTTTATCCAACAGAAAATCCAACTTGATCACATTTCAACATTAAAGAAGAGAACACAACCTAACCCAACTTGGCTGACATTGCTATCCAGATCGAATGTATTCAATTATTTTACAACGTAAAAGGATACATTCTTGCACACGTTCGCTTCGCTCGCTATCGCTATTCTCAGATACGCTCGCTTTCTCGCAATCTATTTGTCTTTACATACTTTTGCTCTGCTCATAATCTCTATGCTTTTATACTAGCTCGCCTCGCCCATGATACATACAGGATACATTCTTGCACACGTTCGCTTCGCTCGCTATCGCTATTCTCAGATACGCTCGCTTCTCTCGCAATCTATTTGTCTTTACATAATTTTGATCTGCTCATAATCTCTATGCTTTTATACTAGCTCGCCCATGATAGTTATATGAATTATTTCCACCAAAACATACAAGAACACCTACACACAAGAGAGACCATACAAAAACCCGAAGAATTCCAAAATAGGAGAGAACTGGACAACAGGCCGACGCAGAAACAGGAACTTAAGGTAAATAAGCCAGAGAAATCTAATACAATCGTCCAATAGCCAAGAGAAAAATATTCAACCAGATTGAACTCTACTTCTGATAGTGTAAACAACAAATAAAATATATATGTCTGGCCCATGTACTAACACACATGATTTTATCGCTAGTTCTTTTTTTATTCATCGGACCTTTTGTTCCATGTATTATTGAGGATAATTCAATTTTCTTTGTATCTGAATTGATATGGATCCATATTTACGTGACTTCGAAGTGAATAGCATAAATACGTTCAAGCTAAATGAATGTCATGAGTGCAAGGAAGTTTTGGATGTTAATAAAAACCAAAATTTCACCATATCACACAATAATATATATTATTACATTACCTTCCACTTTGATTGTATAGTACTGACCGAAACCTGGCACCTAGCAAATCCAGAGCTATATAATATATATTAGGCTATAACTTAGTTTACATCCAAGGACAATATAATCAAAATGACGGCACAGTAATATACCTAAAAAACAATATTTCATTCCAACACTCAATTATTTCAAAACGTGGTATATATTTCCTCAGGGCTGATATTGGGCTCGTAAATATCTGTATAACAGCTTGCTACCGTTCGCCAGCCTCTGATATAAATGACTTTCTCCAAAGTATACAGGAATATTTCGAAGAAAATCAAACACAAACATGTGAGTACATTTCCATTGGGTACATGAACATTAACATCTTAGAGAACAGTGTACATACAATTGAATACATAAACATACATTCGATGATTAACAATCCTACAAGGCTTAAAACATGCTTAGATCATATCTTTTTCAAATAAAAAAAATCATCAGAAAGTTGATATAACTATCCCACTGACACTTAAATCTGCAATCACTGACCATGATACTGTCATTCTACAAATTATATTGGAAGAGGTAAAAAACAACACAAAAACAAGTATAAAGAATACACCAACTATGACAAATTAACCAAAATTAAACAAGGCACCTCATAGGACCTCGTATGTAACATAAAGACCCAAACGCCGCAACGAATGAATTAATAAAATAAAACTAGCAATCGAAAATTGCACTGAAAAAAAGTTAGTTAAGCGCAAAACTACGCCGTTTGCACCGTGGCTCACAAATAGTATGTTGAGAATGATAAACAAAAAAAAAAGAAATGCATGAGGAACTGAAGATCCATCCTGAAAACCAAACCCTTGAAAACGAATATAAATTATACAAAAATAGACTCACAAACAAATAAAAAATACAAACAAAACTATTATGAGCAGCAGATAGAAAAACAAAAATCAAACACAAAGTATTTGTGGGACATGGTACGAAAACTCTATGGGAGGAAACAAAAAAAAATATTGACACTATCGCGAATGAAAATGGAATTCTACTAACAAACAATGAGGAAAAAGCAGACGAATTCAATAGAAAATTTGTGAGTTTTGGGAAAATACTTGCTGACAAAATTGAAAGAGACCGTCACTTCGAGAGCACGCCAAAGATCCTGCCCAATACTCTGCTACTAGCCCCTACGAACTCAAATGATATATACAATTTGATAAATAAGCTCAAAAACAATCAATCGCCTGGAATTGATGACATACGAACAGAACTTTTGAAAGAAATGTCATGCCATATCTCTACCCCACTAGCATACATAATAAATGAGAGCATTGAAAAGGGAATTTGGCCTGATGCCTTCAAAATATCTATTGTAGTGCCGGTATTCAAAGATGGCGACAGAACATCCGTAAGCAACTATAGACCAATATTTCTCATTAGCCACTTGGTAAAAATATTCGAAAAACTTGAAAAAAAACAGAATAACTTCATTCATAAATAAGTTTAACTTGTTGTCTGATAAACAATTCGGTTTTACTGTGGATGCCATACTCAACCTAACAAAAAAAATCCATACATCTCTAGAAAGAGGTAGGCCTAGCCTGTGCCTATTTATTGATCTGAGTAAGGCTTTTGACACTGTGAGCCACACTTTATTAATTCAAGCGTTAGAGAACTCGGGTATCAGAGGTATGGTGCTAAATTTATTTGAAAGCTATTTGAGTTCCAGAAAGCAAGTTATTAGAGTGGAGGTCCAAATAAGTCAAAAACTAGACACTGAATATGGAGTACCACAAGGAACGATCTTGGGACCAACATTATTCAATCTATACCTTAATGACTTATTCAGCTTGAAAATAAGTGGAGAAATAATAGGTATTGCATACGATACTGCTGTTTTATATGAAGCAGATACTTGGTCAAATCTAAGGAAGAAAGTAGAGAAAGACCTCAAGATAATAAAAGACTGGTTTGATCACAAACTCCTTACCATAAATCTCAAAAAAACAAAATGTCTGCCTTTTATCTGTAATGCTGCCGGCATGACGAATATGCAACAGATCAATATAAACATAAACGAAAGGACACATGGTATCCAATCAGTGGAAGAAATAAAATACCTAGGGGTATATCTAGATCGGCATCTAAGGTGGGATAGACATATCAACCACGTGATAAAAAAATTACAAAATATAATATTTACCCTCAAACACATAAAAGAGTACGAGTACCTACCAACGGGAAACTTGAAAATCTTATAATTTGCCCTTGTAGAGAGTCATCTCAGATACGGAATACAGGCATGGGGCGCAGCTGCGCGTTCATACATCAATCCACTCGAAATTCTACAAAAAAGATTTCTGAAAATAGTTATGTCAAAACCGCGTAGATATTCTACTGAGGATCTTACAGTACATCACAGATTATGGATATTCGTCAGCTTTTCTTTTTTAATGCGTGTATAACATATCATTTCAGTATAGATAAAGCACCTCACCCCTCTCATCAGTATATGACTCGAGGGCGCCAACTACTTACACACACATTATTGAAAAAATCACTGTCACAGAGGAGCTACTCCTATATTGGCACTAAAATATATAACACCATCTCTGAAAGCCTAAAACCTATTACCAACAAAAAAACATTCAAAATGTACCTGATAAAGTTCTTACTACAGACTACCAGGACATTTTTTATTACCGTGATAGAATCCAATGGTTGATAAAAAAAATTGATAACCACCCTATTCTTTACACATTAAATTGTATTTTTATTTTATTTTATTCTATTGTATCTCATAGTATTCAACTATGGGTCTTTGTGTTTTATTGTATTTTTATTACTGTATTTTATTATATATCATGCATTTTATATTTTAGTATTTAACTGGATCTCATCATTCATTCTTTTTTAATTGGAACTTATGTATCTTATCTGTTTTGTTTATATTTATCTGTTTTTGTATATATTTAACTGTATTTTTTCATTTATCTTTTTTATGGAAAACAAGTGCTTGCACTTATTCCTCACAGTACTTTATTCACTCCTAACAATGTAGCGTTTTAGCTGTATTTATTGATCCTGAATAAAGTTATATTATTATTATTATTATTTCAAAAACTTATATTAGCCCTGAAGGGCTATTTGTTTTCTTGGTGTTCTTTTAGAAATGGTCTTCCATATCTTGCCTTTCAACATCATCTGCAATGTGAATAGAATTGTCGTTGTGTTCTGGGATCATATAACTCCACGAGTAATTCAACAAACTCATTTGTCCAATTCAATTCAACCCGCTACTTTTCTTACGAATTGTCCTACCTGAGCGACCAGCCGCGGTCGACGCGTGCGGTGCGGACGATGCGAAAATCTTGAAACTACGGACCCAAGCAGCATTATATAGTCTAGTCAACAAGTGCTTTTTGGACCAACTTTTTTCAGCAGTCTCCGAAAATTATGATCGAGGTGTCATTCGATTCGGAATGACATCTAGATGATTTTTGAAAAAAATGAAGTTCCGCTTGCAAAAATTGTAGAAGTTATTAACAATTAACTAAAAAAAAGGGGGCTTTGGTTTTTTGCAAATATCTCAAAAACTAATAAGGATTTTTCCAATCTGAAAAAAGATTCAAAAAGAAGAGGAAATTACCTAAATCCCGGAATTGTAGGATTATTATTTATAATTTTCCCAGAGGGTTGAAAATACGGCCGAAAACGGGTACTCTGGCTTGGGCAAGCCGCGCCCACTTTGGACACTTCAAAAATAAAAATTATTTAAGCATACTAAATATAAAAATAAAAAATTTAAAAAATTCAGACACTAACTGAACAGATGAATGAACAATAATCCGCTTGTAAAAAAAAATTTATCACAATTTTTCAATTAGTTATTCAATAGTTAATTAATAATTTTTTTCTGCTTGAACATGAACATTGCAAGTGTGATAATTGTTAAACTATAAATTTAAGATTTTTTTCCTCGGAGCAATTCTTAAAAGGCTTCAGAATAGAACCCCGTTGGAAAAATTAAAGAAATTTCCTTTTCCAGTTTTTTATTAATAATTTTCGTTGTTGCAAAATTAAATACTTAAATTAATCGTTGAAAAAAATATTTTTTTCCAAATATTATTAACGATCCGTTATCAGAATCTGCATAGAAATAATTTTTAATTTTTTTTATCCCTAATTGTTTAAAAAAAAATTATAAACAAATGCGTTGTTTATAAGATAATTGAATTTTTTTTATGGCATTTCAATCTTTGATACAAATGATGATTTTTAAAAAAAAAATTGTTCCATAAAAAAAAAAATTATTGCTTAAAAACGCATTTGTTAATTAACAATGATTTTCTCCAACTTCTAATTAATATTAAGGAACCATTTTTTCTTTAAAAATCATTATTTGTTTTTCTTTTTGATATAAAAAAAAATTATTTAATTTTTCACTGTTTATGCAATAAACAATTTGTTATAAACAAATACATTTTTACCTTATATTTTTTTTCTATTCTACTTTCTGTCACAAAAACAGACATAATTTTTTTTATTTTTTTTACTTTTTTAATTATTATTTTTTTAATTTTTAAATATAAGTTCTCTGTAACTTCGTCATTCTTACCTGGTTTTTCATCCTTAAAATTATTATAATTTATAAACTAATCGAGATGCGATGAAAATACTCAAGACTTATTTATTCTCCATTAGATAAAGAACAAATTTAGCTGAAAAGTTTAGTTGTTACTTATTTATTTATTAAATTTATAGCAATTGTTGATGAAAAATACTAACGGAGAAATTTTTTTTTGCTTTAATGCTTAAAAATTTTATCAACTATTTCAATGTGTCACTTCCAAAGAAATGTTTCTAAAAAATTTCCATCTTTGCAAAGTGAGATTACTTCTAGAAAACGTGCTTCCCAATTCTTGTAGTCTTCCTGATGATCGTGGAAGAGTGAAAGAGATTTTCGTCGACCAAAATGTATTGAAGACCTAGAATGCGATGCCAGTCTTGCATCAATGTTACAAATGATTTCTTGTGAGTCCTCCTCCTTGGAAAACATTTTTATTTATCTCATTCATCCATAAGAGTTCTTAATTGAGACTTGAATAGATAATCAAATAACAATCTGATGAAAAATGCTAAAAGAAAAATCTGAAAGTAAAAATTAGCATTAGCTATTATAGCCATATTATGGATGTCCCTATTGAAAAAGGAGGTGGAACTACAGAAATTTCGTACAAAATAAATCCTGTGAACCTCTGCAGTGCATTAGAGATTTTGACAAGCAATTGTCAAGATATTACGAAAAACTTCAAGAGCGATTTGAAATTGTGATAATTTTCCAATAACTAGGATTTGAGAAGGGAACAGAGGTGATTCCCGAAATGTAATCAAAGGAAGTATATTTTTTTATTTAAAATTTCCATAAAAGTTTTGTTACGAAATATTTTAGACAAATCATTTTCAAGCGGTACGTTACTGACAAATTTGAAATTTTCCTAGTTTATTTCTATCCAGAATATAGAAAAAAATATTTTTTTTTATTAATTTGCCCTTATTAGAACAGATGATTAACATTTTTTACTTCCAGTGGGAGAGAAAACCCAAAATATGGAGAACAATATTCCGAAACCTCCCCAAAAAACATTTGGACATTATAGAGTATTGAATGGTGCCCTCGGACTCCCGATATGACCACTCTTGATTCCTTTTATGGGGCTATTTGAAATCAAAAGTGTATGGTGATCGACTAGAAAATATTGTAGAATAAAAAAATAGGATATCCGAAGAACTTCACAAAATAAGTCCTATGGTCATACAAAATCAATTCAAAGATGTCCTTGTGGCGAGTGGCAGTTATTTTGAATATTAAATTTAATTATAAAAAAATTGTCCAATAAAAATAAAAAAACACACTCATTGACCAAAAAAAGTATGTAAAGAAAGCGAGGGGTGCTTGATATCAGTTATCTTGAGTTTTTTAACGCTAGCTATTCGTAAAGGTAGATTCATTATGGAAAGTAAGTGAAGAGCACCCTACGCTTTTTTAACTTAACAGGAAATTTTTTGGTCAATGATTTTATTCTTATTATTATCAATTTTTTAGTTCATATTGCTACATAAGCTCCTTTTTCAGGTTTTTCAAACTAAAATTTTATTTTTATATTTTAGTCCACATATCGCTACAAAAACTTTTTTTTAGTTTTTTT
>JAFIRS010002663.1:0-193949 GCA_018342105.1 Gonioctena quinquepunctata | reverse complement strand
AACAAACTCTTTCGCAAAGGATGCCGCCGCCGATATCTTATCTCAATGTAAACAAAGGATGCCGCCGATATCCGGTCGCTTAAATAAACAACTGATAAGAAGTGCTGACGTAGATAATATTCCTGCAAAGACTTGTCGGTTGAGTCATGACCGCATCATCACTGCTGACTCCTCCTTCTTTCCAAAATGGCCGCCGTCATTCACTGATCACGTGACACTTCCTCCCAACCAATGCCGTTGACGGATATTGGTTGACACCCCCATTTCAATATGCTGCTCGGCTATTGATAACGGCCGGCGGCTATCACCACGCCCACGACCTATCACAGCTCTCCCCACCTCCCACTCTCAATCACACACCCCTCCACACTGCTGCCACCATTCCGCCAATCACAGCCCACTCATCCCCCCACCCCTACCCACATACAACCACCCCCACCCCTCTCACCGCCATCTTTTTCACAAACCCCTCCCACAACGAACCGCCCATGACCGCCACCATCATCCCTACCCCCACCCGAAAACCACCCCCTCAACCGCTCGCCAAAACCCACCCCAAAATAGGGGTTGCGCTCGTAGTGACATAGCCCTTCTACTAAAATGAAGGATATTGATCACTCACCCTCTGAATTATGGTCCGTTAACCGATTCTATCAGGCATAACTCAGTACTGGGTTCTTCGATATGGATAATTCTTTTTTTTATAGATAGTGTATACCTCATATTTAGATTTCAAATGAAATTATCCACCCTTACGGGTAGAAAAATAGGGGATAATTGATTTTTCACCTGTGAACATTGGCACACATATGAAGTTGACAATGACAGATCGCTACTGTCATTATCCGTTATCCACATCCGTCAAAATCATTATTTCCTATGAGAGGAGGGAATGATATACAAAGTAATGAAATAAAATAACCAGAACAACAAAAATAATTTATATCACAACAAATAGTAAAAACAGATAATCATATTATTTGACTGGTAATAGTTGAAGTAAGGTGGGTAGGTAAGTATTTTGGAAGTAATCAGAAAACAAGTAGGTAGTAATGAGTTGATTTCAGCCACAAAAAATTGAAAAATAAAAACTTTTTAACAGAAATTAAACCGACGAAATACGGCACTGGAAAGTAAAAAATAAAATAAACCTTCTTAGTCTCAATAACTAAGCTCCTAAACTAATGTGAGTAACTAATTTTGAGTCGGCGCCAAACGAACAATCAACGAAGATCATTGAATCACTTCAAAAAAATTATCACCGCGCAACTCTATGCCATCATTTTACGCCTTACCTAATTCATTTGCTTGTTTGTTTGGCGCCGACTCAAAATTCGTTACTCACATTAGTTTAGAAGCTTAGTTATTGAGACTAAGAAGGTTCATTTTATTTTTCACCATTCAGTTCCGTATTTCGTCGGTTTAATTTTTGTTAAAAAGTTTTATAAAATCATGCCGAAAATTCTTTAGTATGTGAGGCACCTACTTTTTCTTTCACTTCGACCTGCTGGAATGTTGGGTTTCTTCATAACGTATTGGGTGGTTTGCAGAATACCATGTACTTTTTATGCCTTTGAACAAAATTTTAGACGTCGTTATTTTAAATTTTTTTTGGTTTACACGCCAATGAATGATTTCAAGGGGCTATAATTCCAGATTTTTTTGAAAAAAATAATAAGCAACAACGCTGATTTTATTATTACCACCACTTCGAGTGGATGTGTTTTTATAATCTTGTTTTTTTAATTTTGAGTTGATGCGGCCGATACGTGATGAAAATCCGTATCAAAGCAAACAAAACTAAATGATTTTCACTAAACCGAGTTTACAAAACCTCTTCAGGTGGAGATGATTATTGCCCCGTATTTTTTTGAAGAAAATCTCACAGGGGAGCGTTACTTGGAATTTTTAAGGAATGAACTCATACCTAGCCTTGCCGATATTTTTCCAAACGCCAACAATCCTAACTCACCAAATGAAAGTATTTGGTTGCAACAAGATGGTGCACCCCAGCACTATGCACGTGATGTTCGCGAGTTTTTGAATAACTGTTTTCCTAGGAGGTGGATTGGTAGACGCGGACCGATAGAGTGGCCCCCAAGATCTCCAGATCTTACGCCCCTGGATTTTTTCTTGTGGGGTTATTTGAAATCGAAGGTCTATGTGGATAGGCCGCAAAATCTACAAGAGTTGAAAAATCGAATTAGGATCGAAATTAACAGAATTACTCCGGAAGTTATTCGCAATGTGCAAGAGGAATGTGTCGGTAGATTTGCTTATTGTCAATGGCATTTCAAACATCTCATTCAACTGTTCTATTTTGTTGGATATAAAGTTTTTCTCTTATTAAAATAAAATATTAATTTTTGTTCACCTTGTGAAAAAATATCTAATTAATTATCATCATTGAATGCAGTATTGAAAGGCCTTCCAGATGTGGTATCACAAGACATCTATTCCAATTCAAAAAAATTACCGATTACGTCACCATGTCAAAACCAGTGACAGAACCTCTTCAGAATATACATAAAAAAATCGGTATTTCAAAATAAAAATCGACCAATTTTAGGATTTTTGTCAAAAGTACATGGCTTGCGAAATATCGAATTTGTTCCATAATTTTGACGCGCACTGTATATATATTATATTTTGGATTCTGAGGACCATGATCGGCAAGAATATACCAAAATTGTTTGAAAGTCGTGGAGAGGTGACAATAGGTAGTATTTCTATGAAATCTACCTACACAGAACGAAATATTGGACCTGACATCAATGACATCATCATTGCCCCTTGGAATACCAAATGATGAAAATCAGTTCATTTTTGTGATTAAATATTCAATGAAATCATTACAATGAGGTTACCATGTCCATTACAATAACGTAATTTCATGATTAATGTTATATCGAAATCATTTCCACAATGAAAATTTGCCTTATAACAAGGAAACAAATGAGGTTATTGATACTACGTAGTAGCATTGATCATCACAATTCCTTGTTAAATGCATCAGGGTATGGTTCAATGCTCAATGGGGATCGCCTCAGTACAGTGACATCATTTTATCAATGCTTGGAAACATTAGCCAAAACACCCATTCATTGATATTAGTACTCAATTCATCGATCAATTATTCTAACATCACCCCAATGTTCTTGGTCTTGTTGTTAATATTCGAGTGCCTTGTGTGAATGCTGGGATTTAACTCCACCTTTCCAGCTCCCCCATCCCAAACGACGCTTGAACCAGTCAACGAATTTCCCTCTAATTTAAAGAATGTTCGAAATCGCAGTATGAATGGTTCTGGGAAGTGTCCTAACGACTTGGGTACTCGAAGTCGCGAGTACATCGATAATCATCGTTTCACGGGAATTTATATAGGTTATAGAAATGGAAGTTTTGAGTGTTGAGTGTCACATGTGAGATATCATTTTTATAGCTTCATTGCCATTTATTGAATCGGAATGTTTTAATAACCTAACCACGCCGCACGTGAGGTTGTGAATGGTCAAAAGCAATGATAATTCTATCATTTCAACTTTCAAGTAGGTAAACGTACTAAATACTGAAAATGTATGGGTCGATCTGCCTCTTGCTCGCATATCGTGAAATAATTCCGATATTTTGATGTGGGGTTTCCAACATTTTTTCGATGAGTCTGTTAATGAATTCATCCAAGAGATAATAAAGTGTCAGGTAATTGCAGCAATTTTTAATTCATTTTAATTTCATTTCATCCACACCAGTAGCGTTCTATTTGTTCCTAAATCTTTTGAATTTAATGTTAACCCCAATTTTTTCGTAGCAGTGTTGAGTTGTATTGATTTATATTTCGATGTAACTTTTACCGAACTTGAAATTTGCTTGCAGAGACATATGATTCAATAGGAATAAAAAACACATGGCAAATAAGTTCTGTTGTATTCACTTTACAACGACTGTTACTTCTGAAAAAATGAATTTTTCCCATATTTCGGTGTCATAAATGGGGGAGGTTGAGTAGAACTCTACAATACTCGGGCTTCATTAAATCCAAAGAGTTCTGAGTATAGCAGCCCCCTGGCCTTTAGGAGCATGATACAAATATCATGCTCCTTGTCCAGTTGATAGTGGTCAAATTAGAACAGAGTGATCATATATTTCTGTATTTTTTCACCTTTGAAAAACTAGGAAGAGAAAGTCTCTTCATGCTAGGAAGAACAAGTCTCTTCATGCCAGTAATAACACGAATTGACTTGTTTTTCAGATGGACGAGATACAGCAGTTCTGTGAGCCCTCCTCGGGTTTTTCGTGTCCAATAAAATTACTAAAAAGGAAATGGACATGGATGATCTCAAATGATCAAGTTCAACATACGTTTTCGCAGTTATCATTTTTGTATACAGGCAAAACCGCCCAAGGAGCGGAGGACCAGATAAACTTCCTGCAATCCAAGAAGTTGTCGATTCAGCTTTTTGTTTTCGCCATTTGAGAAGATATCAAAAAATTTCAAGAAATCCATACTTACTTTGATGGAATAAATTTTTTTTTTCAATATAAAAAGGCAGTGGATATCTGTTTTGGAATAATATATCTTTTGAATTTGAATTTTCCAGAGGAAAGTATGAGGTTTCGTTTCTTCAGACAACATTTTCTACAAAATTAAATTGAATCACTCTTACTCAAAAATACACATTTTGTATGAATATCTGGAGAAGAGTCAAAGTATTCCCGAATGAAGATAAAGATCTATATTAACTATATCAAATAAAATGTTTTATAGGAAAATCGCATTTTTTACAAAATAAAATCATATTCAAGCGAAGCTATCATTGATCTTATTGAAAATGGCAGGTTGATATGAAATTTGAATTCATTTCTCATTGCATAATTTTAGAAACCAACATTTCTTTGACTAAAAGTATATTTCATAGCTGGGGTACGGAACTGGGAACTGGGGATTCCTCTTTAAAAATAAATAAGAGTTGCCCCCGATATTTTTATGTAAAACTCAGTCCGCTTGAAAACATTTAATGGGAATGAGTTTGCGTCAATTGAAGAGGGTTTGGTTTTTCTGTGTTTTTGTTTATAAAATCATTTTAAAAAAATCTGAAAAATCGGTGAATAATTTTAAAATGGAATTTTGATGATTTTTCCAGTATCCTTGAATGTCACATCAGCAACTGACATGTTACTTTAATATTCAAATGGTGCTCTCTAAATATAATAACATTGATCTCTATTTCATGTGAGTGAAAACTTACAGGGAGTTACAATATAAAACAAACTTTTCATCTTTCAGCTTCAATAACCCCTGATTGGCAAAGACCTATTCATTTTCCTAGAGGAATCCTAGGATAATGTTATGCAGCCAGTAATGAATGTTCCCGTGCATTACGATAATGCTCATAAACATTGAATAGATGTTTACTGGTGATCAAAAGACGTTCTCTCATTGATAGAATATACCTTGAAATCATCGTAATGGTTGGTTAATGCACAAAAAACATTAATGTTGATACACTCTTGTGATTGAACAATGAACTCTAGGAGATAGAATAATCATTGAAGATCATGAAAGAATGTCCCTAATCGTTGAAATAATTCTATTAAACATTGTACCAATGCCAATTAGGGATTGAAAAAAAACTCGCAGTGATAAAATACATGTTTTAATGATTAGTACAAGAAATACAATCGATTGGTTAATGTACAAAGTACATTGATGCCAGGATCGACAGTCGATGTTCAAGGGGATTGTATCATTGAACGTGGTCCCTAAGCAATGTCCTTATAGTGAACATATAAACACCTCTTCATCAAGTAATTAACAACTGACCATTATAGTGATCACATAGGGCATCGGTTGAAAAATAATGTCCAAATACATTGTATTAACGCTTTTTTTCAGGTCACTTGTTTGTTCTGTATAAATAATCCCCTATTTCAATATTTTTGCGTTATTTCAGTTGAGCTACACACATATCAATTTTGAATAAAATATGACCATAAACACTGAAATCATCGGCCATCTTGGAGCCGCCATTTTGATTTTATGAATTTTGAAGGAAAATTCTTAATCTTTGACAGTGAAAACCCCCACATAACAATTTTTAATCAAATCGTACCATAAACCTGAATCTCGTCCGCCATCCTAGAGCACCATCTTGTTTTTTTCTCTAACAAAAATTCCATGAGCCGCCATTTAAATTTCATCAATTTCGAAGGAAAATTCATAATCTCCGACTCCGGAAACCCCCACATAAAAGTTTTGAATAGAATCTGACCATAATCACAAAAATTTTCCGCCATTTTGAAGCTACCATCTTGAATTTGAAAATTTTGACAAAAAATTCATAATATCCGGCCACGAAAACTCCCACATTCCAATTTTGAATCGGATCGGACCATAATCACAGAACTTGTTCGCCATCTTGGAACCGCCATATTGAATTATTGAATTTTGAAAAAAAAATCACTATCTCCGTTCCCGAAAACCCTCACATACCAATTTTTTATCGAATCGTAGCATAATCACAAAACTCGTCCACCATCTTGGAGCTGCCATTTTGTTTTTTCCTTCATGATGCATTGTCACCGGAATTATGAACACCTGCCAAATTTCAGCTCAATCGAGAGTCGGCAAGTGCTCCAAAAATGGATTACAAATTGACATACGAACGAATCAAGTTAAATAAAAGCTTGTAATAAAAATATAACTTGGTAACCTACTGAATTAAATATTATTGGGAACCTTCTTATAGTTATTTAATCAACTAGTGTATTAATGGTGGCGATTAATGATCGAGATATTTCAACGCGAGAGCGAAGCGAGCGCGTTAATGCTCGAGATCATTAATCGCCATTTTAATATACGAGTTGATTACAAAAAAATTCCGTCGACCTCGTTTCTGGGGTCAACAAGAAATTTTGATATCCATTTCCTTCAACCAGGAGAAAACTTAACAATATTTGAGTTTTAAAATACATAAATTTGACAGCGCGAAGGTAATAAGATTTGACATTTGAATAATATTCGAATTCATTTATGTTTAGTTGCCTATACCACAATTATATATTAATGGACCGAATCGACCATTTACAGGTTATTAATGGTGCTATTTCGGTGTACGTTTGGTTGCACATATCACAATTATGGATTGAACGATAAATTTAAGGTTAATAGGGGTCATTAACGATCGATTTCGTGTAGATTAAACAGACTCGTTGAAACGAGGTCGCCGGAAAACCAATCTTCTATCAAATTTGTGGATTCAATGTTGATTTTCTCCTCTAGTTTCAATATGAGATGAAGATCTAAATACTATTATCACTTATAATCATTGAATACGATTTGCAGACAGTGTTTCCCTCATAATATAAGAAAATGATATTATATCCAATACCGATTCATATAACTGAGCAATAATCAACAAAGTTGAAAATTCAATATTATGTTAGCTCTCAAATAAATTCAAAATAATTAGATTGCCAATATTGAACTTTGAAACTCAGATTTGAAATTGAAAAAACTTATATTTAGATTGATATTACAGTTTTCCAACACTATTTGAGAAATTCCAAGGGTTCTGGAGAATTATTTTATTCGGAAGAATGTTTTTGACTTCCATGTATTCAACTCGAAAATAATCTATAACGAGAATTGTCCTAGATGACACTTCCTTCACACATCCAAATCCCAATGAAAAGTCTATTGCCCAGATTAAATCTACATGTCGAATTCAGTTACACAAGAGATAAACAATAGTATGAAAATATTGTACCCACCCACCGAATTAAAAAAATTTGCATACAATGCGCGCAGTGTCAAATTGCATTACAGGTGAGATAAAAGAAAGTGTATCGAATCTATCAAGATGATTTATTTCTGCTGTCACCGACATCATTAGATTGCACGGTCAGATTGAGATAATCAATGGGAAAAAACTATATAAAGAATCAATCAGGCAAATGAAATTATCCTCATCACATCACAAAATTTGGACTGAGCTAATTACTTTTCAAAAAGAACAAATTGAAAAATCACTGATGCTTTTTCAATGTTTTTTCTTGTTCTTTTGTGGTTGGGGCGATACGTCCTTTGTATTTACTGGATATAACTTCACAATGAAAATATCCCTGTAGACAAATTCAAACTGATGTTATCTACAAAAGATCATTGTGTCATAGTATGAGCAGTATCGCCGCATCACTCACGCATTTTTCTCAATACAAAGTATTCTCAGAGTTGACAAATTGACTCTACAAATTGTCAACAGTATGTAGAACTCGACAAAGTATATGATTTTATGAAAAATCACTTTTATATCACCATTTTCTTCCACTCGCATTCACAAAAAAGGATTTTCCATTAGACAAGAAGTATATTATGAAAGTTATTCACTGCCTTTTGTATCACTTTTTTGTGGAGTTGATGGTGTTATAAATGACATTCCCCAAAGATAGGGGAGCAATAATTGTCTCTGTCTCTGTGATTATGGTCCGATTCTATTCCAAATTGGTATGTGGAGGTTTTCGGGGTCGGAGATTATGTTTTTTTTTGTCAAAATTCATAAATTCATCATGGCGGACGAGTATTGTAATTACGGTTCGATTCTATTGAAAATTGGTATGTGGGGGTTTTCGGGGTCGGACATTATGAATTTTCATCTAAAATTCGAGATGGCGGACGAATTCTGTAATTATGGTTCGATTCGATTAAAAATTGGTAGGTGGGGGTTGTTGATGTCGAAAATTATGATTTTTATTTCAAAATTCATAAAATAAAAATGGCGACTCCAAGATGACCGACGATCTCTGTGATTATTGTCCGATTCTATTCAAAAAATTTTTGGGCTCGAAAATTATAAATTTATAGTCAAAATTCATATATTCATGATGGCGGTTCCAAGATGGTGGACAAGTTTTGTGATAATGGACTGTGTCTATTCAAAATTGTTATTCCGGCGTTTTTGTAGCTATAGGAATGTATGATCTATGGGGAAACAGTAATCTTAGAGCTCCCTATTACTCTTGACGAGTAATTGAAAATCAAGCCAAGACGTTTCCTATTGTTAGAAATATCAATGACATTATTTTTTATATTAAGGTAGTTCGGCTGCTACAAACAGTGTCAAGAATTGGGCTCCATTGTAGCGCGACGCGATACATCTGCAAACGCTGAATTAGAGGGTTCTTTCCTTAGGGAACTGTACACCCAGAATCGCAACTCTCGTGCGTTATACAGCAAATAAGCCATGACTGGACTGTTGGCAACGTCGCAATCCAACGATCGCTCGCATTCAATAGTTCAAGATACTCTTATGAACATGAACAAGCAGTCAGCTATGGATTGCCGAGGAAGAGCGCAAACTAGTAATTGAGAATGTCGGGAAGTTATGTGATGAAATGTGAGTTTACGGCGTGATGGGTCAGGGCTTTTTCCATAGATTTTGTTTTGCGTTGATGGAATATATTGACATGTCGATTCTCTTCGATACAAGATTTTTCATAAAGCGCTGTAAGAATTTGTATTCTAAACTCTGCTGCGAAGAACTTTTATTTCAAGCTCTGCGGCGCTTATAGCGGAACTTATATCATATTTTTCGATCCATCACAGTCAGTGCAGCAAACTGCACTGACTGCGATGCAAAACTGCAGTTTTTTCGAAGATCATTTTTCCGACTTCATATATATATATATATATATATATATATATATATATATATATATATATATATATATATATATATATATGATATATATTATATGTGTGTATGCAACTTTTCTGTAACTTTTTATAGAAATATATTTCTGGGGATAGCTATTACAGTCCCTCATAATTTGTACATCGTGGATTGTTCACAACGATCGTGTGAAGGATCAACAAAAATTGTTCATAGTGAAGACTAAGCGCCGATAGGAAAATAATGAAATACTAAACTGTGGAATACACTACGGATTTTTTTCTACGTTCACTATAACTCATTTTGTAGTATTCTATGATTGTATTATATTGAGAAAATCGATAATTTTTACAATTACAAGCTTTTATTTAGTTTCACCTGTCCCGATGTTTGTCATCAAATCTCGCAAATTAAATTTGATCCACTTCTAATCGTCCTATTCTTCTGAAATTTGGCAGGTGTACATAATTCCGGTGACAATGCATTATGAAATTTTTGTCAGGAAAAAATTATAAAAAATACATTTTTAAAGACAAGCTTTTATATAAATGTACTAAAAAGGAAAATATAATTTTTTTCATTGTTTGATCTAGGTTGTTCTGTGAGTAACAGATTCAAAAGCTTGCCGTGGATACAAAATAGGTAATCTTGCGCGGCATTCTAAGAAAGCTTCATCCTCAAAGGGGAGGTCCCGGCATGTTCAAACTTTCGAGGCTCGCTGAAGATTCACTTCACATTGCATTTAAAATAAGGGAATGCTGATTAGAAATACCTGCAATATTATCCAGTCATAATATAATGTTACTGCTGCATTATTCAAGTCAATTGAATATCATCATCAGCATACACCTGCATTTTGCAATGTCTAATGAATCTCATGAACTGACTAGTGTGAAGTGCGAATGTGGCCACAAAAATGAGCCCTGTGGTACTCCAGATAGAATATTCCTTGAAGTAGATATGTTATCTTCCAGCTTAAGGCTTTGCTTCGATCTGTGAGATGAGAGGGGACTAGATTACAAACACCACCCGATAGAAGTGTATCGTGTCTGACAGTATCGATAGCTTTACTGAAGTCAAGCATTATTAAGGCTGTACATTCTGAGTTATCAACTGACTGGAACATATCGTCAGTAACATGAAGGAGAACAGTGAGAGAACTATGTCCTGTCCTGTATTCGTTCCAAACAGTGATTTTCATCAGCAGTTCTGCCAGAAGCTCTTCCAATGATTTTGGTAAACCAATAAAAATACTGATTGACCTCAGATCTGCTATTTCCTGAGAATTTCTAATGTTGGGAATTGATGTTATCCGAGCATGCTTCCAAGAAGTTGTTAATTCAGAATAACTTTTATACCATTGACAATGTGAACAAGATTTTAGAGTGATTTGTTCGAAAATAAGAACAGGATGTTCATAAAATTAGATGTGGAATCATCTGCGACAGAAAGATAAACTTTAGTCACTATCTTCCATCGTTCAAGATAACCTCTTGTGAGGTGATCATGTTGAAAAGGGAATGTTTTCCTTTTCAAGATTTCAGAGCTTCCAGAACAGTTGCCTCATCGACTAACTAGGAACAAATTCCTTTTTCATAATTATCATTTATAGAATTTTTTACCTCCTATGTATTATCTAATAAGAAATAATTGATGATATTTGCACCCTCAAATTTTTGCGTCATATCGGCTTGTGATGTTTTTGAAATATCTAGCAGTTTCAGTTCTCTCCAGAGTACTTGTTTTGGGTCGCTAACAGAAATATATTGAAAACATGCAGATTTTTACCGAATTATGACATGGTTTGTTGGATTTCTCGATCGACAATAAAAAACGAAGCAAACTTATTTGCTTACCAATCAAAAACACATTCTTGCTCCATATTTAAGGAATTTTCAAAATTTCATCAAACGATTCATTCATTATTCCTGTCGTTTCAATTCAACTTATGGTAATTAGTACGCATACTCGCTGAAATATATTGAGTGAGTATATTTATTATCAGGTTCTGTTTTGAATATCATGAATATGAAAGAATTGTATCGACGTATTTTGAATCTGGCATGCTACTTTGTAACTGCTCCCCAGTGACGTGTATAATAACTACAGATCGACGGAATGGAAAATAATTATCTTCAGTCTCTTCTCGTTTGAATCCATTGTAGAGGAAATGTAAATCAATTGAAGTTTCACAGGATGAATTAAAATCACCCAACGTTCAGAATAACATATAGAGGGTAATCTGAAAAGTTTCCGACCCCAGCATGAAGATGGCAGCACTCGTCAACAATAGCTAGGGAATGTTTGAGCATCTTTTGAAAAGTACTCACCAAAATTGCAGCCCTTTTGGACGTGCAGTTGTTGTTTGACAATCGTTTGAGTGAGTCGACGTGAGTGTTTTCTAAAAATTGATGAAAATGGAGTATCCAGCTGTCATTAAATATTTGTTTTCTATGAAAGGCAATACGCCTACGCAAATCAAAGACGAGCTGGACCATGTGTACGGGAACTCTGAACCATCATTTACCACCTTGATATTTTAGGCAGCTGAATTTAAACGTGGCGGTATTAACTCGTCTCCCGATGAACGTTCGAGACGTCCAAAAACTGCAACCACTGACGATAACATCGCTCAAGTTCATCAAATGGTTGTAGAGGACTGTCGAATTGGAGTGAGAGAGATAGCAGAGGCTATGAATATGTTCAAAGAACGCGTTCTGTCATACAGGGTGTTACCAAATAAGTGAAAAAGTTTTAAGCGGGTGATTCCTTATCGAAAATTAAAGGGGGTCTTTCATGTGAACAAAAGCTGCAAGGCCTTTCCTTGAAAAGTTACACGCTTCCAAAAATGAGAGAAAAAATTGTAAATTTTTTCTTGAAATTGCTAAAGAGTTGAACGGATGGCATTTTGGGCATGCTCTACCAATGAAAAAAAAATCTTGTGATCTCTTAAAGGGGTGAAACATGCAACCCCTATTCCATTTTTCACCAGAACTTTTTAACGAAACTAAATTTCTCAATTTGAAAATATGAAAGCAATGGTTTCCAAATAAAATACAACATTGTGCATTAACGGATCTTCTGTAAATGGAATCGAAAAAATCTAGTAGGTGGCTGTCACGTTTTGTTTGCACAACTTGTGACTTCAATCGAAGTATTTTGAAATCGAGAAAATCTAGTAGGTGGCTGTCAAGTCAGTTTGATTTCTATGTGGTAGTTGAAAGTTCAATTGTGTCTTTTGAATCTGTGATATGAATAATTGCACTAACGCTGAAATGGCCGATATGCAATTTATGAATGGTCGTGCCAATAAAAATTCTTTGCAAGCTAGACGGCTCTATGCGGAGATGTATCATCAGCGCGTGATACCTCATCACACAATTTTTGCACATCTTCACAAACGTCTCTGTGAGAGGGGAACTTTTCAAAAACGAACAACTGATTGTGGTCGTCCACGAGTAATAAGAACGGTGGCACTGGAAGAAAAGGTTCTCAATATGATTGAAGATCTCCCGGAACTAAGTACAAGACAAACTGCCAACACACTCAATGTTAGCAATAAACTAATCTGGAAAGTTTTCAAGGATTACTACTTGTATTTTCACCATATCCAACGAGTCCAGGCACTTTGACCATGAGATTTTTTCCATCGAGAAGACTCTTGCCGAGTCTTCGAATGTTTACACCCAAAATGCTTTTTTGAATTTTAAAGAATCACCACTTGTATCCTTAACATATTCAACGAATCCAGGTACTTTTGCCGCGAAATTTTTCCCATCGAGTAGTCTTCTGTCAATGGAGTCTTTAAATGATTACCCAAAATGCTCAATTTTTAGAAAACGTAATATTCACTGACGGATCCAACTTTCCGAAGCAAGGAATTACAAATTTCCATAAAAATCATCTATGGGCCGAAGAAGACCCACATGCAATCCAGGAAGGTCGGTATCAATATGAATTTTCACTTAACATGTGGGTAGGAATTATTGGCAAAAATATTATTGGACCGTTGTCTCTACCGTTAAGGCTAACTGGTGCAACCCATACAAATTTTCTCCAGGAGCAGCTTTCCATTTTACTTGAAAATATTCCGCTAGCTATTCGACCACGAATGTAGTTTATACACGATGGTGCGCCTGTCCATTTCAGCATAACTGCTCGTCAGTACTTGGCAGAGCAGGACCTCAACCTTGGCCTCCCAGATCTCCAGACTTAAACCCCTTCAACTTTTGCATCAGGGGTCACCAGAAGTCCTTGGTTCATACGACCCCCATTAAATGTGTTAATGATTCAAGGAATCGCATCATTGCAGCCTGTGAGACAATCCAAAACACACCAGGAATATTTCAACGTTTGCGCCAGTCTATGAGACGAAGGCTTGATTCCTGTCTAATAGTTGGAGGTGGTCATTTCGAGCAGTTCGTATAACTTCATTCCGTTTTATCTCATTGCCTTTTTCTTTGTTGTAATACACATAATTTTTTTGTTTGTTTTTTTAATTTGATATTCTATCAAAACAAAACATGGTACTGGTACATGCCTACATTAAACATTGAAACAAGCGGAATTATTTTTAAAGTACTACGATTGAAGTCACAAGTTGTGCAAACAAAACGTAACAGCCACCTACTAGATTTTTTCGATTCCATTTACAGAAGATCCGTTCATGCACAATGTTGTATTTTTTTTTTATCAGGAAACTATTGCTTTTACGGACACAACACACGAGTTAAAAAAGTTTTGCAATAAATTGTTCTTTCCAACAAATACTTTTTAATTGACAAATGTTGTTAAGAAGTTTTG
The DNA here is from genome assembly GCA_018342105.1 of Gonioctena quinquepunctata. NCBI lineage: Eukaryota > Metazoa > Arthropoda > Insecta > Coleoptera > Chrysomelidae > Gonioctena > Gonioctena quinquepunctata. Next base: position 179,478 of record JAFIRS010002663.1, on the reverse strand, counting down.
TTAAAAAATGGAATAGGGGTTGCATGTTTCACCCCTTTGAAAAATCACAACAAAATTATAAAAATATTCATAGGTAGCCTTTTTATTGGTAGAACATGCCTAGAAAATGTCATTCCTTCAACTTTTCAGCAATTTGAATGAAAAAACCTTTTTTTTTCATTTTTGGAAGCGTGTAACTTTTTAAGAAAAGGCCTAAGAGCACTACAAACCTCATTCCAACCATTTCTCAAATCAGCTATCAAATCAGTGACATCTTGATACGATCGATTTATTTCCACAACTCCGTACAACTATATCTTGGCGATTTCTAGTTTATAATGACGTGATTCAATTTACTAGCTAACAGATACGTTCCTCAAGTCTATCGTTATTTTTTTATCAAGAGACAATTACAATAACTATTGTTTCCTAACTTACTTCATTCATTAAATTTTATGATGAGAGATTTTTTCTCAAATTTCCAACATTTAATGAGAGAGACTGTATAATAATTAATTAGTCTCGGATCTTAACCAATTCTTCTAGAATTTACCGCCGACAACGTGTGACAATAATCCTCTAGTATGTTTTAATTGCCACAACCAAAGAGTTTGTCCTGACATAAGCCTATTGACCAGCTTGGAATCCTTTTGGGTGCACCCGTTACTTTCCCGATCACTCTTTTAGTTTAAGGTGTTTGGCGGTATATATGTGTGTATATATATATACACATAGGTAAATCCCGGCTCTACCGCCAAACACCTTGAACTAAAAGAGTGATCGGGAAAGTAACGGGTGCACCCAAAAGGATTCCAAGCTGGTCAATATGTCAGGGGACATAATATATATATATATATATATATATATATATATGTATATATATATATATATATATATATATCGAGGGGACTGTTAAAAACAAAGTGGAAGGAATTTAATGGACATAGCCATCAGAGAAAAGTGCTAACCGTTGACACGTGTTTCGGGCTCTCGGCCCTCATCAGTACGGTGGAGAAGTGCAAGGATGAACAACACTTGGTAGAAAACGACAAATCAACGGAGTCAACAAACAGAAGCCAGCCGCTCACTTGTGATTTCGGTCAGCAGACCCTGAATACCAGGGCAACAACCAACGTCACCACGGAGGCAGCTATAGCTACCTGCGTGACATCCGAGTCCAGGAATATAAATATAAAAGAGTAATATCGAGGGGACTGTTAAAAACAAAATAGAAAGAATTTAATGGACATAGCCCTCAGAGAAAAGTGCTAACCGTAGACACGTGTTCCGGGCTCTCGGCCCTCATCAGTACGGTGGAGAAGTGCAAGGATATATATATATATATATATATTTTATATATATATATATATGAAAAGCATCAAATTATTGATAGTGACACCTATAATCTGTGCGGCGACGTTAGACCTAATATCGTGGAATTATAATGGCACGAAATTTCGTGCACATTAATAGGTCACCGACCGATGCCAGCATAGGCATCTATCTATCTATCTATCTATATATATATATATATATATATATATATATATATATATATATATGACGAAAGTAACATTGGGACCAGTTAAACATACTCAGTTTCACTATTTCACCGTTTTGCCAAAAAATTTATAAAACCAATATTTTACTCGAAGCTACAGTCAGATCCAGACCAATTTAACTGAAGAAAGTTGACTCCATCAATTCTAATTATACTGATTTGAGAGAAACATTAAATGACAAATGAATTATTTATTCTTAGAATTTTATAGAACTGATATAAACAAACATAACGTAGACTCAAGACTCAAGACATATTTGATTTCAATAGTTACGGGCCCGGACTCTCTAGAGGTAAGTGGGTTGGTGTCGTTGATTCCATCTTGAAAGAGGGACTCCCTCTTCGTGGAAAACTCCAACTGGGAGATATATCAGTTTTGACTGCTTGAGCTCGACTGACTTTTTCATCGATTCTGGGCTCGCTTATACAGGAAAAATGCCGTTTCTAGGGATACGACATTTGTTTCCAAAGATTCCAAATTGTCCGGCTGGAACTTGCCAAAATTCAAATTTTTCGAATGGATTCGCAATCTGAAACATGTATAAAAGTGGTCTAAGATATCCGTTGTACAATTTGAAATAGATATCTTTTTTAAATAAATGCGGCATTTATCAAATTTCAGCTATAAAGTTTGGTTATTGACGTCTTGTTGATATAAAACGCTTCAAGACAATTTTTACTGTGAAACTCTATTTTCAAATCTAAGGTGGGAAAAAAGCATATCAGCTTGATGAGAAAAGTGTATTCTTCCATTTGATGTAGTGGATTAGTAGAGAAACATCATAGGAAGATGACAGGGTAGCGGGAAAGTTGAAGTGTTATCCCTACATGAACATAATATTTCCTAGATTTGGTTTAACTAACTCTAACGTTACTATACTTTCCATCAGCTTCACCAAGAAAGTATATCATTCCATTTGAGGTGTGAAATAAGTAGAGAGACAATATTGAAAAGTTGCAGGGTAACGTAGAAGTTGAAGGTAACTCCTACATGCTTATAAAGTTCCAAGATTCGATTTTTCTACCTGCAAAGTAACTATTATCTTGATCAGTGTATTCTACCATTTAAGAAGTCATTTTAGCGGATAAATGTTACTGGAACATTACAGGGTATCGTTGAAGTTAAGTTGAGTACCCTCATGTCTATAATGTTCTCAGATTTGTCCTTTCTGTTCCCAAGAATGATATTTGTATGCTTAGATAAATCAATGAAGTGTGTATTTCAATTCTAGATATCAAATGGTTAGGAGAATGTGATTGAGAGATGGCCGCGTAGTGCTGAATCGTAGGAAGTACATGCAACGTTACCTATGAAGCGTATGAACCTCATACCTATAAAGTGATTCATACTCACCTTGTTCTCTTCATACAGTCTTAGACTTGTTATAAGTTGTTGTGCAATGGCAGAACTTCAGTGGCTGGAGAGGGAAAGCAATCTTCGAAGGAATTTTACTTACTTTCTGCTAGATTCTTGTCATCGGAAACCTTTTCTTGGAAGAACAGATGATGATTCTAACTATCTGCTTGGTATATTATTCTTCTGAATGATATTTCCATCCTCAGACAATGCTCTGATGTTTTTTCATAGTTGACTTCAGAAAACTAGTTCGATTATGAGAAGAACACTCCCCCTGTCCAAAAAGATCTAGGAATTCATGTAATCTAACAGGACCCCGGGTCACACCATCTCAGTTGGACTGGGGCCTTTCAAATTGAAGTATTGTATCACATAACGATAGGCAAATAATAAACAACATATCATCGTCAAACTTCAAATTTAAGCTTTATAAGGTTGGTACTTTCTACCATAGTCATTCTTTTCAAACAATAACCGCCATCTATACGTCAGGTCGGATACTTATGGGACGACCTTCGTGTATCTCTAAGGTGTGTGTTTGTCTGTGGCAGGTTCTAGTAACTGAGCCACTGTCTAAATTTCCTATAAAAAACCTATAGATAGTTTAACGAAGATAAATTATCCATGCATCTTCACCGAAGTTATGCGTGATTAAATATTCATATTTTTTCATTTGGAAAATCAGTTGTTTGTAAAATTTGATCCTTCCAAGCCACGCCATTGCAGGTTATTCCACTTATAAAATGATATGTTGTCGAATTTAAGTGTGGCCGCAATAATTTGGCATAATGTCGAGTGAAATTAGTTTTTTTATTTTCGATTATGTGCTTAATTTGCATTTTTATTCCTTAGTTGTTCAATAATAACTAAATTCATAAATATGATATTAACATTGAATATTTGGTGTTCGCTAATAAAAAGTCGGATTGAAGTCATCTGCGGGTGATAAATATTGCCTTATTGAAATACCCGTTTTTTTATGTTCTTTCCCAGCTTTTGTTATTCAGGAATTCCACAATTGGTAGATAGAATATCAAGTTCATTTTGTAATGTTTCGTTCAATAAAATGAAGTATTTCATTAGCATATAGGATGGTAATACAGTTTATGAAAAACTCAGTCTTATCTGTTTTGCTAAAACCCACATAAATAATGTAATGTCAATCTAGAAGACTACTGTTATTTTGATATTTATGAGTTGCTGACACACGTCAGTGTATTGAAAAATATTTGTGTGAATTTGATTTAACTAGGGCTCACTTATATGAAACTCGAAGAATAGGCATTTCAATTATGATTGGATGCGGTAATAAAACAAGAACTCAAAAGGAAGTTTGTGAAATGTTTAATAATAAATACCCTGGTCCACACGTCTCACAGTCTGCAGTCAGCAAAATAGAAACAAAATGTCCGGAAATTAAACATGTAAAAACTATTCAAAAACCAGGTGGAAATGTTAAATTGGATGAGGAAGAAAATTAGATGTAGTTAGCGATTGAGGAAAATCCGCATATGACAAGTAAACAACTTGCCACCGACAATGATGTAAGTAAATCATCGATATTGGGAGCTTTACATAAAGAATAAATACCATCCTTCAGTTGGTTCAGGAGTTAAATGAGGATGATCCTGATAGAAGGCAATAATTCTGTGAACTGATGACAGAATGGAAGCAGATTTGCAGTTCATAAACAAAATTGTTTTTTCTGATGAAGCTACTTTTTATTTAAATGGAACGGTTACTAGACAAAACTGTAGATATTGGAGCAGAGAAAATCATCATTGGATGTGTGAGGCTCACACACAATATCCTAAAAAAGTTGCCCGGCAAATGGGAAATTTATATACTACCAGTGTTTTTACTTTCAAAGCGTTCCAGGTACAATCATAAAAAAGTTCTGTCGTGTGTAAGATAATTAATTTTCGAAACTTTATGTCGGTCCAATTGGGATTAGAAATACTATACCAACAAGACGGAGCTCCACCGCATTATAAACGTATTGTTAGAGATTATTTGACGTGGAAAGATTGAATGGCCGCCTTGATCCCCCGATTTGACTACTCTCGATTACTTCTTCTGCATGGATTCAAAATGAAAAGTGTATTCCAATAGACCAGACAATATTGCAGAATCAAAAGTTAGGATAACGGAAGAAATTAACAACATAACCCCTGAGGTCCTACAAAATGTTGTACGGGAATTCAAAAGTTTTTTCGATTTTCAATACCTCAAGGGGTGAAAAGAGGGGGGTGAGAAGGGGGTGAAAGTGAGTAGTACCGTTAATTTTGAAGTTAGAGTCATGGAAATTGGTATTTAGGCTCTTCTTCTCAAATCAGGCTTTTTGAAAATTCAACGCTAGAGAGGTTAAACAGGGGAGGTTGAAAGTTTGTATAGGAGTACCCTCCTCGAGTTGGGATGATAAAAATTAGTATTTGAGGTCTTCGTTGCTAATAAAGAAATACAGGTTATAGTGATTTTGGAAATTCAAACCGTAAGGGGGTGAAATGGTGGTTAAATGTGTATTTGGAGTTTATAAAAATTGGCATTTGAAGTCTTCGTTCTCTAAGAAATTCAACTAACAAAGGGGTGAAATGGGGGTGAAAGATTGTATGGGGGTTCCGTACATTTTTGAGTGAGGGTCATGAAGATTTGTATTTGTGGTCTCTATTACAAATAAAGAAATACGTGTATGAGTATTTTTAGAAATAAAGTGGTGAAATGGGGGACGAGAGTTCGTTCTCAAGTTGGGGTAATGAAAATCGATATTTTGGCTCTGTCAATCACTTATGCCACTTGAACGAGATAACGCGATAACGATAAATGGAATAACAAGATGATGGATATAATGGAAAACGGGAAACGGGATAACGGGTTGACATGAAGCGGGCAAACCGACGGGCATAAGCTAGATGGAACAACACAAACAAAAGCATAGAAAAAAACACAAATTCTACGCGGACGAAGTCACGGGTACAGTGAATGTATAAAGCTCCGTTCATTGATTTGCAGGATACGATTTCAATATTTTTTTACACGCTTTATATTAGCTTCACTTGTATGTTTGTTTGTTTGTTTGTAACCGACTCCTTTGGGCGCGATTTTGACTCACTTCCAGACGTCCGAATGATTCGAAATTCGGCAGGTGTACATAATTCCGGTGACAATGCATTAGTAAATTTTTTGTGTGAAAAACACAAAATGGCGGCTCCAATGGCGTACGGTTTCGTATTATGGTCCGATTCGCTTCAAAATTGGATCTGAGGGTTTTCGTGGTGAAGATTTTGATTCTTTTGTCAAAATTGGAAAAGTCAAGATGGCGGCTCCAAAATGGCGGACGAGTTTTGTGATTATGGTCCGATTCGCTTCAAAATTAGTATTTGAGGCTTTTCGTGGTCGGAGATTGGGATTCTTCCGTCAAAATGGAAAAATTCAAGATAGCGGCTTCAAAATGGCGGACGAGTTTTCTGATTATGGTCCGATTCGCTTCAAAATTGGTATCTGAGGGTATTCGTGGTCGGAGATTATGATTCTGTTGTCAAAATTGAAAAATTCAAGAGGGCGTCTCCAAAATGGCGGACGAGTTTTGTGATTATGGTCCGATTCTATTCAAAATTAGTATGTGGGGGTTGTTGGGGTCGGAGATTTTTACACGCAATATGGACTAAAATGTTAAAAATAAAATTATAGTTTGAAGAAACTAAAAAAACACGCTTATATAGCAATAAGGACTGAAAAGTTAAAAATACATAATAGTTTTAAAAAACTAAAAAACACGCTTTTATAGAAAACCAAACTAAAAAACTAGAAAATAAGAAAAAAATATATTTTATTTAAAAAAAGCGTGGGGTGCATGGTATCAATTATTATATAGTACATTACACACCTAGGGCGGTAAAGTAAGAAATGTGTCAGATCACAGGTAATTGATACCATGCACCCCACGCTTTTTTTTTATAACACACATTTTTTTCTTATTTTCCATTTTTTAGTATGGTTTTCTATAAAAGCGTGTTTTTTAATTTTTTTAACCTATTTTTTATGATTACTAAATCCTTATTATTATTATTTTACTTTTATCCATATATTATTGGAAGCAGGAATGCACCAGTTCAATCTCGTTATAAATAATCGTCTAAAAATGACAAATTATGTAATTTATTGAGAATAGTACCAATTGTCTCTATTTATTTTTCCAAAAATGAGAAAAGTAAGTGATTTTTTTTATGTTTATCCCAAATCCGGTACCAGATCAATTGAAGTCATCATGGAAGTAAAAGCGACCAAATTGAATTTATAGAATCAAAGTCAGTCGGTGAACTCAAGGATAATCAACGGTGACATCACAATGGGGAACCACGAAATCACCCCATTAATGTCGGAAGAGTCGCAGTTATTTACGACGACAAGCCACGTCACGATTACCAACCTTGTAAACATGCCGTAATTGCATTTTCAATTGAATTATACGCCCGACGACTCTTGGTCGCTTCTGAAACGTTCTTCTTCTCCAGTTGCCATTAATGAAATGTGACACGATAAGGTTCATATCACTGGTTTGGTTGAAAATCACCGACATAACCTAGATAATATTGTAAGATGAAAAATATCTCATTTAAGTTGGGTTTTTACGTACTAATAAGGCGAGTACTTACTTTGATGAAGCTATGACATTTTTACCATTTTTGAAAAAACTATTTTAGTATTTACAGGACATATTCATGTTGTTTGTAACCTATCATTTAACGTCTATTTATTTCTGCTACCAGGGCTGAACACCGATGCGAGAGAGAACACTTTTCCCAACCGGAAAATCTTGACAAATCCTTTGGTGTTTCCAACCAGTAGCATATTTTTTTTACGAGCTCCACATTCTTGAACTTGGGACTGCTATCTTAACGTCTCCACCGAATTCTCGCAAGTGTCCATCGCATCAACTCCGAAGGTGTTCGGTTCCATTTGTAAGATTACTGATTTTCTAACCGACGAAACCAAAAAGGAGGAGGTTCTCTAGTCGACGCGTATATTTTTTCTTATGTATGATCACCCATAACTTTTTACTGAGACGTCCGAATCCGATAATTCTTTTTTCAGTGAATAGGATGTACTTTGAAGTTGGTCCCATTTGGATTTCTAAGATGGAATCCACCCCTAAAGGTAGCAAAATGAAGGATATTGATCACTCACCCTCTGAATTCTGGGCCGTTAACCGATTCTATCAGGCATAACTTTGTACTGGGTTTTTCGATTTGGATTATTCTTTTTTTATTAGATAGGGTATACCTCATAATTGATCAAATTTGGATTTCTAATGGAATGATCTACCCTTACGGGTAGAAAAATGGGGAATAATTAATTTTTCACTGAACATTGGCACACATATGTAGTTGACAATGACAGATCGCTAATGTCATTATTTTTGTTCTCCTACATCCGTCACAATCATTTTATTCTATGAGGGGATGGAATGATATACAAAGTAATGAAATAAACTAACCAGAACAACAAAAATAATTTATATTACAACAAATAGTAAAAGTAGATAATCATATTATTTAACTGGTAATAGTTTAAGTAAGGTGTGTAAGTAAGTATTTCGGAAGTACTAAAAAAACAAGTTGGTAGTAATTAGTAGATTTCAGCTACAAAAAATCGAAAAATTAAAACTTTTTAACAAAAAATTAAACCGACGAAATACGGAACTGAAAAGTAATAAATAAAATAAACCTTCTAAGTCTCAATAACTAAGCTCCTAAACTAATGTAAGTAACTAATTTTAAGTCGGCGCCAAACGAACAATCAACGAAGATTACTTCAAAAAAATTATCAGAATGTCACCGCGCAACTCGATGCCATCATTTTACGCCTTATCTAATTCATTTGCTTGTTTGTTTGACGCCGACTCAAAATCAGTTTAGGAGCTTAGTTATTGAGACTAAGAAGGTTTATTTTATTTTTTACTTTTCAGTTCCGTATTTCGTCGGTTTAATTTTTTGTTAAAAAGTTTTTATATACCATGACCTCCGGATTATTTTTACTTTGTGTGTATGGCTGGAATTTCCGTTCCATCCTTTTATCGTCCAAGCAACGATTTGAAATGAAGTAAGAACAGAAGTACATTCTATTCGGTAGCTATTATACAAAACGTGTCACTGAATAGTTGGTGGTAATCTTTAATTTTTTTTTCAATAACAGAAGCTTTTATTCAGCTTCACAGTTATATAACCAACATGAGTGAAATATTCCAATTGAAATGTCCTCCACTGATTCATCCAATTATCCTAGAATTTGACATGTGTATATGATACACATATTATATTTTAAAATTTTAATGAAAAATTCAAGATGGTCGACGGATTCTGGGATTTATTGTTCGAATCTATGGAATGTAGCTGTTTTTGGCATCGAAGATTATGACTTTTCGTCAAAATTCAAAATGGCAGAAAAGTTTTGCGGTTTAGAAGTCCGATTCCATGAAAAAATGACTAGTACCATTGTTTATAGAGAAATGTCTACATGAACAACGCTCGTTCTTTCAGTAAGCAAATAACGAAGTTTTGCTTATAAATAATTGTACGACGAGATTCTGTGAAAAAAACTTATCAGGGACAGCTTTTATTCATTAGTCCAATCTATAGAGCAGCAAATTACTGATTCTGCGATGAAAATAGTACCAGGAACCAGGAAACCAGCTATGCCATCATACGAAAGACGGTAGTTATATCTTGTTATGTTTACTACTCGCAACTATGATTGCTTAATTCGTTATAAACATTCAAGAGCAAACAATCGTGTTATTCTTTCGTTTTTCGCTTGTGACATGAAAACTAATGAAGCAATCTCGATACTTTCGATGGATGAATTGTAGCGAATCAAAATTCGAAAAAAAAAACCCTAGCACGACTCGATCGGATTATTGGTAACGGAGAGAAACAACGATATAGATCTGATTGATATGTACTTCATGTGTGGAAAACTCAGGCACTGTCAGATCATTAGTTTTTGAATAATTGCAATATGAATTTTTTTAAGCACTTTATTGGATCAAGCCTGGATGTGTCATATGTGGTCCGATTTCAATTTTTCAAAAATAAGTTTGCTAGCCGATGGACAGTACTCATTTTGCGTTGGAACGCTGCGAAATAGATGAGAAATATGACCGAGAAAGAGCGTAGCATAAGACTTGCAAAGTCTAAAATTGGAAAAAGATTCTTGTCACGTCAAAAAAAACTCCCACTGATCTACAACCAAATATTGTATACAAATTTAATTGTAACAATTGCACAAAATGCTATGTGGGTCAAACAGGCCGTTATTTGGAAAAACGAATATCTGAACATGACAGGGATACAAAATTGGATGTAAATATACCTACCGCCTCAGTTGAACACACTTGAGAAAATAGACATTCTTTTGATTTTATAAATCCTATCTTTCTTGATCAAAAATCTTCTTTGTCTGAAAGACCTATCAGCGAAATGATACAAATTCTTCACCAGGATAGTGTATATACCAGGAGAGATATAGGTAGGTTGAACACGGCATATTTCAACCTGATGAGTCAGCTAGCGAAATTAATCGTTATCAGTATACGTTTTTTGACCACTTTTTTTGTATAATTTGAATAATGATAAATTGGGATTATATTCTATATGTTACAAGAAATTTAATTCAAATAACTTTCAATGTTCTAGGATTTTTTTCCGGAATTGTTACTTGCTAACTATTCACTTGATGATCATCAGATTTATAATTTCAATCATTTCATTTATTCATTTTCTCACCATTCAAGCAAAAATATTAATAATGCTTTCAAAATAACTGAAATAGTATAAGTAAGATCGCGATAAATCGTCACTGCTACAAGAATCTGCGAATAACGTCCTCTTCTCTCGAGGTTCTCTTATATACTGAAGCATTTTCGTTTATGTTGCATAACTAGTAGCATGGTACCACGCAGCGGTACTGACTTATCCTGTGGTGGTTCCTACGTGACTGGCATAAGTGGAGGGCGGCCAATAATGTTGGTGAAAGTACTCAGTTGGGGCCCGAACTCAATTACCCACCTCAAAATTTATGACATCGGAACATTTCTTTGAAATGTTTTGGTATATGGACGGTGTGTTTGGTTATAATAAGGAGACATAAGAGAAATTCGCCATCGAAAATAAAAAATAGGCCATCTTTTCATATCTACATACTTCTAGACTTGAAAATATAGCCTATTTTTCAACCGAATGAAAAAAAAATCATTCAAAAATTCTCTTAACCAATTACTCGATTGAGTCATGAAATGGCGGCAGTTGAAAGGTTTGAAAAATTCTTAGTTCAATTTTTTCACCGAAGAAAAAAAAGGAGGAGGTTCTCTAGTCAACGCGTATATTTTTTTTTGTGTGACCACGCATATCTTTTCACAGAGTAGTCCAATTCTGATGCATCTTTTCTCAATGGATAGGGTATATCCCGAAGTTGGTCCCATTGAATGTTTACTTCTCAACCGATTTTACCACGCATAACTTTGTACTGGGTTATCCGATTTAGATTATTATTTTTTATTATATAGTACGCTTTGAAGTTGGTCCCATTTGATAAAAAAATGTGGATAGCATTCACCGAATAAAACGAAAAATTTATTATTCGAAAATGTTTCGATTTTTTTTTCCGTAACCGTAATAGATCGATTTAACTTCAATGTTATTCATCTGGTCGTGATATTTATGTGGGTGCCAAAAGATGGCAAAGTAGCAGAAATGCATTGCACGTTTCTATAAAGAAATAAAAGCATTTTACTTTGGCGTTGTCTACAAATGGCGGAGTGTATTTTGGGGGGAAAAAAATATTCCCCCCGGCAAGCTCCAGAAAAAGCCATTAGAGCGGAGGATTCGGTTGGATAGATTATTTAGAATTCTTAGGTGCTATGTCCTAGAAAAATTAGGTATTTATCAATACAAATCTCGATAAATTATTATGGAAAGAATATTGACATCCTAAGAGATAATTTGGGTAGTTGATAGTTCATAAAGAAGTAAAAATAATTTTCATTTGATTTTTTTACGATGAGTCCTGAATAAGCCAGAAAAAAATGAGTTTTTTTTTATCGAAAACTGTTTTACGGTTCACAAAATTTTAACGGATTTATAATTTTTTAATGTTTTTCTCGAATATTCAACGGCTATAATTCGTTATAAAGTTGCATTATACACCCGTCATTCATGGGTGTGTAAGAGGTTAGATAACACTCTGTATAGGTATATATAAACAGGGTGAGTCAGAATAAAAATTCCTCACTTCATTTCGAGGTGAAAAGTTGCCATCATGGTATGTCCTATAATGCATCCCAACTGAGATACAGGGTGTCGAAAATACGAAAAAAAATTTAGATTTAATTTGTTTTCTACAAAATTCTCGATGGAAAAAATCAAGGTTTATCAACGTGATAATGTGAAGTTATAATTTTTCATTTTCGTAAACCAGTGGCGTAGTTACAATGGTATGTGGTCATATGTTCCTTCATATTTTCTTGGGAGAAGTGAATGTACGAATGAGCGTTTGACATCAGTTCGGCTCATCGATACTTAACCTAAAAGTCATTACATTCCATGTGCCTAAAAGTGGAGGTTTCTGAGATAATTAAGAAAAACTGAAGATATGTCCTTAGTAGAGACATAATTTCCTATGTGCAATAATCGCATAATGCTAATTTCTTACAACATATTGGAATATGTGTCAATCTCCTGAACATTTTTTAATATTGGGAGAATCGGAAACATATTACGGGTGAGTCAGAATGAGACCGATAACTCCATTTTTTCATTCATCATATTATTTGATCGAATAGATGTCGCCGATTCACTGATATGTTATCATACTTCCTTGCATATGATTGTTTGTTGAATCTTCCACAGATTCTACAGGTGTTTCTCACACTAGGGATTTAAGGTATACTCACAAAAAAGACTGATGAAGTTGAATCCGGAGAACGTGCAGGCCGAAGTATGGGACCACGTCTACCTATAAACCGATCATGGAATGTTTGATCAAGAAATTGACGAACGATTCGTTGGAAATGGGCCGATGCTCTGTCATATTGATACCACATTCTTTGACGAACCAATCAAGTAGCCCAGGTGAATCGTGTTCAAGAAACATTCGATGTTCGGCCCATTCGAACGGGGAGGAAGAAGATATAGTCCAACAATACGATTTGCGATAATTCCTATCCAAATATTCACTGAAAACTCTTGTTGGTAGCTTTTTCGATACATTCCATGCGGATTTTGTTCATTCCATAAATGGCTGTTCCTACTGTTTAAATATCCATCTCTTGTGAAACATGCTTCATCCGTGAATAGAACATATCTAGGAAAGTCGTTTGCTCCTTTATACATCCTCAAAAACTATTCACAAATAATAACTTTTTAACAAAAAATTAAACCGACGAAATACGGAACTGAAAAGTAAAAAAAATAAAATAAACCTTCTTATTCTCAATAACTAAGCTCCTAAACTAATGTAAGTAACTAATTTCGAGTCGGCGCCAAACGAACAATCAACAAAGATCATTAAATTACTCCAAAAAATTATCAGAATGTCACCGCGCACCTCGATGCCATCATTTTACGCCTTACCTAAATCTTTTGCTTGTTTGTTTGGCGTCGACTCGAAATTAGTTACTTACATCAGCTAAGGAGCTCAGTTATTGAGACTAAGAAGGTTTATTTCATTTTTTACTTTTCATTTCCGTATTTCGTCGATTAAATTTTTTGTTAAAAAGTTATTATTTTTCAATTTTATGTGGCTAAAAAAGAATCATCCAAATCGGATAACCCAGTACAAAGTTATGCCTGATAGAAATGGTTAATGGACCAAAATTCAGAGGATGAACGATCGTTAATGGGCCAAAATTCAGAGGGTGAACGATCGATATCCTCCATTTTGCTACCCGTAGGGGTGGCATTTTTTTTTCCAATTTGAGATGGGACCAACTTTGAAGTACACCCTATCCATTGAAAAATAATAATCATCGAAATCGGACTACTCTATGGAAAGATATGCGTGGTATGTTGGCTGAAATCTACTAATTACTACCTACTTAATTTTTGATCACTTCCAAAATACTTACTTACCTAGCTTACTTCAACTATTGACTATTAAATAATATAATTATCTACTTTAACTATTTATTGTTATATAATATAAATTATTTTTGAAAGTTCTGGTTAGTTTATTTCATCACTTTGTATATAATTCCATCCTTTCATAGAATGTAATTATTATTGTGACGGATGTAGGAGGATCTGTCAATCCTTAAAAAAACCTTTTTCCCTAACAAACATTATACTCCATCTGATAAAAAAAGAATCATCCACATCTAAGATCCCAGTACAGAGTTATGCCTGATAGAATCGGTTAACGGACCAGAATTCAGAGGGTGAGTGATCAATATCCTTCATTTTGCTACCCTTAAGGCTGGATTTCATTTCTGAAATTCAAATGGGACCAACTTCGAGGTACACCCTATCCACTGAGAATCGGACGTCTCAGTAAAAAGTTATGTGTGATCATACTTTAAAAAAAAATAAAAAAAAAATAATATACGCGTCGACTAGAGAACCCCCTCCTTTTTGGTTTCGTCGGTTGAAAAATCTACGAGGACAATAATCACCAGCATCTAGTGCCAACACCTTCTGTAGGCGAGATGGATACAATAGTTGTTCACGCGCTACCCGACTAACTGTTGATTGTGACACTTGTAACCTATACGAAATAGCCCGAGTGATGGTAGAAGGATCTGCTGCTAATCCTTCAAGAATTTGTTCTTCCGTAATATTATCTCTTCTTGGTCTATTCGCACCACAATGGTATTTACTGAATTCAAAGGACCCCATTTCGTCGATGCACAGCTATAAAAGTAGTGAAATGTGGATGATGTCTGTTTGGATATCTTTGTTGATATAAATCAGCAGCGCCTCTGGCAATTCCCCCTATTTCACCATAAACGAAATGCATATCTGTATATTCTTCAAATGAATAATCCATTTTGAAACGATGTTCACTGACTGAAATGATGACAGATGACTTGCCAATAATACAAACTGTTTTGGGTTACTGTCAATTATGTTTAATGTAAGTATCGATATATCAGTGTGTTTCTACTGGGAACAATGAAGAAAGGCTACGTTTCCTTTTAATTCCAAATTTCGTGTATGTTTTATGTGTTGATCAGTGGTGTACTGAACAGTCCACCACAAACTAGCATATAAAACTCGACTTTGCAACTAGTTATCACGAATCAAAAGAAATCATTTAAGTAGATATTAATACACAATAATTGTTTTCCTTCATCACAAACATGTTGATTGGATAATATTTTCCTAGATAATTCAATCAGAAACGGCTTTTATAATGATACTCTAACATACACTTCAACAAATTGAGAGTACTCATCTTCAGTTTTTCGCAAAAATTATTTCAGACCTTAACTCTTATCTGAGTGGACAGTTGATCTGTCAAAACAATCATATGCAAGAAAGTACGGTAACATATCAGTGAATCCACGACATCGATTCGATCAAATAATATGATGAATGAAAAATTGGAGTTATCAGTCTCATTCTGACTCACCCGTACTATGTTTCCGATTCTCCCAACATTCCGATATGTTGTAAGAAATTAGCATTTTGCGATCATTGCACATAGGCTATTTATTATGTCTCTACTAAGGACATATCTTCAGTTTTTCTCAATTATCTCAGAACCCCTCCACTTTTAGGCACATCTATTTCCAATATTTTTTAATTTTATGGTCGAAAAACGTGAATATTTTACATTTTCATCAATATTTATCATCACTTACAACTTACACTGGGTTCTTTAATTTACACAGTGTAAATCAATTTTGTAATATTTATTTGTATATAGTCATTATAATATTCGTTGATATTATTATTTATTCGAAAACATCAAGAAAGGCCTACTGTAACCTTCAGTAATGAATTTATTTACGCACCTTCAGCTTCTGCATGCGAGAAGCATGACAAGCAAATTTTCAGACATTTATCAAAAGTTAACCGCAATGTATCTCGTTTGAGTTATTTGACGTGAGAGTGGCTACACATTATGCTACAGCGTTGGCTCAACAAATGATAGGTTCACTTCACTCAAATAAAACTTAAGAACCCATCTAGAATGTTTTCATTTCAGGAAATACCTACATGAGAATGATAACAGATGTACTTTCGAAGGAAGTTACCGCGGAAATTATTGATGAATTTGTATAATGAAGTAAATAATACCACATGCACAAATCTGTTTATTTTTTGATGAACTATCAACTGCTATATATGTATATATATATATTACCAAATCAAAAAACCATGTCGAGAAACATAATGATGATATTTCATGTATGAATGAAGGTCTCGAAAGTTGTGCTGGATATATAAACAATCAAAGGGCATTCAATTGAAAAATATACTTTGACAAACTCATTTGAAACACTGCTTTGAATTTTCCTGCAATTCGCTTTCGCCAACAAGTACATAAACTTAATTTCTAATCAGATTAAGCTGAATTTATACTTCCATGGTAGGAAAGACATGAAAATTATAGAATAAATGAATATTTAGTTTTAGTTTTCTGAAAAATGTGCGTCGATTTCAAGATATTATCACAAAAAAAAATATATACAATGAAGGGTCTTAAATTGTAGTGAATATTAACAACGAAAAAGTTAGCAGCACATCCAAGAAAATTATCTCCCATGCTTATGAGGAGAGAATACTGAATAATAGTAAATACTGAGTGTATTCGATGAAGAAACTTTCAACATACGCTAAGATGTGTTCCGCCTACGGTTCGTTACTTGTAGTTAGTAGTATTTATTGGATATTGAATCGGGTAAATACCAAGGAACTCGGAACTTGCTCATTCAAATATGTGGCTATAAAATATGAACGGTTGTCGGTCGCATTTATCGAATGCAGAGTTTATCAGTAAATTTGATTTATCGACCATCACCATTAGTATTCCTTACTTTCCTGCAATGGTGACAATGCGAATGGAAAATGAAATTATGTAGAAAGATTAGGAGGGAAAGGGTCCTTGACTATCGAAAAAGACTGATTTCACAAATCAGGTAGAATATTCATTATCCAAAAATACCAATGGGTATTACATTTTTTATGCATAAATCGAAGTTCAATTCTCGATATATAGACAACCAATATTTCACCCCATAAATTTATCAACTACAAATATTGATAAAAAACTATGTGGAGCCAAAAAAACTAAACATCGATTTCCGAAAACGGGTTTCCATAAATAAATTCTCACGCGGCACGATAAAATCATATTGTTACGAAACTGGGGTTTGTTTATTGAAATACTTGATTCATTCAATGTCCATTTATTGAATGAACCCAAACCCAAAATAATAATGAGCTAATTACTGAATGACTGATTTATTCGGCGGTATTCACGCCTTATATATCTTCGTCCTCGATTTCCGGCTCGGTAAGTGACCATAATCTGGCCTGTGCGAGATAAACAACGCAGAGGCGTACTGCACTTATTTCCGTAACAATACTTTCAATCAAAGACTCGATTTTGTTGTCCATCTCGTTCAAGTAGTCATTGTTTCACGTGAAAAAATATTGAAATATGAAAAGCTCATTTTATATGTTGCAAATTCCCACTAAGGTAACGTAACCACTGGTATGGAATTAACCGTTTTCCAATTGTTATTTCAAATCATAACATCTACCAATAACGCTGAAGAAATGAATTAATATATTTTGTTTGTGAAAAATGGCCAATAAATAACCTAACTTGAAAAATTGTGTCATGTTTGGTAGTTTACAAGTTGCGCAGGCGCACTGGTTTGAAGATTCCGTATGAAAAATGATAGACTGATATCCTTGACTTCACTTTGTGTACATTGGGTCTCATGGAGTGTTATCAATATTGGTAGTTGATAAATATATGTCCCACCCTAGTATCTGTATGTGTATCTGCCACTTTATTTCACTCCAGGCTATCATATCCTCCTGAAATATGAAGAGAGATGAGCATTGTATTTTGTTTTTTTATTGTGAAGGTTCAAACATAAATAAATATAATGAGTGAACTTATTTATATATACATACATATATATATATATATATATATATATATATATATATATTAATATTTATATACTGTTTATACATTTTTTCGCCATTCTAAAATTCACTATCCTCGTTCGGAGGATTCAATGAAATGGTCAACCGAATAAATTGGGCGCATTCTGAGAGTGTTCTAAAGCATTCTTTCTGTCATTGAATCTGTTCCCATCCATATAATATCAAGCGATTAAAATAGTCTTTTCTTTTTTACAGGAGCTTTTGGAACAACTATTCAAGTTATTCGACAAGGATAGGGACCATTGCTTACATCAGGAAGATTGGATAGAATTTTTGAAACAGCGTCTCACGTAAGTTCTTTACATCAGGTATTTTCATTTCTGTCATCAATTAATATACCGATGATTTCAATGATCAGCTAGAATATTTCCGACATTATTATGGTTCATTGGAGTTGTATATCAATCAAAATTTCCTCAATAGACACAACATACACATTTTCTTGGATTGGTATTGATGATTTCCTAGGAAATATATACCAATTTCGGAATACAAATGTTATGTATTTATGTCTCTCATAAAACTATATACCGTAACAAGTGGCAATATTTTCTGGAAATTCATGAAGCCCATTTGTTGAAAAGGGAAATTGAAAAAATTTACGATAAGACCAAGATAGTTAGTTTATTTCTATTCAGTCTCAATTGAGAACTCAAATAGATATGGATGAGGCAAAGAGGGATGTTTTCCAATATGGAGCACTTACCAGAAGTCATGTATTGGAGACTTGATGATGAATACGATGTCACTCTTGCATGAAGTAATTTCCGATGTTTTTTGGAAAACATTGTCATTTGCCTCATTCTTGTTAATGAGTTCTCAATTGAGATTAGATTGAAAACCAAACAAATATCTGGATGAAAATACAAATGTTCACTTTCGGATTCATTCATTTTGAGCTAGGGCCAATTGAAATATATTTCAGATATAGTTAAACCTCTAGTTTCAAGTCGGCAAAGGGGTTATTTTCTGTTGTATATTATATATTATAAATTATAGTTTTAAGAACCTAAAAAATAAACATTCTTATAAAGCAATAATGACTAAATATGTTTAAAATAATAGGAACCAAGTCATTCACTTTTTACGCAGTTGGGTTTATAGATTTCACACTTTTCAGTTAGGATTATTCACAATATGGCCTCTGGTTGTCGCCATATTGAATTTTCATTATTACTGTCATGTATTTATTCACAATGTGGATTCTGGTTGACGCCTTATTGAATTTTGAATACTTCTATGTTTTTAGTGATACTTGCAAGATTAAGAGAATTCGATTGACGTAAGAATAATCAAAATCGGCCCACGCGTTTGATCTCTAGAGCGCCACAAAGGAACAAACATATAGTTTAACCATTTTCAATTGCAGTAGCTATTTCTATAGGGAGCAAATCAAAAACTCACTTCGCTAACACGAGCAAAGAATCGGAACGGAAAATAATGTGTTCTACTCGTAAACATTCTCGGTCGGCGGAGGGAAGATCAAAACAGCCGATAGTCAACGTGGGTTTGAGTGACAGCTGTTTAATTCTTCAGCAGCCAATTAAAACGGACCGGAAGCCGATGATAATGCTTGTTGGTCTGTCTATACGTTGAGACTAATAAATCACCAGTTATATATGTGTTTTTGGAAGTCTGAATACATGAAAGCAAGTAGCGTCTCTGGTCTAGGATCGAAATGGGTTTTAAAATATTATATAGTTGTGATGTGTTTTGTTGGAAAATATGGCTTTTTTTCGACCATGAGAAAAAAAATTCGACCATGGGATGATGATTGCCTCCTAATACATACTTCCTCGTTTATGGCATATTTTTTAGTTTAACGTATTTTTAAATTAAGTTATCTCTCCCTCTTGTTTTTTATGCTTTTGCAATTGATAATGGATGAACTATACGTACATAGCCTGATAAACACATTACCCTCCTTTGCGTCGCACAGTCGGGTAGAAAGCTTGAGGTGCTTGAGGTATCTCAATATCATTATGAAAAGTAAATGAAGAGTATCCCATTTTTTTTTTTTAAAATATAATTTTATTTACATAAGAGGAAATTATTTGGTCAAAGAATTCTTTGTTCAATGTTTTAGTTTTTTAGTTCATATTTATTTACGTGTTTTTTGAGTTTTTTTCGAACTTTAATTTCATTTTTAACTTTGAAGTACATATTGCTACAAGGAGAGTTAAAAAAACTACGGGAGAAAAACTCTTCGATTGATTCATCCACATAGTTTTTACTAAATTTTGGAGAATGTGCTGAGACCAGCTATTGGATTCACCATATGTTTGAAATGTAATATTTTTTATGATCCTGGTGGAAAAGAAATTATTGTATTGTCATTGGTGTGCAAAATTTCAATTAATTTGAATTTCTGGAAGTAGGTGAAAATTAATTTCAAACATTCCATTACATACATACCGGTGAAGCTAATAAAGTGTGTATAACAAAACGATAAAAAAAATTAAGGCAAACTTTTATACAAATGCACTAAAAAGAAAAAAAATTATTTTTTAATTGTTTGACCTAGGTAATTCTGTGAGTAGCAGATTCAAACGGTTGCCGCGAATATAAAACAGGTATTATTGCGCCGCAATATTTCAATCTGTCATTCACAAAGTAACCTAGATAAAACAATTGGAGAAATAATTTTTCCCGTTTTATTGCATTTGTATGAAAACTTGAATTATATTTTTATTCAATTCATGAAATCCGTCATCTCATTGAATTCGGACAAAAATTTATAATATCCGATCCCAAAAAACCCATATACCAACTATGAATGGAATCGAGCCATAATAACAAATCACGTCGCCGTCTTGGAGCCGCTTTTTCGAATTCATGAATTTTGACAAAAACATCATGATGTCCGACCCCAAAAACCCCCAAACACCAATTTTGAATTGAATCGAGCTATAACCAAAAACTCGTCGCTATCTTGGAGCCGCCAACTTGAATTCGTGCATTTCCTAAAAACCCCCACATACCAATTTTTATTGGAATCGGGCTATAACCACAAAACTCGTCGTCATATTGGAGCAGCATTTTTGAATTAATGAATTGTGACAAAAAATTCTTTATCTTTGTCCCCGAAAACCCCCACATACCAATTTTGAATAGAATCGAACCATAATCCCAAAATTCGTCCGTCATATTGGAGCGGCAATTTTGTTTTTACACGCTTTATATTAGCTTCACTTGTATTTGTTTGTTTGTTTGTTTGTTTGTAACCGACTCCTTTGGGCGCGATTTTGACCCACTTCCAGACGTCCGAATGATTTGAAATTTGGCAGGTGTACATAATTCCGAGGACAATGCTTCGAGAAATTTTTGTGTGAAGAAAAAACAGAATGGCGGCTCCAATATGGCGTACAAAAAAAAAAAAAAATGGTTTTATTCTGTGGGTTTGGCATATAGATTGTTTCAAAATGGTGGACAAGTTCTGTGATTATGGTCTGATTCTATTCAGAATTCGTATGTGGGGCTTTTTGGAGTCAAATATTATGATTCTTTTGTGAAAATTGGAAAATTCGAAATGGCGGCTTTAAAATGGCGGCCGAGTTTTGTGATTATGGTCTGATTCTATTCAAAATTGGTATGTGGGGGTTTTTGGGGTCGAATATTATGATTCTTTTGTGAAAATTGGAAAATTCAAGATGGCGAGCCAAGTTTTGTGATTATGGTCTGATTGTATTTAAAATTGGTATGGGTTTTGAGGTCGAATATTATGATTTTTTTTGTAAAAAAAAATTGAAAATTAAGATGGTACTGGCTTTAAAATGGCGACAAGTTCTGTATTATGGTCTGATTCTATTCAAAATGGTATGTGGGTTTTGGGTCGAATATTATGATTCTTTTGTGAGAATGGAAAATTCAAGGTGGCGGCTTCAAAATGGCGGCTGAGTGTTGTGATTATGGTCAGATTTTATTCAAAATTGGTATGTGGGGGTTTTTGGGGTCGAATATTATGATTCTTTTGTGAAAATTTGGAAATTCAAGATGGCAGCCGAGTTTTGTGATTATGGTCTGATTCTATTCAAAATTGGTATGTGGGGGTTTTTGGGGTCGAATATTATGATTCTTTTGTAAAAATTGGAAAATTCAAGATGGCGGCTTCGAAATGGTGGCCGAGTTTTGTGATTATGGTCTGATTCTATTCAACATTGGTATGTGGGGGTTTTTGGGGTCGGAGATCATGATTACCTAATTTGATAAGATTATTAAATTTTTTTATTTGCAAAAAAATTATAAAAATAATAGTTTAAAAAAAAATAAAAAAACACGCTTTTATAAATAAACCACACTAAAAAGTAGGAAATAAATAATAGTTAATAATTATAAAGTACATTACACACCGAGGCGATACCATGCACCCCACGCTTTTTTCGAAATAAAATACATTTTTTTCTTATTTTCAATTTTTTTAGTCTGGTTTTCTATAAAAGCGTGTTTTTTAGTTTTTTTAAACTATTATTTATTTCTTCAGCAAAAATTCCATAATGCATTGTCTCCGGAATTATGAATACCTGCCAAATCTTAGCTAATGCTGATTACAAACCCACATATGGACATCGGGACAGGTGAAAGTGAACGAAAGCTTGTGAAAATGGCTTGCGGTGTATCGTATCGGTTTCCGAAAATAGTAGTTTATGTAACAAGTACGCGAAGTGAGGCTTTAGCGGACATGTGTACGGACGAGGCGCCAGCCGAGTCCGGAATATGAAGATGATGTCCGCTAAAGGCGTTTGCGTACATGTTGTATACAATTTTTTTCGTATTAGCTTTCCAAATAAACAGAACAGAAATGCCACACATATTTCCTCGCCGTGCATACGTTTTCAATTACCATCCAAACGGTAGTGTGAGGAAGTTGTACAAAAGTGTATCAAGCGATTGTTTGTCAATGACACGTTTGTCAAATACTTGTAAAATATTAGTGTTAATTGTTCATGGAACAAGTATTCCAAACGAATATTTTGAAGGAAACGTATGGTCTCACAACAAAATATCAAATATTGCGTCTCCTAAAAGGTTTTTAGGATATCAATTATAAGCTTTCTGAATGATCAAAAGTCCGCTAGAGTGGAATTTTGTGGAGCGTAAACAAAAAAAAATTCCATACTCAATCAAGAATCCTTTTATTTTTCACATAAATACTTCCCAGTTATCTTGAATGTTGGAAAATTAATTGTTCATAGTTTCAGACAAATAAATTTTATTTGTAATTTTTCAGCTAGATTAGCTAAGATATGTTCTGTCTTTTTTTACGTCAGAAAGCGAATGTATCAGTTTTTAGAAATTATTTCCCATTTATTTACTAGAAAGTGACTTTCGTATCAAGTAGCAGTGGGCAATATCATTGCAAAATGTACGGCATCGATTTTACAATATTATTTAACACATAAAATAATTTTCAGTAACTATGCCATTTAAAAATTATGGTTAATATAACATAAATAAAAATTTACCTGCATTTGGGGGTTGAATCTTCTTTTTTTTAAAGAAAGATCATAAATTTATGTACGGCAACCGGCTTTTGGACATAATGTGACTTTATATCATTGTTTAACGTAATAGCCGGCTATAAGTGATGGAACAAATAAAAATATTATTTAAAAAAAATATAGAATTTCCGAAATTTATAAGATTTTTGAATTGCACTGTGATTTATTAGAGGGGTAATTCTTAGAATATTATTGCTTTTTTTATTTCTCAAACATATCAAAACAAAAACAAAATCATGCCGTACATTTTTAATTCGAGGATTTCTCACAGCTGATAAGATTGTGCATTATGTTTTCACGGATTGTTAGGGTCATTATTTATTGTACGACATGCTCAAAATTTTATTGGCAGTATTAAATAATTATTGAAAATTACAATGCTATTCATATCAGATGGAACATTAGTTGAAATACACGATACTCTGAAATTTCGAGCTTCAACTATATGCTATTTCTCATTTCAATGTACATTATTCTGCTGTACCTTACACTTTGTATTTTACGTTTTTTACTTTGTCGTTTTCCTAAAATACACCCATTGCAATCTCAATCTCGTTAATAATTTCCCCATAAATTCTGTTAAATAATACTGAGATTCAAGATATCAGAGGATATTGTGCGTGAAAAGTAAGGACAAATAAAATATTGAATTAATATCTTTCACACACTTGTTAAAAAAAAACTCAACTAAACTATACTATAGGATTTTTTATTAAACACTTGAATAAAAATAAATAAAAGTTTAAATATTTTATGAAAATTTACCAAAAAATATTCTGTAAATAACTACAAAGAACTGTGAACTTTTGTTACTGCAAATAATATTTAGTTCTCATTAATCATAATTATGGCTTGTGAAAGTAAGAGAACAAAGTTACAGAATATAATTCTTGGGTAAAAAACAAATTTAACTTCGTGTTCACTAGATTCCGTAGTAACTGCCTCAGAATTGGGCTCATTTTCGCATTCTGAAACATTTTATGATCGAAATAATGGAAAAAAAAACTTTAAATTGTCGTAAAATTTTCAAAAAAAAATTAAATAGTTAAAATAAATATTTATCACTTTATATTCATTCCACAATAAATAATTTTTTTACCGAAATATTTTGGGATTCGAAAATTATCCGCAACCCTCGAAAAGATGCGCACATCGGACAATTATCCGCCAATTGGCAACACTGAAATGATGTAGCCAGAAAGTGCAGAGAGAGATACAAATTGTACCGACAACCACATGTATATGTGTGTATATGAACACCTGCGGATGATCTCCCATCCAGCGTCCTGAGTAAGGGTTTTCCTCAGGGTTTCTCACCTCTGTACCAGTTGCTGAGAACTTGATCTAAGTAACACTAGAAATTGAATCAAACAAACAGTGTACTGTAATAAATGACATTTATGAAAAGGAAAACAGTTGCAAGAATAAAATAAATGTTTGGGTGACAAAATACTTTTCCAGTAATATGTTCCATTTTTTTTTGTACAGCATATAGTTCTTATTGGTCATTGTTATACTTACTAATAAAATATGTTCATGCCGTAAAAAAAAATTGACCGTTAAATTACCCTTTTCAGAGGGAAATAAATTTTCATAAAATATCATTCAGATCATTGAGTTTGGTATTGTATCAAATGGCCCCAACTATACTAGTCAGGGGTAGAGGGTTGCGTGTGGGGCTTCTCACTCCTGTACCGGCAAATATGTACGGCGTTGCTAAAAATTCATTCTACGTTGTTATGAAAATCTAATTATGCAAACATCGTCCAGTGGTAAATCACCTATATTGGGGGCAAACATTTGCGGAAAATATTTTTTTTCCTGTTATTTTTGAAGTAGGCCCTACTCGATTATTTTTCAATGATCTATCAACTTTAGAAATGCCGTTCAAGAATATTTTGTCGAAATATCTCTCACTCACCTGCACCGCTCACAACTGACGGCACAGTGCCTGAAGGAGTTGATTCGTATGGTACTATAATTCATGCTGGGTCACATGACCCCCCCTGCCAAAGTTGGCCTGGGCTTATAGTCTATGGGCTTCAGCAAAAAAATAAAAAACGCTGAATTCTGTGAACGGCAGAAGATCGGAGGTCGGTTGAAACTTCAAATATGTTCAGATCATCCGACATGCTATCGAAATTCCTGAAAAATTCGGACGTTCCTAATTTTCCGGGGGTAACTTGGCTTTGTACAAGACATTTTTGTATGAATTTCTGACATAAGTGGGATAGGGTGGTTGCCTCAAATAGTCTTGTAGGGGAATTGATCATATCTCTCATTTAATTTTGAATAGGTAATCATTTGATGAACATTTCAGTTCTGATCAGCTCACTAGATATTCATTCCAAAAGCCACTCAACCGAACTTGACTTTGGGTTCATCTGAAAACAGTTGGATCTTCATTTCCGAAACGTCCATATGGGATTTGGATGCTATCCAGCTTACTGACTAAAAATTATTGTAAAACTGATGAAATACTACTCATTTCAGAATGAAGTTTGCTCAAGGCAAACAAATCCCTCAAAACATTCCAATTCACATTAGATATTCCAAGAACAGTTCGATTCACAGACTGTGATCAGTTCAAGAATTTATTGCCATAATATAGTTTTTTTATATTTTTCGTATATCTCTAGAATCATAAGTTCAAGTCATACTATTGGGCAGTGTTGTCGTGATTCAACCGATCCTGTAGAAAGTGTTCCTGGTCTGAACATTTTATTTACTTCACGAACAAGTTTTCATTTAAGTTTATTCGTTGGTCAGGGACCACTCTTGCAATTTAAATTTCATACCCTTTCGCCTAGGAAAGTGTACATGATCTGCATAACAATACCTTTCAGAAGTTTGAAATGATGATTTCGAATTGGAAGGTGAGTATTATTATTCATTGTATTCGAAATCTGTATGTTGAGGTTTTCGGAACTACTCTGGTGATAGAAAGATCTTGCAAAGCCTACCTTATCGACAAATTTTCCAGTAAGCCTCCATGTTCCTCGAGCTGATTCTTGAGTGCTCCGTGAGTTATGGCGCCTCTGTTGTTAGTGTCGGTGTCTTCAAACATGGCCATGGTCAAGTTGTCTATTTGTTCATCACTGAATTGCATTACGTTTGCCTCCATGCAGGCCTTTATGACGTTTCTTGTGTTGTGTCAATCCATCCCCTCGAGTTCAATAATAAGAAATGTTTACTGAGTGAATTATTTTGGGAAATACTAGATCCAGTAACTTTCACCGTACGTAGTAATGAAGTCTAGAATTGAATCGTCGAATTCAACCGAGCCTTATTTTGAGCTGATTTACAAAACATATATTTCACGAGTTGGGCAACATACACCGATTCCACATTTTGCGGAAAAAAATTTTTCCTGGCTTTCAGTACCGTTATTTTTGTACGGCAGTAGGTCCTACTCGATTATTTCGATCAACTTGAGAAATGCCATTCAAGAATATTTTGTCGAAATATCTCTATCCTCGATGGAAAGTTTATTTTACTCGCGTACCCACCTGCACCGCTCACAACTGACGGCACAGTACCTAAGGGAGTTGATTCGTATGGTACTATAATTCATGCTGGGTCACATGACCCCCCCAAAATTAGCCTGGGCTTGTAGTCTAGTCCGTACCGAGCTCATTCCGTCGCACGACCGTGTTTATGTAGTGAATTGTACCGTGTCGAAAAGGGAAACATCAATTGAATATTGATAGAAAGATTTTTCTGTGAATTGAAAAATCCAGATGATTCCACATCTGATTTTATGAACATCCTGTTTATATTTTCAACAAATCAATGTACCGTGTCATAAGGCATTTCTCTCTTTTTGACCCATTACTTTCATTCTCTTCACCTTCCACTTCAGAACTGATAATCACAGCCAATGTTGTTTTTTAACGTCACTCACTACGTATAACAAAGTGTTCAAGTCTCGTTTGGCCCATAATCAATGGAATATTCATTTTTATATGGGAAACCAACTCTCTGCTGAGGCACTGACATCCTTTCAACGTAATTTTCTATGGCTTTGTCTACAAGTATTTATTTTCTAGTCTTCGTATTATACACCATTTCCTGATATAAACTCACTCGTATGTTCCAATCAAACAGTTTCATGAACTCAGAATTCACGAGTGATTTCACAGTTCAGCGACAGATACAAGATTGAATGATCGACTTCCGAAAAACTTACCAGTTCAGTTTATTATCCCCAATAATTTGAATTAATGATATCAAAAAAAGTGTTTTCACATAAATTTCTCTTTTTAGAACAAAGGCGAAGCTCCTATTTGGTCATAGCCTTTTTATTTCCATCTCCAGCGTAGTTCCTGTGGGTGACTCCCGTAACAGCAAAAATGTTCTGTTGAGAAACTGCAAATTTTGCGATTCAAAAAGGAAGTACATGTTAGCCAAAACTACTCATGCTCCCTGAAAATAGCTGTTTGAGCCCTTTTTAGTTCTGGATCGCGTAACTTTCAGGTGCCGTTTTCTCACGCAAAAATCATCAACATTGTCTCCTTCTTCTCATCAGCAAACACTACAAACACCAGATTACTCATTTTCTGCACAATTTCAAACAAAATAAGGCCAGTTCTATCTTATTCTTCAACAGTTACATATAACCTAACCTCCCTCACACCTGACAGAAAATTTCTAGTGAATTTCACTTTGCTATATAAAAACACCGTCAACTTTCAGAATTCAAGTATAGGCAACAATTTCCCCTTCATTTACATCCGCAATTGTTCTTAGGCACCATTATTGAATTATCTGTATGAATATAACATGCATCTCAAAACTAGAAAAGGATATAGAACCAGCTTTCAAAACAAGTGAGTTAACTGAAGATAAAAAATAAAGAGTTGAGAGGTGTCAAGGGACACCTGGATGGAACGAAGTTCCTTTCGATTAATTAGTAAAGGAATTGTAATAATTTTTTTTTTCAAGTTATAATAATATTTTTTCTATTATTAACAAATATAATGTAATATAAACTTAATCAGTAGGCTCAATTTCAGAACATTGATATTGTAATATTAAAATATAATTTGCTTTTAAATTTATTAAAGTTATGAACGCGTACACTTGCTAAACACACAATAATGGAGAGATTATAACGCGTATGACTTGGTTAGCACAATAGTAAAGAGAGGTTATAATGCGTACTTGCTAAAAATACATAAGCATTTATTATTGTCTGTATAAAATCTCTACTTACCTAACTCCATAAGCAATATCCGGAACTTGTGGAGAAACACTGTCAGGATTCATTATTGTTATTATTTTTTATTATTATTTATTATGTACAAAAAACCTGTATACACTCAACAAAAATAATCGTCGCGACACCACACTGTTCAATGCGAAATAGAAAGACGAAACGAAAATAACTGGCTTGCTTTCTATGAGAGAGAGAGAGAGAGAGAGAGAGAGAGAGAGAGACAGACAGAGAAACACGCGCACGCCACACGGCTTACAACTACAGCAGTAAGTGTCGTTACAACTTTTGGTCTTAATTTATTCCGTCTAGCCCCCTTTCGCAACGCGCGTTAAGGAACTTCGTTCCAATATTCCTCAAATTCATTACTTGTACGAAATAAAATGTGAAAAAATTAGTTTGTGAGATTCCTCTCACAACAAGGGAGGATATGAAAAATCTTATCCGATAGGTTTCCCGGATTATTTCCATGAACATTTCGAGACATGTAGGTTTGAGTTTTGAAAATTCGACTTCATCGTTTTCCACATGTAAAATGGGGTAATGTTGAGCAAATAATAGCTTTTTTATTGATTCCTTTGGATTGCTGTTTAAAACTTTCCATTCAGTTCGTCTTTTGAGTGGCGCATAATTGATTTCATCATTGTAAGTTATAGTGGAAGCTTTCTTCACACCAAGAATTTGAGCTTATGCTTTGAGAAAATTTTTGGTTTTCCCACTTATATCGAAATGATACATCAAAGTCTCATATCTCTCTTGATGATTTATTATTGCTAATGAAGCATTTTTATCGCTAACCCCGTGTTTATCGATTTCAGCAGTGAATAATGATATCTCATTCGAAATCTATTGAATGACTTGAAAGTGTAAAGAACAGAAAATATCAAATTAATCAACTCGGCCATAAACACCCTTTATGAAATGTTTTAATTTTTTTTGCATAGTGTTGGAACTCTACGCAACACTCAGTATGATCGAAATAACTAAAAAACGGTCGACTTCGGCAATGAGGAATCTCATTCAGATTGATAATAAATGACACGTAGAATCCGGAAATACAATAATATACTGGACATTCCATCTACAAAAGCGAATGTTTGGTTCAACTTGTGTACACCTCTAGCCTTCAAAATAATGTAAAAATATATGCCTTGAGTTCCCTTATGACCTCCACCCTCCACATATGGAATTTCTCAGCTTTTTAAAATGAGAGAGATATCAAACATTTGTGTTAGCAAAACAATCAAATCGTAATGATTAGTTTCCTGTCATATAAAAAATTAACTCGTCCTCAGTTTCGGAAGCAAATTCGCATACTAATTTTATGAGAAAACACAATATCTCGAGGTAGGTACTAACAAACAGGATACGCCATCTAGGGCACACTATTCGAATACGCGAAAATAAGTCAGGTAGAAACCTGAAGAAGCCAACACACAGTTACCTTTACTTGTGAAGTTTCTTGCCGGAATGGTAGAAAGCGTCAGCACTGATGAATCATAACGTACCTGGGCATATCGAGTGTCCCAAAAAACTACTCCAAAATATAAAAAATATTGATTGAGGAATATATCTCGTTCTCTTGCCACTATTCCAAAAATTGGAATTCTTATAAAACAAAAGAATTGAAGAATTTAATTAATCCCTTCACTTTCTCACATTTTGGTCAGTCAATTGAGAAAATGACAATACTTTTTTTTTCAGAAATGAGAAACAAATTGATTTTGCGGAACAACTGGAAAGTGTGGCCTTCTGTCTGTGTGGAGAAAAACCGATATTCTTGGAGCAGTTTTATCAAGTATTCCACGCAAAAGGGGTGAGAACTTTATAACAACGATATCAATAAAAAGAACGGTGCCTATTTGGAGTATTGATTTATCTGAAAAGCTTATAAACATCAGTTCAGTATTTTATGAAAGATCCCCCCCCCGTACATTTTTCTTCCATATATGAATTTTAGGAAAAATTCATATTGGTTGGGCCATTATTCAGAAAAATTAAAATAATTCTAGAAAATTTGAAACAAGATTTCACTAGGTCTCTGACTAGCAGAAAAATAATGACCATGCCTATTCAGCATGACTCTACATTTCTTTCTAACGAATTTCAATAATAATAATAAATATTCCATTTTTCCAGATCATAGATAAATTGTTCAGAATCATCGATGAAGAGAATTCTGGTGTAGTATCATCTGAGGCCATAATGGAATTTATATCAACTATCACTAATTCAAGGTACGTGTGCATTTATGAGTCTCGCATACTCCATAACCTTTTTAAATAAATTCAGGACCCAGAATGAATGTGTAATGTTTCACTCATTGTTTGAACAAATTTATTGATTAGAAAAAAAAGTTACCCATTTATTACTGATCAGTGTCTTGGAAATCACGATTCAATTATACATTTATCTGAAGAAATGACATGGATTCGAAAAACTATCTCATAAAGGTATCCAATTATTTTTTACATAATTTCTCAAATACATATTACTTGATAAAGTTTCAAATTCTTCGGGGTTTCAAAAAAAAATTATCTTAAATTACTCTGCCTTCAGTAGCACACATACTTTTTTTTTTTTCGAATATATAATAGTAAAGGCAGAAATATACCTTGTTTAAAAAAAACCGGTAGTTTCGAATTCACTGCTTTTTGAAAGTATTTTTGACCCCCCAATATTTCACATTTCATACAGGTACTAAGAAGCTGCAATGAGTTAGGTGATAAGTTTAGCGTTCCAGAGCCCCAGAGTTTTATTTTTATTTTTCCAACATTATATCTCGGAAGGTCGGAGTATTGTCACGACTAAAGTGCTACTTAGGCTATTCAGAACAGTGTTATATCTTTACTGGTTTCCTATTCTTTATGTATCAAGCAAACGTTTAAAAATTGAATTTTCTATTGGACATATTTTTTTAATAGTAGGATACGAATCCAAAGTTGAAAATTACAAGTAAAATTTCAGTTTCCTTCTATTAACAGTATAGCAATAAAACAATACATTGAATTGATATTGTAAAATTTTACTAAAACAGGAGCCCTTAAAAAAATCACATTCGTTTCATATGTTAAATATACCTCTGATCTATTCCTAGGATGGTTGAAGCTGGTTCTTCAAACGTATTAGAGCCAACCTTCCCCTTGACGTATGTCAAATGTCTGCTGGGTTGATCAATCAGACATCACTATCTGAGCATCTCATCCGTTGGGATGTCGTTCGCAGTATCAGGACATGAAGGGTTTTTAGACATGAAAATAATTGGTATAATTAGATTTTTGTCCAAGTTTTTTGAGCTTGACTTGGAATTTGGAAGTTGTACTATTTATTGGTGATATATCATGTATAATGAAAACCACTTCTCAACTCACAGGTTGAACAATTGAATTCAATACTTTTGTCCATCAACTATATACAAAAATAGTTAAAGATGGAGACATCAAATCAATGAAGAAAATTGAATAATTTCACACATTCAAAATCGAAGTGATTGTTCTGAATTCGATCAGCCAAAATTTTCAAGATTATTAATATTTGAAAGATATGGAAATTGAAATAATATTGAAACTATCATTTCTGAATAAAACTCGAAGAATTCTGACAGATACTTCCTGATAATACTCTCATTTGAAGGGAAATATTCGATTTCCAAATATAATCCTTCCTCCAAGAGATACTATAGTCCATTAACGATAAAGAAAATAACACGATAACAATCAAATGACGTGATCATCGAGTGCAGCGCACGTGATTGAAGTTGCGCCTGTATCGGTCCTCTGGAGGCACGCCTTTGGTAGAGTTAATATAAAGCACAGACTTGATATAATGCATATGCGTGTATATTGCGAATGTTGACTTGATTTATTTTCCTTCATTATAGATTCATCGTTTGGTTAATTGTTGAGTTGCGAAAGACGGCGTTTAATTTTTCGCCTATTTCAATACGCCAAAACTCAAATTGAGAGTAATTTGGAAAATTGGTATTTTTAGAATTATATACTTTCGGTCCTGAATGCGGCCCTGCTATTTGAGCACACCGATTTCGATCACGGTCTGACGGCGTACATTTGTTCTGATGCTACTTGTCTTTGAATAGAATGGACTATAGTTTCACTTTCATGAACCAAAAATTAAGATGAATATGTGAAAAAGATAATGAAAAATGAGACGAAGATATGATAATTGACGGGAATTATCAAGTATTGATTTGTCAATCAACTAATTTAGTGACCCTTTTTGTCCAATGGCATTTTATATTATAATTGATTGGTTCATCGTCCCACGAATACTAATGCAGCTGGACTAACGGGAAGTGAAACAATTTTTTTATTGCTGACGCTTCGGAATTGTTTATTCCTTTTTCAAAGCTGGAAAATGACATGCTGGTAGAACATATGAATGGAAACAAACTATATCTATCACCGTACCTAGAAATCAAGTTATTACAGTGATGGATCCACCTCCACTCAAATGTTATACACACGTAAAAAAAAAACTGCGAGAAGGTAGCTATAAAAACAAAACAACGACCTATGTATTCGGCGGTACATCGACAACTGATCTTTTTCTGATTATCAGCCAAAATGTTTTTCTCTATTTATATATGGAGAAGACTACAAACATTGATTATACCGACATAGTTGTGATCCCTCTCTGAACAGGGTATCACTTTTGAGATTAACACAATTACTGTTCAAATTTATTCGGATTATTTCCCTCAATAATCTTTTTGAATAGTTACTCTCTCTTTCTCAAATTGTTACAGCATCAAAATAAAAATTGCAAACGGACTCAAAATCATATTTATGTTGATAAATTATATCCTTTATATATTGTTTTGTTTGTCCAATATAAGATTTTCCACAATCACAAGGAATACTGTTCACTACATTATATTCTAGTGCTCTTGGTATCCTATCTTTCAAATGGGAGAATATTTTTTTTGTTGTAGAAGGCCAAGTATTTGTCCATAAGCATTTTTTTATTTTTTGAGAAAGTCCATCCAGATATGGAAATTTCAAGTAATAAACTCTACCATTGGGGATAGTTTCTCCTATGCCTGTTCGTTGCCTTCTATTTATGATTCTGTTTATTAGTGGATTGGGGTAATTATTAGTTCTCAATATTCAAAGGTTTCATGAACCAGATGCATTTTATTGTGCCATTATCCTCTCTCATGACTAATAAATCTAAAGAAGGCAGTGTATCCATTTGTTCCTCTTCTAAAGTTTTTGTTGAAACCATTGAAAATTTTAAGTACTTTCTGAGTCTTGTCAGCTGGAATATCTAGTATACAGTCATATATACAGGGTGGGGCACCCCATACGACACGGTCCCTGTAAACCAAACCAACAATTATTTCGGGAATTTCTCCATTTCATTATATGTATATTATTTTGGAGTCTACAGGGTGGCTCAAAAAAGTGTGACTTATCAAAGTTGTGTTTTTATATGGAACACCCTGTATTCCGTTACATTTTTTGATAGGTCAGGAAAAAGTGATATGATTTTATTCGAGGTAGTATGTACCTAATTATAACCGTTCTCGAGTTATTGATTTTTTTATGAAAATGCTAGGTGCAATTGGAAACTAAATAACATCGAAATGTATAGAAATCATCCCTTCGACTTCTTATCAAGCATAAAAGAGGTTTTGAGCTACTGATTTCGATAAAACCCATTCCTTAATATTATACAGAATGTTCAAAAATCATTGTCACTTTCTTATAAATTCGGACAAAGATAACTTTGTTATTTCAAATAAAACACACTGTATTTTTTTGGTCTGAACAATATAAAATTCAATTATCTTTCATTTCATATTGAGGTTCCCTATACCTAACCTAAATAGTTTTACCAGATATTGGCTTTTTCAAATAGTAGTTCTTATTTCAATGCATTCTTTGAATCAAGATAGCTTTGAAACGACATTTATTCAACTTGTTGAAAGAATTCTCATTGACAGTTATTGTGTTTTACGTTATTCAAAACATTCTCTGAATTATTAGCGTCCAAAATGAAAACTTTCCCATTCAAGAGCGGATAGATATGATTTTAGCGATTGGTGAGTGTTTAGAGAATTGCCTTTTGGCGTCGAGGGTGTATGCCCAAAAATATCCAGACCGGAATCATCCAAACAAGTTGGTTTTCAAACGATTGCTACATCAATTTCGTAGGACTGGAAGTGTTATTTATGAAAAGGCAAATAGACCAAAACCTATCATTATAAATGAGGAAAAGCAGACGGAAATACAAATTTCACCCGTACCTTATTCAGATGCACCAGGATTTATACGAAATAGACTTCCATCGACGAATCGAGTTTTGTCTATGGGTTCTGGACAAGTTTAGTGAGGATGAACATTTTTTGGATTCCATTTTATTTTCTGATGAATCTACTTTTCATAACAAAGTGAACAGACACAGCTTCCATTATTATAGTGATGTGAATCCTCATTTTTCCGCACTCTGGATCACCAGAATACATGGTATGTTAACATGTGGGGGAGAATTATAGGTACACAAGTTATAGAACCATACTTTGTTTATGGAAACTTGAATGGTCAATTTTTTTTACAATTTTTACGAGATGATCTGCCTGAGCTTCTGGAGAATGTGCCGCTGAATATCAGACAACGGATGTGGTTACAATTGGATGGAACTCCGGCACATTTCAGATTCAGTGTCAGTCAGTTTCTGAATATGTGCTTTCCGAATAAATGGAATGGACCACAAAATTGGCCAGCGAGATCACCAGATTTGACTTGCCTCGAGTTTTTCCTATGGGGATACTTGAAGAATGAGGTTTACGACACTCCTCCAACCACTCTGGAAAACATGATGGAGAGAATAAGGGCTGCTTTTCGAAGAGTGACGCCTCAAATGTTATTAAATGTTAAGAAGTCTTTCATAGGGAGAGTGGCTCTTTGTATTCAATAGGATGGTCGTCATTTCGAGCACCTACTTTGAATTAAATACATTTGTATTTCATATCTTGTTGTTGTTTCAGTTCAATAATAAAAAAAATTGTATAGTCTGTTTAATGAACTACTGTCAGAATATGAATGTAAATGATAACTTCATTTTAGTGAACAGTAAATATTTTCGATGAAGTGAAGTATAACAACTGTCAATGAGAATTATGTGAGCAAATCAAATAAATGTCATTCCAAAGCTATCTTGATTCAAAGAATGCATTGAAATAGAACTGCTATTTGAAAAAGCCAATATCTGAAAAACTATTTAGGTTAGGTATAGGGAACTCCAATATGAAATGAAAGATAATTGAATTATATACTGTTCAGACCAAAAAAATACAGGGTGTTCTATTTGAAATAACAAAGTTATCCATGTCCGAAATTATAAAAAAGTGGCAATGATATTTGAACATTCTGTATAATATTGAGAAACGAGTTTTATCGAAATCAATAGCCCAAAACGTCTTTTATGCTTGGTCAGAATTCGAAGGGATGATTTCTATACATTTCGATGTTATTTAGTTTCCAATTTTACCTAGCATTTTCATAAAAAAATCAATAACTCGAGAACGGTTATACTTAGGTACATAGTACCATATGAAATCATATTATTTTTTCCTGACCAAAAGTGTAACAAAATACAGGGTGTTCCATTTAAAAAAACACAACTTTGATATGTCACACTTTTTTGAGCCACCCTGTAGACTCCAAAATAATTTCCTTTTGCAGCCTTAATCAATATATATATATAATGAGATGGAGAAATTCCCGAAAAAATTCATGGTTTGGTTTACAGGGACCGTGTCGTATGGGGTGCCCCACCCTGTATAATATTTAATGAATTTGATGTCAAAAGGTAGCCTGGGGGATATTTTGGTGATCATATAATTCACCACTAGTTCGCTAGAACAGGGCTGGCTGTATTGGCCATAGCTCTACCTACTCTTCGTTTGTAAAAAGTTCCATTAAATACAAAATAGCTAGAATCAAAAATGAAATTAATCAACACGAAAAAGTTCAATGCAATAACCGTATAAGCAGATATTGTATCCCATTCCGATATTGATTTTTTTTTGGTCAAGCACTTAGGGACTTTTGTGAAAAGGGAGACAATATCTAATGAGAAAAGAATATGATTGTTATGTAAGACAATGTCTTTAGAAAATTATTTGAACTCTAATGAGTTTTTAACACTGTGATGTGGTTGTTAGATTGAACACCATTTGGTGGACAAAACATGCTGTATTGTATGTTGGAGAATTCACACAGCTGACGACGGGTCTAAGGTGGACACCCTGTTTGTGCGTTTTCCTCAACCCATATAAGCGGGGAGCAACGGCATTGCGTTTCTTATTTTTTTTCGCGTTATCTAACATTATATATTTCCGTTTCCAATGCGTCAATCAGTTCATTAGCTTGCGGCTGACATCCCTGTATGGAATCCTTCTTGAATTTTTTGTATGTGGTTGTGTCTTCTAACATACATATTTTGCATTCCTTCTCAATATTCATCTTTAAACATTACGACAGTAGAGTTGCCTTTGTCAGACTTCATTACGATCATTTCTGGATGTTGTTTGAAAAACCTGACTGTCTCTTGATATTCTCTAGACATTTAATTGGCCTTATTTTTCTAATGATTGTTGTTGTAAGAATTAGTGATACTATTTGTTGTTGGGCATCTCAAATAATTCTTTTCCTCTTCACTATTTGGTAGGGAGTTGATAAAATATTCCAAATCTTTCACTATTGTAGGAATTGGCATTTCTTGTGACATAACTAGGAAAAAGAATTTGGGACCGAGACACAAAATGTTTTTTAAATTTTTTGGGAGCTCTATGTCAGTATAATTATTGATCCAGTTAACTTGTGTTACTATTTCTGAGGTATAATATTTCTGAGGGAGTTTTTTGCATTGTTGATATTCTTCTGTATATGTTATTGATTGTCCAAGTTGTAATTTTTATTTCCATGTTAAGAACAGATTTCTGGAATTTGTTGATGACACGATCTACTTCATGTTTGAATAGGTGGTTGTATAACTGGAGTGAATACATACATCTGCAATTGATGGTTATAGTCCATCCAATATCAATTGCAGGAGCTGTTTCTATAGGAAGCAAATAAAAACTCACTTCGCTAACACAAGCGTATATGCGAAGAAACGGAACGAAAAATAATCTGTACTACTTGTATACAGTCTCCGTCGGCACAAAGAGCCCACTAGTCAACGTGGACTTGAGTGACTGCTGTCTGTTCTACAACCGATTCGTCTGGGCCAATCAAGTCGAACATCAATGCTTGCAGCTGTGTCTATACGATGAGAGGTCATAAATCACGCGTTATATTTGTGTTTTAATAGCTCTGAAAGATTAAAAACCAGTAGCGTCTGTGGTCTCGGTGTGTGCCGATCGAAATACATTACAGGATATAATAATAACCTACATCAAACAATGAAAGAAATTATTTTTCTTTCTTAATGTATTTGTATCAATAAAAGCTTGTCTTTAATTTTTTTTTCATTCTTATGAAGTATTTTTAAAATCTTAAAATATCTAAATAAAATTAGTTATCTCCGCCACTGCTGCTCACAGGATTTCGCCGCAAGACTTCTTTATGCTTCTGCAATTGGTATTGGGAAAACTATATATGGTTTGGGATTGAAGATGCTCGTCGGCATTTCAGTAAGTACATTTTTCTATTATTAGATGAAGCAAGCTCGCTATTCTCGATCGACCATTTTTTTAACAATTTTCATGTTTATTTTTTATGTAAGAAAAAAATCCCAAGAGTATGTATAATTGATTGGTTCATCGGCCCACGATGTTTGTGCAAAAGTTTTTCCATTTCCATTTTTCAACATTGGATTGGAGGTGGATCCATCACTGGAATGACTTGATTTTTAAAGATATGGTGATAGATATAATTTGTTCCCATTCATATGTCATTTTCCAGCTTTGAAAAGGGAATAAACAATTCCGAAACGTCAGCAATAAAAAAATAGTTTCACTTCCCCGTCCCTTTTCCCATTAGTCCAGCTGCATTTTATATTATTATTTGATTTTCATATTTTCTCCAACCTAGGCCCCGTACAGGAATCGACAGAGGCGGACTGGACAGACTCGAACAATTATTCAGAGAAACTGTTGGAAACGGAAAAGAGATTACGAAAGAAGAATTCAAAAATATCGTCACCTCGAAAAACGTACGTTCATGTTCATGTCTTCCACTTTTTTTTAACTTCGTCGGTCATTTCTTCGTTTTCAGCCATTCTTCACAGACCGGGTATTCCAAATTTTTGACAAGGATAACTCTGGTTCCATATCGTTGGCAGAATTTCTGGATGCCATGCACCAGTTTGCTGGTCAAGCACCCGAAGATAAAATACGGTTTCTCTTCAAAGTATATGATTTGGATGGTGAGTAAAATAGAGTTCATTTCAGTTTATTGTTCTGCTGTTTTGAAATTTTTCATTTGGAAATTATTCCCAAAAATAAACATACATTTTCTTTTTGACTATCCGGACAACAGTTCTTACAGCATCTGTAATACATGATAGAAATCTATAACAAATTATGTTATCAAAGCTTGTAGTGATTGGTTGAGGCATTTGCTGATACACATTTTCAATTGTATTTCATCAACAAGTGTATTTCCAACTCAATAGAAGACAGCTATAGTTCTTAAATGTATATTCAAAACTATAGACATATGTATATCTAATAATGTGTGCACCAGCAAAATTGTTCGAACAAATGATATATTCCAGTTTATATCAGTATATTGTAAAAACTAATTTTGAGTCGGCACCGAACAAACTAGCAATTATTCAGGGTCTACTATCACTATTATATTCGAGTGTAACCCGATGGCTCTTACTCTTTCAACATAAAAATAAGTGGGCTACAGCCATTCACGAAATTTGAATTTCGATTGGACAAGGACTAGAGAAGAATCTTTAGTCCTTGCCATGGTGATGATTCTCAAAAATAGCCAAGAAATAATTTTTGATCTCGAAGTTTTGAGAAATATTAATTTCTATAGAGGATGCAGCTTGCACTACCTTGTATGGATTATTGAATAGCCCATCACTGCAGAGAGCGCCTGGGACATTTGAAAC
The DNA here is from genome assembly GCA_018342105.1 of Gonioctena quinquepunctata. Classification (NCBI taxonomy): domain Eukaryota; kingdom Metazoa; phylum Arthropoda; class Insecta; order Coleoptera; family Chrysomelidae; genus Gonioctena; species Gonioctena quinquepunctata. Next base: position 139,592 of record JAFIRS010002663.1, on the reverse strand, counting down.
GCGAGGGGACGTCTATATTGTAATCAATGGCTTCCCTCACAAGAGGATTCTCGTGGGCTATTGCACAATCAAATACTCTCTGATTGCGTTCCCGGATGAAACTTCTGATGGAAAGCAGATTTAAGTCCTCAAGTATCCGTTCGTTCCGCACGTACCACAGAGCGTTCGTTATCATACGCAGAACTTTCATTTGCGTCCGTTCCAGGACGCGAATGCTCGTTTTGCAGGTCTGGCCCCAGGCGGCTGAGGCATACAAAATGACAGGTCTGAAAATCATCTTGTAGATCATTACTTTATTTTTCAGGAAAAGTTTACTTTTCCTGTTTACTAACGGATAGAGTGATGCGATTTTCTTATGTATTTTATTTTTTATCAATTTAACGTGTGGCCTCCAGGTTAGTCAGCGATCCAATGTAACTCCGAGGTACTTGACCTGCTCCAACCAATTTATCTTCCTTCCAGAGACAGTCCCTACTCTCTCCGGGTTGTTTCTCTTGCGACCCATCGAGATAGCCTGCGTTTTGTCAGGATTCACCCTTATTTTCCACTACAGATACCACTGCTGGAGATCATCTACGGCATTCTGCAAATAGACGACACCCATCAGATGGTCGGCTGAAGAAGAAAGTAAGGCCATATCATCAGCATAAAGGGAAATCTCCACGTGTTCATTCCTGGGTATGTCTGACGTGTGGAGAGCGTAGAGCATAGGAGACAATATTGCCCCCTGAGGAACGCCGGCCTCAATTGCTCTCGAATCCGAGAGACAATTGTCGACTTCGACTTGGAATGTCCTACCCATGAGAAACGATTTCAGCCACTTCACCAGACCCAGAGGCAAGTGGAAGTCTATCAATTTTGAAAGCAAGTCTTCATGCCATACTCTATCGAACGCTTTACTGATGTCAAGAAGTATGACATGGGTGCTGTTGTTGGTATTTAATGAATTTATCGTATCTTCCACCAGCCTCAGAACCTGAAGCTCGGTGGAGTGAGCTCGGCGGAAGCCGAACTGCTCATTCGGTAGGACATTTCTGTCATCCACTTCATCGTCGAGCCTTTCCAGGACGATTTTCTCAGCCAACTTGACTGAACTGTAAAGCAGACTGATTGGACGATAATTTTGTGGAAAGGTCGAGTTTTGAAACTAGCAATTGAATTAGTTAAACCGTTAAATTAGGGCAGCGGGATGCACGGCGACGTTTTGATTACTTCTTCAAAGTAATATAATGATCTTTGTTAATTGTTTGTTTGGCGCCGACTCGAAATTAGTTACTCACATTAGTTCAGGAGCTCAATTGTCATTAAGACTAAGAAGGTTCATTCAATTGTTTGCTTTTCAGTTGATTTTTTCGTTGGTTTCATTTTTTGTTGAAAAGTTTTTTTTTTTCACTTTTTTGTAAAAAAAATCAACTAATAAATATGCACTCAATTGACTCCAGGTATCCATTATGTTGTAGTGTCATCAGAACTACCTATATGTGTGCCAGATTAAAAAAATGATAATCCCCTTTTTTTCTATTTCAGGCGTGGATTATTCATTCTCAAATCCAAAAATTATCCACTCTAAAGTAGTCCCTGTCCATTAAAAAAAGAATCATCCAAATCGGATAACCCAGTAGAAAGATATGAGTGGTAGAATCGGTTAATGGGTAAAAATTCAGTGGATGAACGATGAATCCCCTATTTTTCTACCCTTAAGGGTAATTTTTTTTTTCAAATTCAAATGGGACCAACTTCAAAAAATACCCTATCCAATGAGAGGAGAATCATAGAAATCGAACTGCTTCGTAAAAAGTTATGCGTGATCATACATACAAAAAATATACTCGTCTACTAGAGAACCTCCTCCTTTTTTATTTCGTCGGTTGAAAATATATTATACCGGAACAGCATGGCTTTGTTAGAAACGATCCATTGATACCAATCTCTCAACATTCACCAATTATGTGTACAAGGCATTGGAAAATAAATCTCAAGTACTACTAGCTAAGTTGAATAAATATGGATTGACAGATAATGTTCTGAGACTAATGGAAATTATTTCGAAAACAGGGTTCTGATCTTTGACATCAAGGAAAATATCCAGAAAAAAAGGCCACTTCGGAGATTTCAACCTGTGTCCCTTTTTTTTTGTACTATACATCAACGAACCAAACATTCAGAATGCGCAATGTTCACGGATGACTTGAAATTTTCAAAAATGTTTGAACAATTAGGCATAGCGTGTTGTTACAGGAAGATTCAAATGACCTTCATGAATGGGGCTGTGGGAACAAACTATTTTTCAATCAATTACGCGCTCGAAAAATCCTATACCATTCAAATTGATCTTAAATGGGAACACTCTCAAGCAAAGAAGGGAGTAAAGAGACTTTGGTCTTTTATATAATAATTCGATATTTCATCAAAAATAAAAATGTCCTTTTCCTCAAGGCTGCTGACTACAAATACCTATACAATAGATGTATGTTGATCGAATATCCATAAAAAAACTTCTTCCCTGGCTAATACCTCGACGGACCTTGCATCACATCCGATGGATAAACTTGCAAAATTCTACATGGTACTTCGCAACTGTTTGTTGCGGAATACATAAATAATAACCACTCCACTCAGGCTGACCACCTGTAGACTGGTTTCGATGGTTAGCCAGTGAAGTGGTATCCATTTCGCAATAAACATTTGCAAAGTACCTTGTAGGACTTTGCACGTTTATCTATCGGATGTGATCCAACGTCTATCGAAGCAATAGCCAGGGAAAGTTATTTTTGTATGGATATTTGATCAACATACACCTATTATATAGGTATTTGCAGTCAGCAGTCTTGAGGAATGAGACATTTTTTATTTTCGATGAAATGATAGCTGGCTATCGATATCGCACAGACTTCTGTCCCTCATTGCAGATTTTTATCCTCAGACTCCGGATGGTATTTCATTTGGTAATGTTAAGATGCAGTAGTTGGGTTAAGATGGCGTTAGCTACATTCTGCTAATTCGATCGCAGCGAATACTATGGAGTAGATGAATTTTAATTATTTTTGTCAGGTACCGCAGACATTAATGATTGTCTGATAGACCTAATTTGTACTGATGAGTGGTAAAAATCCCGAGTGGTTTTCTGATGGATGTTCGATCAACATACACCTATTAGGTTTCAATAAATATCGAATATAAAATACGTATATTCATTGGTTGAGGCGGGGAAGCCTTTGGGCTATAGTGCATAAAAGTAAAAATCACAAGCTATTCTCTAACGTTTTCGATCATCAGATCATCATCAGGAGAATTATGAAAAGTGAAAGGAATATAATTAAATGAGGAAAAAATATCAATTTGTGGGTTCTCTGATAATCTAAGGGACATGTGATAATAAATTCCACTCACTTGTCAGAATTTTACAGAAAGTAAAGCTTATGGAGAACTGAATTTTGTGAAACATCATATATGAATAACTATATAATGTGTAAACTATTCTGAAATGGAACAAACAACAACAAATCATGAGCAGCAAAATGTCTGACCATACAAACATTCATGAATTGAAGATGGCTCCTCCAGGATGGCGTACGAGTTAATCACAAAATAAAATAATTAATACAGAACGTTTTTATTTAAATGCGCTGAAAAGTAAAAAAAATATTGCTTTGGATGTGTGACGCAGGTTATTCCTTGTGTTATAGATTCAAAAGTTTGTAGTCGAACTGAAAATTTTGCGCGACAAGCTTTTGAATCTATAACTCAGGGAATAACCTACGTCATACATCCAAAGCAATTATTTCTCAGTTTTTATCGCAATTGATTAAGAGCTTGTTTTTAAAAAGGTTTTTCATTGAATATTTTATATTATTATCTCCTAACTACCTACCTTGGAACTTTGAAACACCATGACTTCAGTCCGTAAAATAAAGGCGTGGAGTAATGAACCCTCATTTAGTATGCGAAATCCATACAGAGAGGCTCGTGCAAATTTTGTCTCAGAACCTTCATAGAAATATCAAAACAACTGGCACAATATCTATTTGTCGGATTAAACCATTGTCAAAAGATTTCAGTGATATATTTAGGTTTATGACAAACATTACTATAGAATGTTATTCCTCAACAATTAGTTGGTAATAAATAAAAAAATAGTTAGATGTTGTGTATTTTCACCGATTATAGTATTTTGGAAGTTAAAAACGTGAAATGCAGCAGTCATTAGTTATATAAAAATAAACAAGAAATAATGGGATCAAAGAAGAATGCTGTAATTGCTAGCCGCCTTAAATTATTACAAAAAAATATTTTTATAAAGTCACAACCAATTAAATTCATTATTGAATCACCTACTTGTCAAAAAAAAATTACAATGAGTATATATAGTATTTACAAAAACTTACCACTTAATAAATAATAGTTTAAAAACTAAAGAACACGCTTTAATAGAAAACCAAACTAAAAAGTTGAAAATAATTGTAAATGAATTTGAAATAAGAATACAGTGATTAACAACAAATTTATTTCATCGTAAAGGAGCGTGGGGTGCTTGATACTCATCAATTGTTGTTAATATTTCATGGACAGATATTGGTAAAAGTAGAATCATTATGAAAATATCTTTAAAGGCACCCCACGCTTTTTTACGATGAAATAAATTTGTTGTTAATCACTGTACTCTTATTTCAAACTCATTTACAATTATTTTCAACTTTTTAGTTTAGTTTTCTATTAAAGCGTGTTCTTTAGTTTTTGAACGATTATTTATTTTCAACTTTTCAGTTTTGTTTTCTATCAAAGCGTGTTAATCAGTTCTTCAAACAATTATTATTATTATTTAATTGTTTTAACTATTATTCTCCAATTTTGAATAGAATCGGACCATTATCACAAAATTCGTCCACCATTTTGGAGCCGCCATTCAGAATCCCCCCCCACATACCAATTTTGAATAGAATTGGACCATAATCACAAAACTCGTCCGCCATTCTGAAGCCGCCATCTGGAATTTTCAGAATTTTCACAAAAGAATCATAATATTGGACCCCAAAAACCCCCACATACCAATTTTGAATAGAATCGGATCATAATCACAAAACTCGTCTACCATTTTGGATCCACCATCTTGAATTTTTCAGTTTTGACAGAAGAGTCATAATCTCTGACCACGAAAATCCTCAGATACCAATTTTGAAGCGAATCGGACCATAATCACAAAACTCGAACGCCATATTGGAGCCGCCATTTTGTTTTTTTTTTTCAAAACAAAAAAACTCCTAATGCATTGTCACCGGAATTATGTACGCCTGCCAAATTTCAAATCATTCGTACGTCTGGAAGTGGGTCAAAATCGCGCCCAAAGGAGTCGGTTACAAACATACGGTTACAAACTAGCTGAAAATTCTCAAAGTTTGAAAAAGGAGAAAATATGGATACAAAACAATTTGTAATTCAGCGAGTAAACACACTTTTCAAAGTTAAAATAATTGTATTTTTCTGATTTTTACGCCAAAAAATGCCAGATACTTTTAGTCTAACAAAAGGAAGCCATATCTAAAAAGAGTCCAAGTTTATACGTGAGTTTCAAAAGAAATCTTTTATTCGAGCTGAACTTTTAATTGCTGAGAAATGATGATGAAAAAAAAATAGAGGACTATTTTTCTTCGGATCCGTTACATTAAAAACAATCAAAATTAGTACAAAAGTTAACGCAACTCTATTCTTGCAAAAATATATCTTTCTCGCCTTTGGGTTAACGATTCAAAGCGTGTAAAAATGGTAACTGGTATCAGAGTCGAAAGAAAATGAATCATCTTTATTAATGTCAATAACAACTAGATCAATCAAGACTTCAGAAATGTTGTCAATTTTCTACATAGCACGTTCTACGGTAGGTAATAACATGGTCAACGCATTTTTTCAATTGACGCTGGTCACTTCACTAACCGCACATTCAAACAATAACTGAACATCCTTTATTTTGAAGGTCGTATTTTTCCGGGCTACATTATTTTTAACTCAAGTCCATATTAGTTCTATGGGATTCAGCTTGCAGTGATACGGGGAAAGTACTGATATTCCACGTAAAGCGGATAGTTCGTCAACGATTTACTTTTTATACTTGTATATAAAATTCTTTTTCTAGTGTGGATCAGTAGCAAAACAATGTTCTTTGAGCTAAGCCACTCCAATAGTTTGCCTTCAGTCCAATTGCTTGTGGGTAAATCTTCTTGTAATCTAGAATGGTAGCTCACGTTGTCCATAAAAATAGTAGATCCCTGCGGAATAAAAAATCGATCATTCGTTCAAACCATTCTTCAAAAACGTCACCATTCATATCTTCGTGATATTCACCGGTACGTTTTGATACAAAAGTCAAAAGTCCTTTGTCCACAAACCGTTCTGAACTACCTATATGAACGATTATTAATCTTTTACCCTTGCCTGTTGGTATATTCAAACCCGTTGGCAATCCTTCGACGAAGGCTTGCCTTCCGCTCTTAATATTGCTGTCCTGCCAATACTGAGATACAGTACCAATCCAATCCAATCCAATAGCATTTATTTTGAAATATTGTCAAGTTACAATTCACGTCTCAATCTAGGAACTATAATTACATAATATATACAATTTACAATATATACAGAGCTTAATTTCTAGTAAGTGCGAGTTAATTTGTGTGTTTGTTTCGGCCTCCTACATGATGTTTACGCCAAAGTTTGAAGTAATTTTCGTTTTGTTTTTCGTTGTTTGAGTATTTTATTTTGTAGTCGTTTTCCAGGCAAATTTATAAAAACCTGGTGAAGGGGTTGAATGCGTGTTATACTTGAGTGAGTTTTGAGTTTCAAATTTGAGTATTTTTGAGTTATCTTTGAGTGAGTTTTAGTTCTTGAGTCAGTTGTTTCGAGTTGGTTGTTTGGAGTATGGTTTTTGTGTGTGTGATTTTCTGTGTGTTTTGAATCTAGTTCTATTTGTGTATCAAGTTTTTGGGGTTCTTTGAGTTCTATTTTCGAGTCGGTAGTTTTATTTTGAGTCTGTTTGAGAATTCAGTCTGTCGCTCCTGCCCCCAGCGACCTCCCCTCCGGGCCGGGCGGGGGGAAGAGCGGCATTTGTCACCCATCCCAGACGTCCCGGGGGGCTATCGCCTTCAGCATCATGACAAGCTGTTGTATGATTTGAGTATGCACCGTTAAGGTGTTCTGTATTTGTGTTATAATTGTTGTCTGGTTTGTCAATAAATTGATCACTCCTTTCTGTGTGTCCATGATTTTGATGTAGTGGTTATTACGGAAACATGGCTATCGCCAGATATACAGGATGATACTGTTCGTATACAGGGCTACGGAGTTGTTGGACAAGATCGGCTCAATAGGGGTGGGGGTATAGCTATATACTATAAAGCATTCTTATTGCTCGAAGTTCTGGAAAATAATGACTCTGACCACACCCTTGAATAGCTCTGGGTAATGTTAAGAATACAAAACAATTGTATAGGTCTAGGAGGAGTGTACAGGCCGCCGCACACCAATGTATTAGACTCTATTGCTGCGCTTGAAAACACAATTTCTTTTCTTTACCCATCAGTTGATGTAATTATCCTTGCAGGAGACATAAACCTGAACATACTGAATACAAGTAATAATAATACAGCTCAGTTTTTAGATTTCACTGAAGCATATGGCATGTCTATAATGAACCCACCAGAGTTACAGAAATCAGTAGTACCTTAATTGATATAATTGCAGTCACCAATAAAAATATGGTTGTGAGTACACACACCCGGAACGCAGATGATATATCGGATCATTATTTGGTATACTGTCTACTACAGTACAAAGTTAATAAACCCCAACAACTCTTCAAAACCCACAGAGACTATAAATATTTTGTTTATGACGACTTCTTAGATGATCTACGGTCAATGCCTTGGTATGACATTTATCAAACTGACGATATAAATCAAATAGTATCTTTATCCAACACATACTCACTAAGTGTCTTCAATGTGCATGCTCCTGTTAAAACCGTGAGAATAAGTAAGCCGAAAACCCCCTGGCTAACGGATACGCTCAAAATAATGATAAAAAGCAAAAATCTAGCTTTGTCCAAATATAAAAAATCTAAGAAACCTGAAAACTGGAATACCTACAAAAACCTCATTAACATGGTGACCGCTGTTTCTAGAACTGAAAAAAAACAATATCTTATTTTCATTCAAAATCACTAAAACAGCAGGAAACTATGGAACACTTTGAATTTATTATAGATAGTCTCGAAAAAAAATAATAAAAATGAAATCCCAGAAAACCTTAGTGACCCTAATATAATTAATAACCACTTTATTAAGTCAGTAGATGATTTGGCCTCTGCTCCATCTAACGAAATATTGAACCATTATAATTATCAATGCCATCCCGAACATAAACTGGAATTATTCAATATATCATATGAGGACCTGGAGATTATTATTTATTCAATTAAAAGTAATGCCACTGGTTCAGACCAAATTTCCATCAAAATGTTGAAAATATGTATACCTTTCCCAACTCTCATTCTAACTTATATTGTCAATACATGTTTCACGCATGGAGTGTTTCCTGAAATATGGAAAAAAGCCATGATTTTTCCGACAACTAAAATCTCTAACCCCTCAACACTAAACGATCTACGTCCAATTAATATCTTACCAGCACTATCAAAGGTAATTGAAAAAGCGGCTCATGAACAAATCTATAGATACGTAAGGGCACATGAAATACTACCAGCTCACCAATCATCATAGGATCATAGTACCACTACTGCTCTTCTCAAGGTAACAAATGATATTATCCATGCGTATGATACACACGAGGCTACTATTTTTCTCCCGCTGGACTATAGCAAAGCTTTCGATACTATGAATCACACCCTGTTGATATCTAAGTTGCACCACTACGGGTTTTCAGAAAATGCAAAAAATTTAATTACTTCCTTTTTATCAAACAGAAGCCAGTGTGTGCAGGTTAAAAATATGAAATCAAGTTATTTGAACGTATCGCATGGCGCTCCGCAGGGTTCTGTACTATCCCCACTCCTTTTCATTTTATACACTGCTGATTTTCATCGAGTTCTAAACCATTTTCAAATACATACTTATGCCGACGACACAAATCTCTACTACTCGGCCAGAACTGAACATCTTTTAGATCAGACATATTTGCTTAATGAAGAGATAAAACAGCTGGTTTCAATGTCTAAAAAACACTGTCTCAATATAAACCCCACGAAATCTCCTCTGATTGTATTTGCTAGTGAAAAAGATAGGCAAGAGGTTATAGATAGCGTATCGATTGAAGTAGAAGGGCAAAGGATCGAGTTTTGCGAAAAAATTAAATGCCTTGGTTTGGTTATTGATAATAACCTGAAATTTCATAACCATGTAAGCAATCTCATCAAAAGAGCATATTGTATAATGAAGGGTCTCTATTCCAATAGACATTTTTTGGGAAGAAATTTGAGAATCACCCTGTGTGACACTTTAATTTTATCGATTTTCAACTACTGCGACATTATATATGGTCCATGTCTTGATGGGATACAATCAGGAAGAATCCAAAAAGTTCAGAATGCATGCGTGAGGTTCATATTTGGCCTAGGTTTCAGGGTACACGTCACACCTTACACCAATAATCTTGACTGGTTAAAAATGCACAACAGAAGAGAACTTCATCATGCCACATTTTTACATGAAATTTTTAGGACAAAAACACCTTTCTACCTCCTTGACAAACTCCAATGCAGACAAGAAGTACACAGCAGAGACCTTCGATATATCACTAATTTGTCAATTCCCCATCACGGAACTGTTTTCGTCCAACGATCTTCCTCTTACCACTCCGTTGTCCTGTATAACTCCATCAGTCAAAACATGAAAAGCTTATGCTTCACAAATTTCCGACGTAAACTCAAACAATATCTCCGGGATGAACAGCGATAGTTCCATTTTGGCAATTCATGTTACCAGATTATCTCCAGTTACTTTTTTTTTCTGTCTTTTTCTCTACTTATTGTTTTTTAACCTATTTTTATTCTTTATCACAGATCATATATTATTATTATTCATATCATTACCATGATTATTACTTTTTATTATCACTGTTATTATAAATGTACATGACATTACAACATTACAATTATTATTATTTGGGCCAGGGTCTGCGGTGGGGGGCCAGTTTCCGCTTCTCTTGGCTCGTCGTGTCTTCTCGGGTATCTTTGCCATGAAGTTGCGCTCCCACCCTGGCCTCCCGACGGGTGGGTATGCGTTCTTGGATTTTCGTTTGTTCTTGAGTATCCTTGTGTCCCTACACCTTCTCTGGGTTGTGGAAGGCTTTGGGCTTCTTTCTTTGCTAACTTTTTCAAGTATGCTTCACATTTTTGTAATTCGCTGGATGGTTCAGAAAACAGTTTGCGCATGTCGCTGGAACATCCGGATTTTTCTTGCAGGTAGGGGTAAGGTGCTCTTTTGCACATTTGAGGCACTTGGGCTTCATGCAGCCCTCAACTGCAGGGCTGCATGTCCCCAGCCCTGGCACATTCTACATTGCGTCAGGGCGGTGTCCATTCAATGCTGATATTATTCAATGTTTTGCAACTTTTTTAAAGAGTTGTAACTGTTGTTTCTCCGCTGGTGATTACGAGGTATAATGGCCTTGCCGTTTTCCTCATTCTATATATATTTTTAATTCCTTATGAACATTCATCATTAGCCACTTGGATATTTTGGCTGTTGGTGGGTCATTGTCCAATCCTTTTAGCACGAATGCATGCTGTTTATCAGCTTTTTGTGTGAAACTGTAAAAGCCCACATACTTGCTTTTTATAAAAGCTTTGATTTTTTCAAAATCTTCCACACACTCCGTGTGGATCAGCGTGTTCTCCTGTGTGTATTTTATCGTTATCTTCTCTACATACCGTTTGGTTAGTTCTGTGTGCGTCTTCTCTCCAATAATATGTTTCCCTTCTAAAATGATTGGTCGAATTACGTTCTGGTTTTTGTTTCGCACCGGCTGTACTGTTTGTCTCGGCGCTTTCTGTTGTTTTTTCTTTTACCTGATTATTTCGGGCTTTTCTTCGGCTTTTTATCCCAATATTGCTGCCTTATTGGCCAGGTATTCATCTCTGCATTTTTTTACTCTCTTGGGAGAGTTCTCTTCAATCTCGTCTTTTGATGAGCTTGTATCACTCATCGCATTATCTATTGAATCCAACGTGTCATGTAGTCCGTCTGTTTGGACTATGACTCGTGGAAATATATGGGCCGGCTTCTTGTCTCCTTTTATCTGTTCGGGAGTACTTATCATGGTTACTTATCAGCTATTTCCTTGAGGATTTTTTCTGTATTCATGAATTGCTCAGATTTCTGCTGATTATCAAGTACGTCGTCACTTCCCGCATTGGAAAGGTGGACGAAGTACTCATCTTCGTGCTGTTCTAGGGGGGGCCAGGCTTCCTTACTTGGACGATTTTCAGGTTCCTCTGCTTCTTTACATCTTTTTGTTCAGTTGTGTTTTCTACTTCCCTTATTTCTTCCGATTCTCTTTTCTCCCCAAAATAGCTTTTTTCTTGGGAGTAGGTATCTAGGTCGGAGGGAACAGTACCTATATCCTTCGTTTATCCACGTTTCGTCCAGGTGATAAATGCATCGATCTTCGTTTCAGGCTTGTTTAATATTGCGTAAATAGTATTTTCTTCAAATCGCAATAACTGGTTTATCTACCAGTACAGATTGTCTCTTATGTTTGGTATGGTTGAAGCCGATTTGTTTTAAAATTTTCGATAATGTCATTGTAGAGACAGTTGGGTAATTCGAATCAGCTTGAACTGCAGACATAATTTTATCCAGTGTGCGAATTTCACTTTTTCTACGACAACCTCGATAAATGTTCATTTTATAACCGTAACTTCAATCATAAACAAGCACATTTTGTACAGAATTTCATTTTTGCATCGGTTGCTAGGCAATTTGCTGAGCAACAAATGCGAAATGGAATATTTCGTGTTAGGTCTAGGTTCACTCTAAAATCACGACGACTACGGCTTGTCAAATTATGACGTCCAGCGACAAATTGATGAAATGTCAGCAGATCGTTTCTGTCAAAGTTTCAGTAGGTAACGAGTAATTTCAAAGTTGTTTTCTATAAAAACTATTAATTAAAATGGAAACTGATAGTGATATTGACTTAGATTTGACACCTCCGAATATAATAGAAGCAGCGAAGGTAACAACACTGAATTTATTACCGGGAACGTCGAAGAGTATGTATCAACGCGCTTATAACCTTTTTTTGGAATGGAAGGTAGATCAAAAGACAAAATCGTTTTCCGAGAACGTTCTAATGGCTTATTTTGGCGACTTAGCCAAAAAATTCAAAAGTTCCACTTTGTGGTCACACTTCTCAATGCTGAGAACGACTCTCAGTATTTATAATGATATAGATATTGCCAAATATTTGAAATTGAAAGCATTCCTCAAGCGGCAGTCTAACGGCTACAAACCCAAAAAGTCAAAGATCTTTACAGCAAATGACATCGATAATTTCATTGAACAGGCTCCAGATGAAATATATTTGGCAACAAAAGTAAGTTTTATATTTCTATTTGATGAAAAATATGTTTAAGTAAACTTATTCACATTGTAGGTTGCATTAGTTATGGGAGCAATGGGTGCATGTAGAAGATATGAATTACATCAAATGAAAATTACTCATTTCAATGATCTTGGTTCAGCTGTTTTAGTAACAATACCAGACAGTTAAACCAAAATAGTACGAAATTTTACAAAATTTATAAAAATTCTACGAAATTTATAAAAAATACGCAAATCTTCGCCCTCAAAATGCTAATGGTCTATGGTTTTTCATTAATTATCAAAAAGGAAAGTGTACCATTCAGAGAATAGGTCTGAATAAGTTTGGAGCTATGGGAAAAGACATTGCCAAGTATTTAAAATTGCCAAATTACGAATTATATACTGGGCACTGCTTTCGCCGATCCTCCGCAACAATTCTTGTTGATGCTGGAGGTGACATAACCACGTTAAAACGCCACGGTGGCTGAAAATCTACTACAGTCGCTGAGGGATATATTGATGAATCGAAAGTAAGCTTAACATAGCAAATAAAATTGCAAATGCAATACAGAACATACCATCAGGCATACCAACGAATTTAGAAATGGAAAATCGCGAGAAGCCGTGTACTTCAACGTTGACAAATTATCAATTTCGAAAAGAATTAAGTATTCAGCAATCAAGTTCTCCAAATATGATATTCAATAATTGCACATTCAACTTCAATTAGATACATATATACATTTATAGGCTTCTATTTCTGTGTACCTATCAGAAATAGCAATAAAGAAAATATTTACATATTTCTTCAATTTATATTTTAATTCTGATAGAAAGCCCATTAGCGGCGAATTCGGAGTAATGAAATATCATCAGTTTATTTCTTTCAAAGTTTTTGCAATGTATGCATGTATTAAACGTGAACGATATGTTGTCATAGAAAAATTATAGTATGCAACTCGCAACAAAATGGCCATTTTGCACTCGTATGAATTGCAGCACTTGCCTTCGGCTCGTGCTGCAAATTTGATACTCGTGCAAAATGGGCATCATTTTGTGCTCATTGCATAATATACTATTTTAGGTAAAACGCATGGACTCTATTACGCCTTAACATCTGCTTTAACGATTCGTCTATCGTGATCCGTCGTCGACCCTGAAATGTTTTTGGTGGTTGAAGAGCTCCACTTTCATCTTCTCTTATTAATTTATAGATGGTGGACTTCGCTATGCACAACATAGAAGATGCTTTTGTAACAGTCTCATCTACACTGGCACTTTTTTCCTGATTTTGCAACGAAATTAAACAGTTCAAAATTAAGGTTTTTTTCATTCGAAGATAATGGACCCAATTTTGGCCGTTTTGATGGTACTTGGATTAAAATAACTCTTCTATATGTGGCTTGACAATAACTGATCGAATCCAATTGAATTTTGAATAGATGTTGCCTTCAACTCCATTTGTGTGTTGATAATAATTAAAAGGAAATTGATGTCTGTGATATTTAATGTGAAAGAGAATTAGCGGCGTGCAGACAAGAATTTATAAATTCTAGAAAAAGATTCCTGAGATACTTAAAACTTAAGTTTGCAACGGATATCTTTTTCTAGAATTTGAAAGTTTGTGTCTGCACGCCGCTTATTCTCTTTCAGGTTGATTATAATAATTATTATGATAAAAAGAAAATGTTTACAATCAATCAGACAAAAATGCAATGAATATGGGTGGATCACAGAAGTGTATAACAACTATGAATTGGTTTCTCACTTGTGATTCACCGTTGATGCTACTGCACAATGAAATATTATTACAAAAAAATTGATGATGAAATTGATATCAGTTCAGAAGTTACATAATATATAAATGAACAAACTGAATATATAGGAATGAACAAACAATATAGATTAGAGTTAGAAGTATAAATGAAACTATCAATGAATATTGAATTAAAGGAATCTAAATATATATAATAAATGCAATAAAAATCTTCAATTCAGTATAATATGGCGGTAAAAATATAAAAAATGTTTCAACAATAAATGTACGATTTCAGTTACAAAAGAATGAATACATGAACTCCTATTGGAGAGCTCAATTCACTCTTAATCGAAGAGCTTAGTTTTCCATTTAGCATATCAATGATTAATTGATCATTAAAAAAAACAAATTGGTCAAGTTATTTGGGTTCTTCCATGGAGAGCTAACATGCTCATACTGAACCATATGTACACAATACTTCCGAATCAAAGGAATATATCATACTTACTTTCAATTCACTGGAAATGTCCAGATTATTTTTCTCACAAGCCTTCACGATCATTCTTCGAATTTCACCATAATCATTTCTCAGTATGAAAGTTACGATCCCTGCGGAAAGTTAGGTGTTGATATTACTTTCAGGTAATTCAATGTTCCATACTCACCATATTCAGTATTGGAATTGTTCTCCTTGGGCATGCATGTTCCTATGAAATTCAACAACCCAATGATTATACATAATGAAAAACAAAAAAACTGGCGTATTCGTGAATTATTCTATGTCTAAAATTGATTATTCCAGGGTCCACAAAAACAAAAAAAATAATTTGTATATTCAATTGTCATTGATTCATGCAACATGTAATGAAAGAAATGATGCCTATAAAAAATATTAATTCACCAACTAGGAAGGGGATTGCATTTCGTATGAAGAAGCCAAAAACAGAGCCACTGAAACAATGGATGATTCTAAAAGAAACTGTTTTGTAATCCTTAGTTGATGTCGAATCATCTTAAAGAAATTTGGGGTATCAAAAAGGCAGGAAACTTAATTTCCAGTTCAAACTGGGAAGGGAAATTAATACTGGTGAAGTCACAATCTCCAATGTTTTGTACCAGTATTTCCTGAATAGAATCCAGCATTTCAAAATCAGTGTTAGTCCAACCAATCCAGAAAATAATAAAATACTCCATGGAGTACCTAATTGTTCGTCAGTCATGTCTGAATGTTTCTAGAAAACTTATGTTGGAAAATAAAGTCACAAAAATTATATAGTGATGATTACATTGTTCTCCGAGTTGTTGAAAATGTGTTCCATATTGTTCGTTAAGTCTATGGAAAAAAAGAGTGCCTCAATGTTCCAAAACTTCAACTATAGTTCCAATACAAAACTTTTCAAATAACAACGTGCAACAATTGAGACCAGTGTTACCATTGTATGACGAAGACTCAGAAATACATTTACTTGATCAAATTCGACGCCGTGCGTCAATATTTCCTACTCGTAAAAAAAGTATCCCTTCACACACTTATTTCATAAATAACTATTATATTTATGAAAAGTTAATGAGTCTGGTCATACATATTACAACGATCAACGAGAGATGATACAAAAAACGCAATATTTTGGACTCATCATTGATACCCAATTGAGACATTTGAAAAACATTCAGGAAAAAATAAAGCGCCGGCCAGGGTCGGAACGTTGCAATTCATGAACTCAGACATGAGGTATTTTATGCCAAAACTTAACATCGTTTGAATACACGTTTTTGGTACATTTACCACGCAAATCCCATATTATTTTTCAGTTATGATTCACAATGAAAGTTCATGTTGAAGTTGGGACGTTTAAGATATCATAAACACCGGAGCGCAGTTGCCAGAATATTTAGGAGCATTTTATAGAAGGATTTGGGTATTGTGGATATAAGATCCAGATTGAAATATGGAAAAACAACTTATCTAGGAGAAGAAATTGTTGTTGTATGTTGATTTCATCGTGCTCTTGTAAGCTGTAGCCCAGAGCCGGAATAAGAAGGGGGCAAACGGGGCTGCAGCCCCGGGGCCTCCACAAGAGAGGGGCCTCCACAATATACATTTTTGGGTAAAATTTCCTAACAAATACCGAAGGATATGCAAAATTATATATAAAAAATCTGACAACGAAAGAGCAATTCTCCCACTTTTTCCTCTCATTTTTCGTTTTAAACATTCAAAAACATGTTTCGTATTCTTGTCAAAATCCATGGTTAATATTGATCTTCGATCTGATGAATCATGTGTATATACGAGAAACAATCAACAAGTAAAACATCATACTATTATACAAAATATTATATCGTATCGAAATTAGATGTATAAACAACAACAATTGAATTAAAAAAAAATATACATTTTTTTCATCAAATGAAGGATTTTCTGTCGATGTATTCTTTGAAGGACACAAGCGATCTAGATACACAATAAAATTCAATAATAATAAACAAAAGAAAATAATATTTCAATTTATGAATATGATTGCATCAAATTATTTATAAGAGCCCTGTGCGCATTCCATAATAGAACAAAAGTTCAAATTCTCTTGACTATTTTTCTGCCGATTCTACAAACACTTTGCCCGTCTATACCTGTTTTTCCTATTTATTGGCGTTGACAAGTGTCCGCTGAGTGGCGCGCTTGTGACAGAGAAATCCCCGAAATCTGAAAGTGTGAGTCTAAGAGAAGGATGACATTCCGCAACAAATGTAAATCCTTCTGAAAAAGAACTATCAAAAAGACCAATCTAAGATGTTCTACTATCAAAATCTTGAAAACCAGAATTTCAGAGCTACATTCTCAAACATTGAAATTACAGTGATTATTTTTTGACATTGCTAGAAACCAATGAAAACGTTCAATTCAAATAATTCATATACGTTTTGGTCAATCAATAGTGGGAATATTCTACCTAGAAAATTGCCGCGGGAATAATTTGAGGTATTTTGTTTTTATTGTCTGACAACCTATATTTTTAATTTGACGTATGTCATCAATTCGCATGAAAAGTGTGGAATGAATCAAAACCGGTTTAGTACATTATATAATTTTGCAAGGAAATGTGTTAATAATCTGAAGAATACCACACGAGAGTTCGATATAGTAGAAAATAATTATCTAGATTTCTTTCTCAAACTTGTTGGCAATAGCCACTCGAGCCAGTTGGTCTCTCTTGTCTATTGCCTGGCAACAAGTTTTCGAAAATCTGTCGAATTATTTTCACTCTCTTGTGATATTACAACTGAGAATGTGATGATGTCAAATGCACTGAAAAGCGCTCATTTTCCAAAATGAAAAAAAATTATCGAATTACGATGAGACAAAGCCGCCTATCAAAGTTATCGCTTCTTAGCATTGAGAATGATTTTCTCCGGATGCTGGATTTGACCGAAATCATCAATGATTTTTCGCCGAAAAAAGCTCGCAAGAATCCATTCGTTTACGCTGTAATTTAATTTATTTCTTGTATTTCATTATACCTACATATGCTCGTGTCGGAATAATTTGATTTGTTCCGCAATAAATAAAAAAAACTTGTTTGAAAAATAATTAGGGGCCTCCACTCCTTTGTTGCCCCAGGGCCTCCACACCTTTTAATCCGGCCCTGCTGTAGCCAAATTTTCAACTGATTAGGGAATGGAAAAAATATTTTTTTTTATTGGTGCCCCTTTTTACCCATTTAAAGCACGCCTCAGCGTGTTTAAATCGAACTTTAAAAAACGCGCGTTTTTTAAAGGTAACCATGACAACATCAACAAATCGAGAAACGTGAAGTCTAAATGACAAATTTTTGATTATTGATCTGACAGGAGTACCTTGTAACGTTAAATAAAATATTACTCACAATTCGTTCATTTATATGTGCTCCTCCATCCATTTGATGAACTTTTCATATTCTTTTTTATATATCACTGGATTTTCGCGGTATTAACCGCGATTCTGCCTCACTATTCAAAAAATCGATATTAGAATCATTCATTTTTGAACTCTGGTGACAACAAATATTGATCTTTGGTAACAAATTGCAAATGAATGTTTTTCTCATTTCCATGACAACGAAAGGTATACTGATGTCACATCACGAATTCAACCTTCTTGCATTATTAGTTCTTATTTCTATTTTTTGTAGTAATAATACCAGTATATATGATTTCAAAGTGCACCAATAAAAAAAAATAACGTAAAGTATTCGTGGATAACTGGTCTTAAAAACACTTGCTCTATTTCGAGCACTCCGGCTGCGCCGTCGTGCTCGAAAAATCGCGCGTGTTTTAAAGCCTTTTTTATCCACTTATACTTTAATATACTATTTAAATACATTCATGTACATCAATATTGAACTTTCGATAACCTTCGCAAAATCTATAGTATTGTTACTGGTGTAAACAATTTTGGAAAGTTTATCAACTCTTACCAACGATTGTGCATAATACAATCATTTATTTAGTCTAGACGAATTTTTGATTTTCTGTTTAATAATAATAATGCTAATCGTGCGAGGATTTCTGATAGGACCCGAAGTTCGTGGACAGGTGAATCACTTAAATGCACGAAATATGTTTTCTCACCTAGCAGAGGAACAGTGCCACCTAGAGGTAACCACATACGATGTCTTCGCAGTATCAACTTCGCCAGAGCTGGTCATCTGAACTATCGAATAAAAAACTGAATTTCTGCTGAAAATATACAGGGTTTACGAAACTTCTTCGTATGATGGAGAGGGGACCGATTGATATTCTGATACAAATCCCTGCTACGATGTTTACTGATGAACTTATCAAGAAAATCAATTCTGATACAATGAACTCTCTAACAGCATTGGACCCAATTTCATTTTTGTTAGACGTTAACGAAATTGATGCAATGAAGCATGTTTTGTTCCTAATGCGGATGACAAATCTTTGATGATTTAAAACTAAAATGATGATTCTCACTTTCGAATGCAATAAGGTGTTAACTATTATATCCAGCTGGTGTGGATCAAGTGACCTAATTTTAGAAAACTCAATCAGTTCGTTTCCACATTAGACAAAAAAAAACATTCTGCAATAGAATTTCAATCAAATAATTCACCAATAATACAAAATATGGAGAATATGAAAAACAAATATTTTTACGTTCAGCCTTCCAGGGTGCATCATGGAATTGTTTCGATAAAACAGAGCTAGAGCTAATTTGGGATGAAATTATGATAATATTATCAATTCATTGGTCAATATAATGGAATATAACACACATTACATGAATAATAAATTATGTCAAAAGTCATTTACAAACATTGTTGATGATTCTCATAAATCTACTTGTGATTTTATTGGCAGTTGGTGTCTCTTCACAATTGTTTTTGACGCCATCAACGAGACATTTGGCTGCAGGTGTCAGGGCCCTGTAACAAATTAAATTATGATAGTAAGCACCATTATACTTTCATACAATATATTACACAATTGATAACAACATATAATATACTTCGAACCTTTCATAACCTCTTGAAATGAGGAAGTACAGTCACAAAAATCAAAATAACCGAAATCGTTACGGCATATTTCCACTTTTATATGCATTACCATTATCCCTCTTTATTAGAACATATTCAAACTACATTATAAATAAAACATGTTAACGATTCTTTATTGTATTGTATTATTATTTATAAAACAGATTTTGCATTGAATTCCCACCCAATTATTTCAAACAGAAATGCACTTTTGAGGTGCATTTTTGTTTCAACTCATTTACCATAATATTGGAATAATGTAAACATTTATCCCATGGAAATGTGTAATAAGAAGATTATGTGGAACTTATTCTCTGAGTGCTTATTGAAAGAACCCGATTAAAAATATAAAAAAGCCAACAAAACAATTTGATACACAGAAAAATATTCCAAAATGATATCCAAGTGAAGTAGAAAATTGAACTAGTTCACATCATTATTTATTTCAATTCAATTTTGCAATGCACTCCTATCCGCAATGAGGTGATTCAGATGATTATGTACGGTAATCAAGTTGGCATCTGTCATTGCAGGGATATTTTATGAAAAATAATTTGAATCAAGTAGGTACCTACTTATCATCGTAGATGGACAACAATAGGCCTTTTCATTTAGATGATTTTTTAAGGCGCATGCGCTCGTTTCGAGACCCAAAGTCTGATTGGCTATTGGGAAAGTGAATAGCCATTGGTTAGTTTTGAAATAACAATGTGAGATTGGCTTAGTTCAAAATGAGCGGTATTTTCACATTATGTCAACAGTCAACTTCATGACAAATGCACCTGCATACATGGGCGTTCGTAACTTTCTTTGTAGGTCAAGTACTTATTACCTATTGTATACCGCCAAAAACCTTTCATTCGTAGATAAAATAATGTACACGAATATTTTCTAATGGTGAGTTTCCTTCTCTATGTAAATTCAAGTCAACTATCCATAGGAAAACTCAGAAATAGTTTATTTCCTTAAAAAAAAATTCGCCGTCAATGCCGTTGGGTAAACAGGTAAACAAAGTTAAACATTTGTCATCTAAATGAAGAAGCCTATTTAGTGTTTTTTTTGGACAGAGTAATAAATTCAGTTCCTCAGAAGAACTTGTTCCAGAATGCATAATGTTTCCTTCAGTGAGCTTGCAGATATGCATTTTGTTTATGGTATGTTCAATATTTATTCAAAATAATTATTGGGTAGTAGTAGCCGATAACCTATTGGGATTCTTTGAAATCGAAGGAGCGCTAAATGGACATAAATATCTCGAATTCCTGAACAATAATCTTTCAGAATCCTTGGAAGATATAAATATCGACAACAATTTAGTTTATGCATGATGGTACACCTCCCCATTACACACTGCCAGTGAGGGAATGGCTACAACTTCAATATTTCAATAACAGGTGAATTGGTCGCGTCAGACATACGCCAGTCCAATATTCTGCAGCCTGCCAAAAACCCAAATATCGAGGTTAGAGAGGTTGCAGAACAAGGCCCTTCGCATAGTTACGAACAGTAACAGATACATTCGGTTGGATGATCTGCGGGAGCTGGCGAAAGTTGAAACGATTGACTCATATATCAATAAAATATCGGATAAATTCTATCGATTTCACATTCCCAAAAGTCCGCTTACGGCAAATATAACGAACATAAGAGAAGGAATTCCCAGGAAACATGGGGTAATTTTTGAAAAGCTAGAACTCTATCGCGAGCCATTGTAAAACTAGTTAAAATTCTATAAGGTCGGAAACCCGACCTGCATGAATTAATATCAAAAAATGGCCTAGGTTTAGGTAGTGGGTGAAAGGAAGTATTGTAAGCCGGTTTTTTTTTTCATCAATTCATTTTCCGGATAGCTCTGACGAGTTGAAAAGTAAGAAACAAGTATAATTAAAACATTTTTGAATTTTGAAACTCCATCTTCAACGATAATGGGTGCATAAGCGAAAGCAGGAGACATCGTTAAAACTCGCAATTTCTAGAAAAAACAATAGCGAATATGGAAAAAAGGCTACCTGTTAAAACCAACAGGGGCCACCCCTTCGGGAGGGCAAGCTGGTGGCTTACATTTCCCCGAGCATAAAGCCGCAACACATCCCTCCTCAACCCTTTCCCCCACAACATCCAGGAAGAGGAGCAGAGATTGTTTTATTGTACATATTAGTTAAGTTTTAAGATATCATGTAAATATAAAAGAATAAATGTTATTGGATTGGATTGGATTGGTCGCGTCAGAGATGCATCTCTCAGTTGGTCTTCCCGAAGACCAGACTTGAATCCACTAGATTTTCATGTTTGGGTAGAATCAAAACAGGAAGTTTATTCAAGACCCTAACACACAATAGAGGTGTTGCGAGAGAGAATTCAGGAAAACATGGAAAGGATGCAGTTAAATGAAAATGTTCTAAGAAAACTCAAATTCAAGTTCCTCAAAAGGGTTAGAGCTTGTATCCAAAACAATGGTGGAGACTTCGAACAGTTTATGAGATAAAAGGAGTTTGAAGAAATTGTTCAATAAATAGATTCTATAGTCTTCTATTTTTATTATTAAGAAATTGCCACTGTGACAACCGTTTTTTTTTTCAAAATAGTGCACTCATTGAAGGAAAACATCTCTGCAAATCTGATTGTTTTTTTTTTCAATCTATGATAGTTATGAGAAAACATATCTTTTATTTTCCAGTCTCAACACTTGGGTAGTTTTAGAGAGAACTGGATTATAGTCAATGCGACCTATTGGTTTTCCTTGATTATCAATTTCCTCCACGAGATATTATATGCATCCTGCAGCTCCTTCGTTCCCTCTCCATGCCAATTCATGAGCAGCGATGTGGAAAAACTTTTTGCAATCCCTCCGGGGTATTTTTACCACAAAGCTCAATAATTTTTTTCAACTCGTCTGTTGATAATGCGGATGAACTTGTCTTTCTCTTGGCTTGGTCGTTTTGTAACCTGACGCTTAGAATTTTTTGCAGCTCTCGCGTTTTCAAATTCTATATCAGAAAATGGATTAAATTTGCGATTGTACCTTTCAAAAAAATATTCTTGCAACTGCTCCATAAAACTTCTACTACGCTGTCCCCCTAGTCTTTGGAGTTCTTCTTCCGCATATTGAACCCACAGTCTTCAAGAATAAACGCCAGTTCCACCGCAGGTATATCCGCTCTATCAAAATTATACGATTTTTCTTCGCAAAAGTTTGTAAACTGCCTCCATATGCTTGACTTGGATTTCTTAGTATTCGCTGAATCTCCTGACGAATACTTCCTTTACTTTCTTGACCGAAGCGACATTTTTTTTTCACCTCGTTCCTTTCGACAGATTCGGAACTCACGTACATTTTGGGTTGAGGTTTTATCTAGTTGCCATGGTAACTAAACAATTAAGTCAATCAAAACATCCTATGTTTTGCTAGTGTCTTGTCGAAGAAAAAAAATTGGCATTGTTGAGAGTCAAAAAATGAATTCTAAAATCATTTAATTTTCAAACACGATCTGGTGTGAAATTTTCTTACCGAATACCACACGGTTGAATTATTTCAGGAATTTTTTTCTCGCTCATGAATCTTTTTAGAAAATTATCCCTCGTCATCCAGCATCACCAAACAGGAGAAACTCACCGATCTTATGCTTCGTATCTTCTGTCCATCGAATACACATATGAGCCCATTCAATATAACTGTTTGCGGAAATACACGGGTAGGCTTTTCAGAATAAGAGTCCCGAAATATGTTGAAAAAAGGAGTATTCAATTCACATTTGTCTAATACATTTCGTTCTGTTGAATCATATGTCAAAAGAGTCGACAAAACGAATGGTAATAAAAAAAAGATCCAATGAGGCTTGAAGCCCAAGAAGTAAATGGTACTCACTCGCAGAATTTTGTTTTCGTAGGAGGTATGACACCTTTGTCATATGCTCCCACGCAATCGAAAATGGATTGGTTGGCATCTCCTGTATTCAGAATCCTCCGACAATCATCAAAATCATCTGAAATAACAAATCAGTCATTATATCGAATAAATCAAAAAGATTAATATCCTGGCTTGATTTCTAATCAACATCAGAATTTCAAGTGATTCAGAACCCTCTTCAAGTGATTCAGAACCAATACTTGACACCTAAGTGGTTCTGCAGCGGTACACGGCCTAGATTATCTATCAAATGATAAAAAAAGGCAAAGTGAACACTGCTAGAAAGAGAGTGATGGAATGCTCGGAGCATTTCACTCGATGAGCAAAGTTCCATTGATACGATCATGTTGGGTTGTTGAAAACGTTGTCTAGTACATGCCGAGTAGTGAATATAATCCCATCAAGTTTCTTTTTCGAATATCAGATAGAAGAATCGCTACAGAACTTCTCCCTTGAATATCGAAGTCTATGCATGAACATTTTCAACTCACCAGTTTGCAATAAAGGATCGTACCCTTCCCTCAAGAATTCTTTGGAATATTCCAGAAGGAGTTGGGGGAGGTATTTCTCATTCAAACAGCTGGCAGTTTTCTTTACGAGACCTCCAAAACATTTAGTTAGCTTCTCTATGTCATCCACCTCTGTACTGTTATTGAAGCAGGAAGCAGCATCAATTTCTTCAGACTGAAATGTAAAGGTGTTCTTTTAATAACCAATTAATGTATACTATAGGCATAAAGGCAGCTTCAACTTGACCTTTACAAGGGATATAACCTGGGTGCTCATTTGTAATAGTACATTCTAGAATATTGTTGAAAAATGGGAAAAACCAGGCGGAGAAGACGCTCAAGCATTTATTTTTCTACTAGTTTTCCCGACAGACGTTGTTTTCTTCAAATTTCTGTATTCCTCAAATTTTTCTGAAAACTGTCCCATCTCGTTATCGCTTTCTCTTGTTTTCCCGTTTTCCTGTTATCCCATTATCCCGTTATCCCATTTTCCTGTTATTCAGTTTTCCCATCTTCCTGTTATCCTGTTTTTCAGTTCGTTATCCCGTTTTCCCAAAAAAAAATAGCCAAATCGGCCCAGCCGTTCTCAAGTTATGAGCACAAACAGACATTCATTTTTATTATATATTCTTGAAAACTTTTCCAAAACAAAGAAATTTCCAATAACTTTTGTAAAAATCCTCTCTTTTCCTAAAAACCTCATGCATTACGAACATTCAAAAAAACAATCAGCCAAATCCGTTCAGCAATTGTTTTTATAAAATAAAACAAATGGTACCCTGACAGGGATTCGTTCCTGTGATCTTCTGCTTGGTAGGCAACAGTGTTACCGCTTAGCGAATTCCTTTTTTGTTATAAATGACTCGATAGTCTTTCTCTTCGCCAAATTTCTCATATACCCGATTTTTCTGGGCAACTTCCCCAATTTCCCCTAATTCCGCGTAGAATATATTTTTTCCTATGTTTTTTTGTATTGTTCTATCTAGGTTATGTCTTTGACTCTGCCAGCTTCCCGTTATCCAGTTTTTCCTTTATTTCTCACTGAGATATCCCGTTTCTCCGTCATCCCGTTATCCCTTTATCCCGTTTTCCCGTTTTCTTTATTATCCCGTTTTCCCGTTATACTGTTTTCCCGTTATACTGATTTCCCGTTTTCTCCTTATCCCCGTTATCCCGTTATTGCTTTCTTTCGTTATTCCTTTATTCTGTTCTCCTGTTTTCCTGTTTTTCTGTTTTCCTGTTTTCCTATTTTCCTGTTTTCCTGTTTTCCTCTTTTACTTTTTTCCTGTTCCTGTTTTTTTGTTATCCTGTTTTTTCCTTATCTCTTTTTTCCGTTATTAATTAGCAAAATCGGTCCAGCCGTTAGCCGTTCTCGAGTTATGATTTTACCAACACAAACAGACATTCATGTTTATTATACAGTGCGCGTCAAAATTATGGAACAAATTCGATATTTCGCAAGCCATGTACTTTTGACGAAAATCCTAAAATATGTCGATTCTTATTTTGAAATGCCGATTTTTTATGTATATTCTGAAGAGGTTATGTCACTGGTTTTGACATGGTGACGTAATCGGTAATTTTTCTAAATTGGAATAGATGTCTTGTGATACCTCATCTGAAAGGCCTTTCAATACTGCATTCAATGATAATAATCAATTAGATTTTTGTTTGTACAGGGTAAACAAAAATTAATATCCTATTTCAATAAGAGAATAAATTCATATCCAACAAAATAGAACAGTTAAATAAGATGTTTGAAATGTCATCCACCAGTCTCTTGACAATAAGAAAATCTACGGACCCATACCTCTTGCACATTGCGAATAACTTCCAGAGTAATTCTGTTAATTTCGATCCTAATTCGATTTTTCAACTCTTGTGAATTTTGCGGCCTATTTTCATAGACCTTCGATTTCAAATAACCCCACAAGAAAAAATCCAGGGGCGTAAGATCTAGAGATCTTAGGGGCCACTCTATCGGTCCGCGTCTACCAATCCACCTCCTAGGAAAACAGTTATTCAAAAACTCGCGAACATCACGTGCATAGTGCGGGGGTGCACCATCTTGTTGCAACCAAATACTTTCATTTGGTGAGTTAGGATTGTTGGCGTTTGGAAAAATATATTTTTATTATTATTACATTATGATTATGAAATTCTTGTATTGTCATCGGTCCTTGATATGTGTGACAAATTTCAGATTATTCGGAAGATTGGAAGTGGGTGAATATTTACTTCCAAAATTTTATTACATTGTGAGTTATTCAGTTACAAGTAAAGATAATAAAAGCGTGTTAAAAAATGTAAAATTTCACTTTTTTGAGCCAAGGCTCTAATCCCTTAGACTGCCCTGGCAGACTAGTGAGTCAGTGCTCTACTACACCAATGGATCTTTCCCAAATATTTATAGTCAGCTATTTTCTAGTCTAAAATGGAAACAAAAGACAATCACAAATTAATGCCATAATAGGCAAGTTAGTGTCAAATAAATGTCAGTTGAAATATCAACAAATATTCTTCACATATCCCAAGTGAAAAGGTTCTAGAAGTGAACTATGGCTACTTTAAGTGAAACCCAACGCATATAAATTTAAATTTTTATTGGATGCGGAGATAGAACCAGAACTCAGCAAGAGGTATGCGACTTGTTCAATGCGAGGTATCCAAATAGACCTATCAGTCGTTCAACAGTCAGTAAGATTGAGAAAAAATTTAGAGAAACTGGTCATGTCAAACATATTCCGAATGCTGGACGTCCTAAAATAGAAAAAAACGTGAAACTTGATGTTCTATTGGGTGTAGAGAATAATCCTCACAATACTTCACGACAAATTGCAGCAGACCTTGACATATCCGGAAGTTCTGTATTACGTATTCTAAAAGCAGAAAAAAACCATCCATACAAAGTACAGCTATATCAACAACTCAATGATGATGATCCCGACCGCCGTGTGGAGTTCTGTGAAATAATGCAGGATTTGTGTAACTGCAATCCACGTTTTATAAAACAAATTCTGTTTTCCGATGAGGCTACGTTTTGCCTAAATGGTTCAGTAAATCGTCAGATATTGGAGTAGGGATAATCCTCACTGGATGATGGACGGGCATACTCAATACCCCCAGAAAGTCAATGTTTGGGCGGGGATAATAAACGACAGGATTATTGGCCCGTATCATTTCGAAGGATATCTCACAGGGGAGCGTTACTTCGAATTTTTAAGAAATGAACTCATACCTAGCCTTGCCGATATTTTTCCAAACGCCAACAATCCTAACTCGCCGAATGAAAGTATTTGGTTGCAACAAGATGGTGCACCCCCGCACTATGCACGTGATGTTTGCGAGTTTTTGAATAACTGTTTTCCTAGAAGGTGGATTGGTAGACGCGGACTGATAGAGTGGCCCCCAAGATCTCCAGATCTTACGCCCCTGGATTTTTCCTTGTGGGGTTATTTGAAATCGAAGGCCTATGTAGATAGGCCGCAAAATCTACAAGAGTTGAAAAATCGAATTAGGATCGAAATTAACAGAACTACTCCGGAAGTTATTCGCAATGTGCAAGAGGAATGTTTCCGTAGATTTGCTCATTGTCAAGAGACTGGTTGATGGCATTTCGTACATCTTATTCAACTGTTCTATTTTGGTGGATATAAAGTTATTCTCTTATTGAAATACAATTTTTGTTCACCCTGTACAAAACAAAATCTGATTAATTATTATCATTGAATGCAGTATTGAAAGGCCTTTCAGATGAGGTATCACAAGACATCTATTCCCATTTAAAAAAATTACCGATTACGTCATCATGTCAAAACCAGTGACATAACCTCTTTAGAATATACATATAAAAATCGGCATTTTAAAATAAAAATCAACCTATTTCAGGATTTTTGTCAAAAGTACATGGCTTGCGAAATATCGAATTTGTTCCATAATTTTGACGCGCACTGTTTACTGAAAACTTCCAGGACAAATAAATTTCCAATAACTTTCCTAAAAATCACTTATTTCCCTAAAAAACTTATTCGGAGGATTACGAACATTCAAAAAAACAATTAGCCAAATCAGTCCAGATGTTGTTTTTATCAACCATCTTCGGGCTATTACGATCAATAAAAAAAATTGCCAAATCGGTCCAACTGTTCTCACGGTTTGCTCTTTGAAAAAAATCGAGATTCATTTTTATTATATAGATAAATTATAATTACACAAAAGAAACTCTAGTTCATTACCTACAGCTCAATGCGTGGTATTGACTCGGGATCGTATTTTCAGTAAATTAGTTTTTTTTATGGAATACTACACGCCGTGATCACTGGGCTATTTGAAAGCGCGATTGATCTCAAGCGGCAGCCCAAGTTCGGTTGTCTCCTCTCAACCCGCTTCAACACCACAAAGAAAAAAAATTGATGAATCAAATAAAATTTATTTAAATCAAACAAATGAAAGTGTCGTATAGGCACGACAAAATATAACATGATTTCTTGGTTTTGGATCAAATTTGAAGTTTCAATCAACTGAAACTAATTTGCATGAACCAAAGATCTTAATTGACCAACTCTATTCATAAGTCGTTTTGTCAGGAATATTGTTTGAACCATGTAATTATTTTGTTGAATCGAATAATAGTCTACTCGACAAGTTGAAAATGGTCTAAAATAGAAATACTCCTCTTAAAATTATGTGTGATAGCTCATTGGATCCGGAAAAACGCCTAGAAAAATGTGCCAAAAGCGTGTATTAGCACTCAAAAAATTGCAAAAGTTATAAACAATTGAAGATGAAAAAAATGGCATTTTGTTTTTTGCCAATATTTCAACAAGTTAAACGATTGTTAACTAACAAAATTTCCTCGAACTTCTGTCTTAATTGTTAATGAAAAAAAATGTTGAAATAATTGTCGTAAAATTTTTTCGCTTCGTAAAGCCTTTCTTATATACATACTTAACAAGATCACACCATAAAATTTATAAAAATATTCATACTTTTTTTTTTTTAAAAAAAAAAATTAAAATTTTTTTATAATATTTCTTAATCAATATTAAATTATTTATTTATTCAAATATTATATTACATTACATTATAATTTTTGAAAAAAAAGAAGTTTGAAATTTTTTTTTTTTTAAATATTTGAATAATCAATTTGTTTATAAAAAAATTATCAACAAATGGCGGGAATTTTTTTTGCAAATCAATTTATATCTTGTATTGATAAAAAAACGATAATATGATGATTAAGAAAAAATATTTTTTTTTAACATTTTATTTTTTTGTTTTTTACGTACAAAAATTATTATAAACAAAGTATGAATATTTTTTCAACTTTTATGGCGTGATCTTGTGATGTGATGTGTGATGTATATAAGAAAGGCTCTACGAAGCGAAAAATTTTTACGACAATTATTTTAACATTTTTTTTCATTCACAATTAAGACAGGAGTTCGAGAAAATTTTGTTAGTTAACAATTGTTTAACTTGTTGAAAAATTTACTTTAAGTAAAATTTCTAACGGAAATAAATTATTTATAGTGTTCCGAATACACCATAATTTTTTCAAATAAAAAAAAAATTAATACCTTAAATAAATTAATTAATGTGTCGAACTCGCTTTTGACGCCGCGCGGCAATCTAAAAATGTCGCTCGGAGACCCATTTTCAGCGTTTAATTAAAATTATAAATAATGGAGATAGAGTTCCTACTCTTTCAGAATCTTTTTTTGAAATTTCTTAAATATCAATAGTTTATGAAATATTGGCAAAAAACGAAATGCATTTTTTTTTTCATCTTCAATTGTTTATAACTTTTGCAATTTTTTATGTGCTAATACACGCTTTTGGCACATTTTTCTAGGCGTTATTCCGGATCAATGAGCTATCACACATAATTTTAAGAGCAGTATCTCTATTTTAGACCATTTTCAACTTGTAGAGTAGTATATAATCAGATCTACAGAATTTGCTGATTGCTTTAACAAAAATATTCATTCAGACAAGTATTTTGTCGAATTCAATAAAATGTTAATCCAACAAAATGAGCTGATCTCTTTACTGAAAATATTCATTCAAATGAGTAATAATTTGTTAATCCACTGAATTGACAAATATGGCAACCAGACATTAAATACCAGATGTCGCAGCGACGATAAGTTGGCTTTGCTATTCGGGGTATTCGGTAGCATTATCCACGTCAGGTTCAGTTGTGCGAAAGCTTCGTCATCTAACGCATATAATTCAACCATTGTAATATTCTTTAATCTATTTCTGATGTTAGTTTCGAATAAATATTATATTTGTGTTGAAACAAATGTTTATTCAATATGAGTTGGAGATTGTTTCGATAGATGAACATAAATTCAAATCAAAAAAATGTTAGCATTGCATTGAGAAACCCATTTTGTCATCGCAATATAATGATTCCATCAATCGAATGCACCTGTGTTTTGGGATGAATTTCATTTAGTCGGGTCAAGCCAATAAGAGTGACCAAATAAATTTGGTTGAATTAACAAATCCTCAATCGACCGTTGTAAAGTTCGGCAGTCTCTCCCCAGAGTTTGTACCATTTCATCCAATCTATATTACTCAAAACAAAAGGGCAGAAAAAACTTGGTATGAACTGCCCAGAACTATAACTATAACAGAATAATACTAACTCTCAATTCAGTGTAAATGTCCGGATAATTTTTTTCACAAGCCGCAACCACCACACTTCGAACTCCATGGTAGTTATTTCTCAGTAGAAAAGTGAAGATGCCTACGGAATAGCAGATTTTACCTTCAAATAATTCGATATATTTCCAATACTTACCATAATCTGTATTGGCATTGTTCTCCTTTGGCATGCATGTACCTGTGAAATCGCGCAATCTAATAATTTGTCATTCCAATATATACAGGGTGTTTCATAATTGAATGCTGATCCTAAAGGGCGATAATCCTTGAATGATTTCAAAAAAAATTCTTGATAAAAACATGTGTCCGCAACCGCTTTATTTCTGAGATACAGGATGTTGAAATTTAACGAAAAAGTCAGTTGTTCCCCAATATCTCTGAAACCGCTTTACTTTTTTTTTCAATTTTGGTACATGCAAAGTACACATAAAAATCAATTTTTTCCATGATGAAGGGTTTCTTAATTTTCATCAGTGGCGACCCTGTTAACATACCCTGTCATATTTTTGATCAAAATAATGATACGCCACTGTCTTTTTTCAAATAAATATTATTTTTGTAATTGTCCTTTATATCTTTTCATAAAAATGGTGTCATTTTTTTTTTCGTTCGGCGGATGGTTTTCGATTTAGAAAATAAAATACATTCATTTGCTCGTCCCCATTCGATTTTTTCTCTTAGTCTCATAATTCCACAATTGATCAAAGGATTTATGGTAACTATTATTCAGTTTTTGTAATGAGTACGCATAAAAATACATTTGTATTTTTTTAAACATAACTATTATGAACAAAAACTACCAAAACCAAATTAACTGTTCAAAATGTCCGCCTCCTGCAAGAATGCACGCTTCAGCTCTCTTTGTCATTGACTTGCGTACTCTTTGGAAAATTCCTGGAGTATTCCTTATTGCTTCACAGGAAACTATCACGCGATTTCGCAATTCTTCCTCAGTTAGAATTGGTTGACTCTACACGAAAGTCTCAAGATGTTCCCAAAGAAAATGATCAAGACTGTTTAAGTCTGGGGATCTAGCTGGCCATGATTTTGTTCCACCACGACTTATGCAGCGATTATGTGAGTTTTGGTTTGAATATCCGCGTGCCAGAGCACTAAAGTGGGCGGGTGCACCATCGTGCATAAACCACATGCGATTTCGCATTAAAATAGAAACATCTTCCAACAGAATTGGCAAATTATCTTCAAGAAATCGGCAATGATTATGTCCATTCGATCTGCGTGGTAAGGCAAAAAGGTCCGATAAGATAATCTCCAATAATTCCAGCCCAGATATTTAATGAGAACTGCTCCTGGTGATGAGATTCCAAATGATTATTATGGAAATTTCCGATCCTGCTTTTAGTGAAACTAGCTTCGTCCGTGAATAAAATTTCTCTGTCAAATAAAGGACTTTTGGTAACTTTTTGAGATGCCATTGGCAGAAATTCACTCGTATTGGAAAGTTTCGAGGAAGTAGAGCATGAATCCGTTGAATGTGATAGGGATATAATAAATAATCATGAAGAATCCTTCATACTAGAATATTGGCGATATTCAAATCATTGGCAACTTGTCTCGTACTTATTTCAGGATGTTCGTCAACTGAATTTAAAACACCTACCTCATTTGCTGGAGCTCTTGCAGTCCGATGTGCTCCTTTCAGGTGATGATTTGGCTCAAAACTTCCTGTTTCACATAACCTTCTGTGGGTGCTTGAAATCGAGCAACGGAAACCATTCTATTTGGGAAGCGCTCTTGATACAGTCGCCTGCTTTATATGCGTTCCCGTCAGCAAGCCCATACAAGAATGCATGTCTGCTAATTCGGTATTTGTGAAATTTACAATGTTTTTTTTTTATAAACAAGTTTCTATAACGTAAATAATAACACGTATCTAGCTAAAGAAGTGTCAAAATTGTTTATGTTGAAAACAACGTAATGTGTTCTTAGCATACTAGATGTTTCTTTCCCACAAGATAATCCTACTACTCTTCAACGGCTGATTTTGCATAGGGACAGGCAAATGAATGCTTTTTATTTTCTAACTCAAAAACCGTTTGTCGAAAAAAAAGCAGAAGACCATTTCCATGAGAAGATAGAGGATAGTTACAAAAATTAAAAAAAATTGGAAAAAAGACGGGGGCGTATCATTATTTTGATCAGAAATATGGCAGGGCATATTAACAGGGACGCCACTGATGAAAATTAAGGAATTCTTTATCATGGAAAAAATGGTGTTTTACATGTAACAAAATGGAAGAAAGAAGCCAAAGCGGTTTCAGAGTCATTGGGGAAGAACTGATTTTTTTGTTAAATTTCAACATCCTGTCCTGTTGCGGACCTATGTTCATATCAAGAATTTTTCTTGAAATCATCCAAGGATTATCGCCCTTCAGGATATATAAATATATATATATATATATTTCATGAAGTAGAAAAACTCGAAGTCGTCTCCACAATATAATATTAACAATCGATTAGTTAACAGATGGTGAAAGGTTAAAAACCATCGATTAGGTAAACATGTTTCGAACCTCTATAGGTTCATCATCAGCGGAGAATAAAATTTATGGAGATGAAAAAAATAAATATTTTATAGGTTAACGATTAAAATTATTTTAAGTCCAGAGATCATAATTAAGACCAATCTCTGGACCAATCTCTGGACTTAAAATAATTTTAATCGTTAACCTATAAAATATTTTTTTTTTCATCTCCATAAATTTTATTCTCCGCTGATGATGAACCTATAGAGGTTCGAAACATGTATACCTAATCGATGGTTTTTAACCTTCCACCATCTGGTAACTAATCGTTTGTTAATATTATATTGTGGAGACGACTTCGAGTTTTTCTACTTCATAAAATAATACCACTCCACTTACAATGGACTTCTACCACAGGTTGATATATATATATATATATATATATATATATATATATATATATATATATAAACATTTCGGCTGACAATTAGATGAAAGATCAGTAAGTACCGCCGTATACCTAGGTTGATGTATTATTTTCATTGTTACCTGTTCGAGGTTATTTTATTTATTTTCACGTGTATATATTGTGATAATGTATGCTGTACAAATGTGCCAATTTTATTTTGTTAGTGACAAAAGCTTATTTCGATTTCCATTTCTCAACATTTATTGGGGGTGAATCCATCACTGGAATGACTTGATTTTTAAAGGTATGGTTAAAGATGTAATCTGTTTCCATTCATATTTTCCACCATTTCCCAGCTTCGAAAAAAGAATAATCAATCTCAAAACGTCATGAACAAAAAATTACAAAACATTGTGGTGAATATGAACTTGATGATAAAATTGATTTCGGAAATAACTGATTCAGAATCGGAACATATATATTTCCAGTCAAGAACAGGAAGATATCATCTCCCTCCAAAAGTATCGAAGCCAACAGACAACCAATGATGATGACACACTCAGAGTGAGGACAAAATCAATTGAACGAAGTGGATCATCTATGAAACGCTATTGATCAAAATTATGGTATCTGCTACTTCTACCAACGATTCGAAGATGAAGCAAGCGGATGCAATCGTCATTGAAAATATAAGAATCAGAAGCCAAAGAAAAAATAAGCGACAAGCAAACTCATTCCTAAAAACCGCCGCATTTTCATTCGTAATTCAGAAATATGTTTTTATAGGTTCTGCAATAAATCGGTTCCCAAAAAAGGTGAAGGTCGCGTCTACAGCATCAGTTACATCTGTATATGCAGCAAATAGTACCAAAATTAAATTTCTCAGTGAAAAAGTCTAACAATGTCTCTTGAATTCCGCAACACTATTGGAGCTATAGGTTAAGCAGTACACCCTGCCACATCACCACTCATATCTCCAATAATAGATGCGTCAGAATTTTATTGGTTCCTCTGTCCAACATCAACAGACGCCGTTGTAAAAAATAGGATGCTCCTCAAAGAATATTTCTGTTACACGGAAGAAGTATAGGAAACTTTCGTTAATTCATGAAGGTATCAAACATGCTCTGAGGACGCGAATCCTTCATTTATTCGGATCAATTTCATTAGTTTTGCTTTCAGTATGACATATTACATGGATTGATGTATAACTAGATAGACAGATAGATAGATAGATTTTTATTTTATCATGTTATGTATGCAATACATTTATGACAAGTCCAATATACAATTTTTAGTAAATATAATAAATGAGTAGCAGCTAAATAAGGTGTAGATATGACGATAATGTACGGTTAAAAATGTAAAGATAAAAGAATGATCTAGATAAACAATTATAAAAACAATGAATAATACGTATAGTGTAAAAACGGGAACACAAGCATAAAATAGCAGGTCATAAACCAGTTTACATAGAGTAATATAATATTTTTATAAACATGTGATTTTATGTAAACCAGATAATTTTTCATTATTATACACAAACAAGCTGTCAGGAGTGATAACAAATTGTGAGATGAATCATGTAGCTATGTAGTCAGTATAAGGTATCATGAACTAAAGTCAGTAGTTAGGTATTCCTCGATTGTGTAAAAACTATATCTCAGTAACAGGTTTTTTATAGCTATTTTGAATTGTTCAAACATCATTTTTTTAATATGGTCTGGTAATTTATTGTAGAGTCGTAGGTTGGGAGAGTTCCTTGCAGTTACTGCTAGGCGACATCTAGGATTCAACAGATGATTATTATTTCTGGTATTGTATTGATGTATGTTATTATGAATGGTGTACGTTACTGAGTTTTTATGTATATCAAGGAGGTGTTGATATATAAATACTGACGGTAGGGTCATTATTCTTAGATTAATGAATATTGTTTTGCAAGAGTCCCTGAGTCCTGCACCAGCAGTTATCCTAACTGCTTTTTTTGCATTATGAAAACACGTGAAGCGTGGGTTGAGTTACCCCATAATAAAGCTCCATAACTCATATGGGAGTGAAATAGTGCAAAATATGACACTTTCAATACATCAGGGCTTACTGATTTTCTCAATCTTCGTAGAAGGAAGATTTGGCTTGATAGTTTTTTGCACAAAGAGTTTACATGGGGAGACCAGTTCAATCTATCATCGAGTGTTATCCCAAGTAATTTAGCAGTATCACCTTGTGTGATATTATTATTAGAGGAAAACAGTAGTTTCTGTGACTTGCTTTCATTTTGTTTTAGCATATTACTAACTAGCCACTCATCAATTTCGATGAGCGCTCTGTTGTCTTTTGTACTAAGGTTTTGGATATCTTTACATGAGTGATAGATTGTTGCATCGTCAGCAAATAATATGCACCTCGAGGGGTTCATATTCACAAATATATCATTTATATAGATAATGAATAAAAGGGGCCCAAGCACCGAACCCTGCGGGACTCCGTAATTGATTAGTTTTGGTGAGGATTTACTTTCTTTAAAAAACACAGTTTGATTCCGTTGGCCTAAATAAGATTTTAAGAGATTTTGTGCTACTCCTCTAACCCCGTAATATTCAAGTTTGCATAGTAAGATATCATGCGAGACACAGTCAAAAGCCTTGCTGAGATCACACATGATTGCACTTGTGCGCTCTCCCAATTCAAGACCCTCAACTATGTCTCCCACCAATTTACTCACAGCGTCTATTGTACTTCTTTGCTGTCTAAAACCAAACTGATTTTCTTGCAAAATATTATTAGTTTCGAAAAAATTTGAAAGTCGTTTATGAATGATAATTTCAAGGATCTTGCCAATAATAGGAATGATAGAGATAGGTCGATGATTTTCAGGCTTATCAATGTCACCTTTTTTGAATACCGGGATGAGCTTGGTTTGTTTCAGTATACTGGGGAAAATACCTTGAGCGATTCAGAGATTGTATATTTTAACGAGAGGATGGACAATATGATATTTTATTTTCTTCAGTATCTTACTGTTTAAGTTATGGACATCCAGACAGTTTGTGTTTTTCAAATGATTTATTGCATTCAGCACTTCTATGTGGTCGATTGGATGAAGAAAAAAGGAATTTGGAATTTTAGGCAAATATTTTAAGTATTCTGTAGCTGGTCTGTTCGATTCAGGTAACTGCTCTATTATTTTTTCTGCGACTGATGAAAAATATTCAATGAATTCATTTGGCGTTATGTCACATGCAATATTGTTTGGATTGTTCGTCTTGTTACGTTCATAATTGATGAGCCGCCATGTGTCTTTACTTTTACTTTCAGAATTTAGAATGAAGTTATCGTAAGCTGTTTTTTTTGCTTCGTTCAACGATTTATTATAGTTTTTCTTGTAATTTCGAAAAATGTTTTGGCTTAGACTATCACCCCTACTATCACTGATGATTTTCAGAGCCGATAGATTACTTCTCATTTCGTTCAATTTGTTATCAAAGAATTTTATGGGTGTGTTGGATTTTTGAGATACTGGCTTCAGAGGAAAGTATTTGTCAACATGAGCCATCAAGGTGCCTATTAAGCTTTCTGACAGGAATTCAGCGTCATCAGTTTGCTCAAAAATGTCCCATTGGAGGGTACTTATATCGACTCCAAATCTTTCCAGATTTTGGCTAGTGATTTTGCGTCAAAGGATTTTTAACAGGTTTTTCATTTTCATGTTCCTCATTTTGATATATTGTGCGTTATGGTCCGATAAACATGGATCAATAATACCGGTTTCGGAGTTAACAGGATCAAGATTTGTCAGTATGTTGTCTATGCATGACCAGGAGCTAGTCCTAGCATCAAACCTAGTGTAGTCTTTGATAGTTACTTCCATTCCGTAGGAGTTTATTAAGTCTATAAAATCAGTCAAAGTACTGTTATGCCTATTGAAGTGTATATTGAAGTCTCCTACGATTATTAGTTTTTGGTAGCTATTCGATAAATAATTTAGTAGCTCATCTAACTTTTGACAGAAAACATTTATATCTCCATGAAGTGGGTATCTGTACAAAGTAATTATTACTGTGTTGAATTCTTTCAACTCTATCCCGCAGAATTCTGCATGGAACTCTACGCTATATTTATTCAAGCACATAGACTTGAATTTGATGTTTTTGTTGATAAATATGGCCACACCACCATGTTTATTCTCGTCTCTACAATAATAAGAAGCTATAACTAGAAAATGAAGCGACGGACACATCGTCCAAAGTGAGTAGCATGAATTCACAAAGAAGATTTGAATATGATCAATGGAAAAATATTCTAACAGTTGACAATGAAAGTAAAGTGAAGTAAAGAACAAAATACATAGGATTAATAACATCCAAACATTAAAGCTTCAGTTGAATTGCTCGAAAGTGAATATTTGAGGCCTTAAATGGAAATAAATATTGAAACTGGGCAAGAAATTATGTATCCTATCAAAAATCAAAGGTTAGCAGACAGATGTTGAGTCCTGTTGGAAAATATGATGAAACAAATTTACGCTTCGGTCATATACATATTGTATTGTTCAACCACTTCGGCCTAGTAGTGATGCATAAACTGATATTTGAACGTGTATCGATAGATTCACAACATGGTCAAAAGCATTTCCTAGGAGAGATATATCTGCTGTAACTGTAACCAAATAACTTTATAAAAATTGAATTTAGAGATTCGGTGTTTCTTCAAGAATTACATCGGACCGAAGGTAGACAATTTGAAACATACTGGGTATTCACCATTACGGTACTTAACCAAATCACCACTATTTCAATGTAAATATCGAGACATTCCATAGAATTTTGAAAGATGCATTGAAATGTCATGGAATAGAAAAATGGACTGGGGTACTATTTTATTTGATATTCGGATAACTTTGTAAGGACGTTCCCAGTGGATATGAATGAGTCTAATGATATGATCCCCCCAACTAGAAAATAAAAAAGCTCTCAGGGTTTTGTATGAAATTGCAAGAATATATGAATCAAATAAATTAAACAACAAATCACATATGTTCCTCCACAAAGAACTTGAAACATTCGATAGAAATTATCAGGCAATGGAAAATATATGTGAAATTGTAACTTATGAATACGATTTCTCGATTTATGAAAATCAACAACTTACCTACGAGAAGAAATAAAAGTAGGGTGGCTAATTTCATCGTGCTCCTATAGAATGTCTTCAGGCCTTCAATTGACTGAGGAATGAGAAAAATATTTTCAAATATATGGCCATACACCAACCTCGAACTTTAGATAACCTTCGCGATATATACATTATTGTTGTTGCTGTAAACAAACACATATACTTTCCATCAATTTCCATCAACAAATATATGCATCGTATAGTTATTCACTCAGTTTATATGATGCTAATCATCTTCTCGTTTTCAAGTCACTTCGTTCTTTCAATTCATGGATTCATGTTCGCCGAACTGAATCTGACATTCGTTGTGCTGCTCGCTAGTTAGAGTTTCAGTACAGGAAAGGGCAGAATAGTTTGGATTCAATCCATCTGTATCTCATAAATCCAATGAAAGATGAATTGAAGGCCTAGAATTCCAAATATTATTTTGTTCCACGGGGCAAATTCTCAGCATAAGTTCTTGATTTCAAAAATTCTTTGGGAATTCTCTTCAATTGTTTTTTTTTCATAGCACAATACCGCAAAATTTCACTTTTATGTGAATAACAGAATGAAAATAACTCCAATGATATGTAAGATATGGAGACTGAAACCGATATTTTGTATTGATCAAATTACTGAAACATGATAATTTACCACTGGTAGCAACATAATGCAAAATAGTGGAGATTTATGAATCAAAATTCAATTTTAAATGTGGAATCTGTGTATGTTGCCCAACTCATGAAATATATGTTTTGTAATTCAGATAAAAATAGGGCTCGGTTGAATTCGACGATTAAATTCTAGACTTCACTACTACTTAGAAATTACTGGATCTAATATTCATTGGGATTATTCTTTCAGACATCAAATTTCTATTGAACTCAATCAAATAGAGAGCTGTAGAGAAAAATCACCCCTTCATGTTAAAATCCTTTCTATGGAGAGAAAACTCTTCCAAAATAATTCACTTCATGAACATTTCTCATTATTGAATTCAAGGGGATGGATTGATTCAACACAAGGAATTGCAACACGTCATAAAGGCCTGCATGGAGGAAAACGGAATGCAATTCAGTGATGAACAAATAGACAACTTGACCATGGCCATGTTTGAAGACGCAGACACTAACAACAGGGGCGCCATAACTTACGAGGCACTCAAGAATCAGCTCGAGAAACATGGGGGCTTACTGGAAAATTTGTCGATAAGGTAGGCGTTGCAAGATCTTTTCATCACCAGAGTAGTTCTTAAAACCTCAACATACAGATTTCGAATAGAATGAATAATAATATCTAATGTGAATTAGAATGTTTTACGGGATGTTGTTTGCCTCATTTTGAAATAAGTGCCTGTAGTTTTCCAATAATTTTCAGTCAATCAGCTGGATAGCATCCAAACCTCATATATATCAATGGACGTTTCGGAAATGAGAATCCATCTCTTTTCAGAATAACCCAAACTCAAGTTCGGTGCATTAGCTTTTGGAATGAATATCTAGAAAGCTGATCAGAACTGCAAAGAGTTGTCTTGTCAGAATTTCCATGGCTCTAAATGATTACCTATTCAAAATTAAATGAGAGAAAAATTTCCCTACCAGACTATTCGAGGCAACCACCATACCCGACTTATTTCAGAAATTCATACAAAAATGTCACTTGTCTCTTGTACAAAGCCAAGTTACCCCCGGAAACTTTAGAACGTTTGACTTTTCCAGGAATTTTTATAGCATCTAGGATGATCTGAACATATTTCAAGTTTCACAGAATTCACCGTCTCTTAATTTCCTGTTGGAATTTCGTATGCCTAGAAAGTTTTGTTCTATTTCATTCAATTCAAAATTCGTTGAGGAACTTTTTGTGATACGAAGTAATTCAAAAAAATTTTTTTTGGATCACCTGCTTCGGAAGTTCAATTTTTGAGCGCTGTGCATTATGTCGAATGTGCCCAATATCTTAGGCCTTGGCTATACGTTTTACATCAGCGCACTTGTTGGCAAAGCATACAATCAATTTTATTATACCAACGTATTAATGAGATGTCACGATCAGTGATTTAATTTTGCTCTCCATAACTAAGTGACTGTATTTTCACATTTTTCCCAAATTGAACTTTCAAAGCAGGTGTAATGTATGCTACGTGTGAACTATGGAACGAATATGAAAATCGTGATCACAATATTCGCCTTATAGTTTATGATGCATCAACATGACGACTCAAGTGATTGTCTACAACTTAAAACGACATCTATCACACTCCATCTCATGTAAATGCATCATAAATCTTGAGCTCATGTCACGACAACAGGATTGGCGAATAATTCATTATGTTTTCTATATTTCCATCTGCCTATAGTTATACAGGGTGATTCAAAAGTACTTTGACAAACTCCAGGAGGTGATTTCTCACAATATTCTAATAAGAATTGTCAAAATAAATATATGTCCGGAAACGCTTCGTTTCCAAGATACAGAGTGTTGAAGTTTCATTTTTATTTTCGTTTTTTTCAATTAACTCTCGAAATACTGACCTAAATTGAACGAAAATTGGTATTGAGAGATTCTTTGAGGTGCCGAATTCTTCGAATCTGATGCCATTATTGCTCTTACTCATAGCGGTCGCCACCTACACGTCTTCTTCTTCTTGAAGATTCATAACTTCTCTGAGCGTACTTCTAGCACATTTTTCAGTGAAAGAATCAATTCCTCTATCATATCTACGTGAAAATGCTACCCCTGTTACAAGTCGCTATAAGCAACCGTTTTCTAGATATTTGGACTTGAAAATTGCAAGTCGATTATTTGATAATCGATGCGTGTTGAAGTTATTACAATTATTTTGCAATTTTCACAGGAATGCTTAGGAAATGAATTAGACGTTTGAGTAAGTAGTTTTGGTAATTACATATTATGTGACAGTTAAACGTTTCGTTGTTTTGTTGAAGTTTCTGTGAGTTTTTAAACACTAATTTTGGAGAAAAATATTATTTAAACAATAATGCTCATTTAGCCGATATGCATTTCGTTTATGACCTTGCGGATAGCAATGTGCGCGAAGCAAGACGTATTTACCAGGAGCGACTTCCTAATCAAGTACTGCCTTCAGCTCCAACATTTACCAGTCTCCACCGTCGTTTGGCAGAAACAGGTAGCTTCAAGATGGCAGCTGATATCATTGGAAGACCACGAGCAGTCCGAAACCCAGAATTGGAAGAAGCTGTTTCGAACGCTCTCGAGGAGAATGCAGAAACAATTACAAGTATAATTGCTGAAGCTCTCAATTCTACTCAGTCTACAGTTTGGAGAATTATCCACGATCAACAATGTTATCCATACCATATTCAAAGGGTACAAGCTCTTTTGCCTCGAGACTTTCCCCAACGCATTACTATGTGTCGGTGGTTTTTGAGAAAATTGGCTGAAAATCCTCAATTTTTAAGATATGTACTCTTCACGGACGAGGCAAACTTCTCCCAAAATGCTATCAAAAACTTTCATAACAACAATGTTTGGGCTCTGGAAAATCCGCACGTAGTTAGTGAAAGACATCTTCATCATTTTCTGTAAATGTATGGGCGGCAATAATTGATAATTACTTGATAGGTCCTTTCTTTCTTCCGTTCCGACTGAATGGCGCAACTTACAGATACTTTTCAGAAAATTAATTGTCGAAACTACTTCAGAATGTACCATTAGAAATTCGTAACCGCATGTCTCCGGCCCATTTTAGCGTTGTAGCCAGGGAATTCCTTAACACTGTCTATCCAAATCGATGGATCGGTAGGGGTGTAGAAGAACCTAACCAGGCGTAGGCACCAAGGTTCCCAGATCTAAATCCGCTAGATTTTTATTTTTGGGGACATTTGAAGTCAGTAGTTCATGAATCTCCAGTAGCGAACGGGGAAGATCTAAGAAACCGAATAGTAGACGCCTGTGAAACAATAAGAAACACACCAATAATGTTTGAGCGGGTACGAGATTCAATGACTGAATGCCTGTATCTCCGCTGAAGGTGGACATTTTGAACAATTTATTTGAATACAATTTAGTTTCCTCTAGGGTAAGTCCGGGATAGATGGAGCACCGGGATAGACGGACCAGTCATATAGTTCTCGCATCGTTCGCTTGAGTGCCGCCGTATTTGTTTCAATCTGTGCTCTTACGCCCGTATGCACCGTAGACTAATTTCGCGGATTAGTTACGGAAACCTGGATTAGATTATTGTTTATTATGCACCGCAAGAAAAATCTGGTTTAAGCTTCAGATTTTCTAATCGGTCAACGAAGCGTGGTTTAGCGAATGACGTCTAATATTTTGAGTGTTGAGTTTTTTTGCAAGTTTTTCATTATTTCTGGATGAAATGGAGGACGAAATATTCATTGATGATGACCCAGATATCCTCGACATCATCTTTGGTTTTCCTCGTCTACGAAAGGAGTGATTATTTCGACACTGGACAATTATAATTTTTTTCGAAGATTTCGACTTACAAAACCTACAGTTCTCATGTTCCTGAAAAACATAGAGGACGAAATTAAATATCAAAATGATTTGTAAGATGATGAGTGCAAGGGAGTGTCTGTCTAAGATTACCCCACCTCAGGCACCTTCACCCAAAACAACTTATTTTATGGAGAATGCTCCTTGGCTACATAAATAGTTTTTCGGTGATTTGAGGTGTAGTGGTATAACGGCTACTAGCAGGTATCTATCTACTATCTTATTTATTCTAGAAATAATAGTCTAACCTCAATGAACCAATACCTGACCACATTGCGTCTGTATTCTTGTGCGGGGCATCAAAGTACAATCGGAGATTTTATTAGCTGCAATAAGACCACAGTTTCCAGAAATCTTCCGTATTTCGCTTCCAAGCTTGAGATTTATCATTATTGGAAACTTTGTTTATTTTTTTGTCCCCGATGATATTAGCGTGTTTTGAGAGTACCCTCATGAGACTCTGCTTTTATCCCGCGGCGAAAAAATTGGGGATTTTTTTTGTGTTTTCACCATCAGTCATTTTGAAAATAAAAATCGAAACTGACAATATTGACGTTTCATCATTTCCAACTATCAAAAAATCTTGCAATACCAACGTTGTCAGATTTCCAATCTGGATTATATAATCTGCTGACAGTGCCTAGCTACGGGCCAAAGATTACAAAAACGGGATTTGGGAACTAGAGTTAGAATTGACAAACGGTGCATTCAGGCATATGCACCGCAAAAAAATCTGGTTTGAGCTTCAGATTTTCTAATCGGCCAACAAAGCGTGGTTTAGCGAATGACAGCTATTATTTTGAGCGTTGAGTTTTTTTGGAAGTTTTTCATTATTTCTGGATAAAATGGAGGACGAAATATTCATTGATGATGACCTAGATATCCTCGATATCATCTTTGGTTTTCCTCGTCTACGAAAGGAGTGATTATTTCGACACTATGGACAATTATTAATTTTTTCGAAGATTTCGACTTACAAAACCTACAGTTTTCAGCTTTCTGGAAAACATAGGAGACGAAATTTAATTCCAAAATGATTTGTGGGTTGATGAATGCAAGGGAGTGTCTGTCTTTGTGTCTTGTTGACTAGTAGATTACCCCACCTCACGCACCTTCATCCAACAC
Organism: Gonioctena quinquepunctata; assembly: GCA_018342105.1. Classification (NCBI taxonomy): domain Eukaryota; kingdom Metazoa; phylum Arthropoda; class Insecta; order Coleoptera; family Chrysomelidae; genus Gonioctena; species Gonioctena quinquepunctata. Next base: position 94,941 of record JAFIRS010002663.1, on the reverse strand, counting down.
AACTCATTTTAAGGAGGATGCTCCTTGGCTACATAAATAGTTTTTCGGTGATTTGAGGTGTAGTGGTATAACGGCTACTAGCAGGTATCTATCTACTATCTTATTTATTTTAGAAATGATAGTCCAACCCTAATGAACCAATACCTGACCACATTGCGTCTGTATTCTTGTGGGGGGCATCAGAGTACAATCGGAGATTTTATTCGCTGCCATCAGACCACAGTTTCCTGAAATCTTCCGTATCTCGCTTCCAAGCTTGAGATTTATCATCATTGGAAACTTTGTTTATTTATTTGTCCTCGATGATATTAGCGTGTTTTAAGAGTACCCTCATGAGACTCTGCTTTTCTCCCGGGAAAAAATTGGGGATTCTTTTTGTGTTTTCACCATCAGTCATTTTTTAAATAAAAATCGAAACTGACAATTTTGACGTTTCATCATTTCCAACTATCAAAAATCTTGCAATACCAACGTTGTCAGATTTCTAATCTGGATTATTTAATCTGCTGACAGTGCATAGCTACGGGCCAAAGATTACAAAAATGGGATTGGGGAACTAGAATTAGAATTGACAAACGGTGCATTCAGGCATTAGTCATGTTTTGTGTGTGCTTCCTTCCTTTCAGATAGATTTGTTTATAGTTTTTGTGGAAAAGCGATTTTCCTGTTTTGGTAAGTACAAAAATTTTTCCAGCCCAATTTACATTTGAAGTTCAAACATTTCGATTGAACGATTTCTGTTGTATTATCGGTGAAAGAGCTTCGTACAGTGTCTAGTTAACCTCCTAACCTAACATGGAGGGCCGTATGTCACCAACTAGCGAGTACAAAGGAGGTCCATCTATACCGGATCAAATGGGTTAGATGGACCTCGGAAATTCGGTATTGATGGACCAGGTAGAATGTTGGGGGTTAGACGGACCAAACTTTATACTATTTAAAATATTGCATAAAATTAAATTTTATGTGCAAATTCAGGCCGCTTATAACTAGTTTTTTCTCTGAAATAGAGTTGGTTATTTTTTGTTACGTATGTAAGAACAGGAACATCGGGGCGTGGCAAATGGTCGGAAGAGGCATTAAGTAAAGCAGTTCAAGCAGTTGAACAAAAAAATATGGGTGTCAATGCAACTGCTAATGCGTTTGGAATCCCGAAAACGACTCTGAAAAGGCTCCTTAAATCTAAAGTCTTAACCAAGGGTTCCATGTGTGTACCACTTTGGGTGTTCAAAATGAAAAGAAAATTGTTTCACACATTAAAATGCTTCAGTCGCGTGGTTTCACACCTGACAGAGACTCGCTACGTTCCATGGCTTTCGAGCTGGCAGAATAGAGAAACAGAGCGAGCTGGCTACGACTGGCTATCATCTTTCCTTTCTCGAAACCCTGAACTTTCAATTCGACAGGTGGAAGGGACTGAATAAAAATATTGTTGAAAGTTATTTCAACTTGTTACGAAGTGTTCTCATGAAACATCAACTAATAGACAAGCCCAGAAATGTGTTCGATATGGACGAGACTGGATTGCAAATGAACAATAAACCGGGAAAAGTTATTGCGGTTAAAGGTTCTAGGAATGTTACATGCGTGACTTCGGGAGAGAAAGAAGAAACGATATCAGTTTTAGCTTGTGTAAATGGTGAGGGCACTTTCCTGCCGCCTTATGCCATAATGAAAGGTAAAAACCTAAAGCAAGAATTTGGTGATGGAATGCCACCTGGTTCTCAAGTTAAAATGTCGCAAAAGTCAGCTTAGGTTAATAATGAAATATTTTTTGATTGGTTGAAGACCCGTTTCATGCCCAGGAAACCAACAGGAGAGAGAAGTCCCTCTTCTTCTTGATGGTCATACATCTCACACCAGTAGTTTTGAAATGCTGAAGTTTGTCGAAACGAACGACATCCTTTTAATGAGGATACCTCCCCATACAAGCCATTGGATCGTTCGTTCTTCAAATCTTTGAAAGCACACTTTTACTCAGCATGTAATCACTAATAACCCTTCATGAAAAATCACTCGACTTCAGTTTGGTGAACTTCTGAGTTCTGGATGGGGGAAATCAGCAAGTGTGAGCACCGGAGTTAACGGTTTCAAAACCTGTGGAATCATTCCGTTTGATCCTAATGCAATTCCTGAATACGCCTTTCTCTCAGATACCTCGGAAACAACAAAAGCTAACTCTACTGTTGAAAACCCTCTTTGTTCTGAAAGTAGAACTACAAATGATGCCCTAGCAGTTGCAGGACCTAGTGGGCTTGCAAGACAAAACAATACGCATGTAACACAAGCTAAATCTAACTCATGTTCTGAAAGTAGCACTACAAATGTCCTAGTAGTTGCAGGACCTAGTGGGCTTACAAGACAAAAAAATGTGCCTGTAATACAAGCTATATCAAACTCATGTTTTGAAACCAGCACCAATGATATTTTACGAGAAGTTACAAGATATGATGAAATCAAGCCTTCAAAAATATTGGATAAAATAATGTGTAAGCAAAGTACAGGCACTCAAAAGGAGAGCGCAAACGGTTTCAATTGTTTTGAGCTCGCACGAAAACATAGCTTGTCTAGAAAACAAAAGAGGAAGTGAAGAAATGAAAAAAACAATTGAAGAACAAAAGAAAGAAGAAATAAAGAAGAAAAAATTGGAAACAAAGATCAATCTACAAAAAAGTAGAGTGCCACCAAAAAAGAATAAAAATTCAAAAACTTCAGAACCGGTTACTCCTTTAGACTCAGAGGAAATCAATATTGATGAAATTTGTGATAACGGATCTGGTAGTTTCAGTGTCTGGGATGAAAACGAATGTGTTTGGTGTGGGGAGAAATATAATGCCACGAACAAGAATGAAGACTGGGTTAAATGTGTATCTTGTTCATACTGTATATCCCTATTCTGTAATTGTATCTTGTATCTGTTGAATAGTGTAATAAAAACAAAAGATGGTCCCATGAAGGATGTACTCGATATGATGATAAATGTGATTATTGTGGAAAAGAGATGCTAAATAAATGATAAAATTGAAGCTAAAAAAACTAGAGTTTGATTTTATTTCCTAAGGTTTTTATTCTGGTCTTTTTTATGATCAAAAATTTGTTTATTTTGACTTTAATGATATAATATGTGTATTGAATATAACACTCAATTTTTTATGCGTTATTCCATTGGGTTCTGAACCTATTACACTTTATTTCTTTTTAACAACACTGGTCCGTCTATCCATGAGGCTTGGTCCATCTATCCCGCACGTATCTGGTATAGATGGACCACGTAACCATTTTATTTAACTTTTATTCCTATCTAATATTTCATTTAGACACTGAATGAATGTACAATGAATGTAAATAAATACATGAAGTTTGAGGTGGCAAAGTTATGAACTCAAGAATGGCTATACTTCAGACGAAAACAATTTTAAGAAAAACCTGGTCCATCTATCCCGGATTTACCCTATTTTATTTTATTCTACATATTCAAAATTTCTTGAAATAAAATGTTGATATTTCTTGCAAATTTAAAAAAAAATACAGATTTTGCACCCTTGATACAAAACTAACTATTTCAAACGAGTAAAAATGAATAGAATGGGTGGCGCCGCCTACAAAAAACCAAAACTACTGACTTAAACGTCAAATTCATTTCCTAAGCATTCTTGTGAAAAATGCAAAATTATGGTAATAACTTCAACACGCATCGATTATCAAATAATCGACTTGAAATGTTCAAGTCCAAATATCTAGAAATCGGTTGCTTATAGCAACTTGTAACAGGGGCAGCTTTTTTACGTAGATGTGATAGAGGAATCGATTTTAGTACTGAAAAATGTGCTAGAAGTACGCTCAAAAAAGTTTTGGTTCTTCAAAAAAGAAAAAGACGTGTAGGTGGCGCCCCCTACGGGTAAGAGCAATAATATCATCAGGTTCGAATTCGACACCTTGAAGAACCAATGTTTGTTCAATTTAGGTCAGTATTTAAAAAATTATTTGAAAAAAACGAAAATAAAAATAAAACTTCAACATCCTGTATCTTGGAAACGAAGCTTTTCCGGACATATATTTATTTGGACAATCCATATTAGAATATTGTGAGGAACCACCTTCTGAAGTTTGTCAAAGTACTTTTGAATCACCCTGTATATTGTATGAGTGTCTCGTTAGAAGAAGAGCATTTGCCTTTATTGACTGTTTTATATGCTAATGGGACATGAAAAGCTATACAAAATTTGATCCAGAGCTGGATGAAATTTTTTACCATCTGAACATATAACAAGTGGCGTACACATGGCAGACGGGGAAATAAAAAATTTTTATTAACAAAATCCAACAACATAAAAAGGAAACTGAGAGATATCTTGTACCTTATTGAATGTAAATGGAAACATAGCCTCTATTTATGGATCTAACATAAATAACCCTACCGAAGAATAAAAAAAAAACTGAATAAATTCAATAGCTTGATTTGTTTGAAAATATGAACAGGATGTTCATTGAATCATATGTGGAATCATCTGCGACTGACAGATAAACTTTAATCACTATCATTTGAGTTAGGGTCCTTTCAGAATATCTATCAGATGTAGTTCAATGTCCAGCGTGGCTTGAGCCAGGGAAGTAGTGGTTTTCTGTTAGACTTTCACAAATATAACTTCATTTTCATCCTGGATTTTTCAATTCACCGAAAAATCTTTCTATTCAATATTCAATTGAGAATGCTTCCCTTTGAAAAATAAGCAATTTCTTGTGTGAAAGTTTTTGATGAGAATTATTCAAAAAGGTCTGAAAAAAAACCAGTGTGACTCGAAACGTTACCAAAAAAAGTTAATTTTTCACTGTTTTTTTATAATTTTTTTGTTGTGAACTACATTCCCTACGGTACGTTACTGAAGAGTTGAGAATTTATTTTATTTATGTCTCTTAATGATTTTTACTCAACTGAGTTCACAAAACACCTGTCATGGTTTTGTGAACCCTCTTTAGTGAAAATCATTTAGTGAAGTGAGAGTCTTTTGTTTACGAGAATTTATTTATACCCACATTCATAGTTTAGGAAACGCACTAACGTAAACGGGGCAAGTTTAGCAATTTGTCTTCTTTGATTGATTTGTTGAAAATATAAACAGGATGTTCATAAAATCAGATGTGGAATCATCTGCGACTGGAAGATAAACTTCAGTCACTATCTTCCATTGTCAAGATGACCTCTTGTGAGATATTCATGTTGAAAAGGGAAACATTCTCAAATGAATATTGATAGAAATATGTTTCTGTGAATTGAAAAATCCACTTTTTTAAAAAAACAACATTCCCCGGCAACCGTGGAATTGAACTACATCTGATAGATATTCTGAAAAGGCCCTAACTCAAAAGGAAAAATCTGAAATTGAAAATTTCATTTACATTCAGATAGTTATTTGATTTTCTATTCCAGCCGAAGAAGTAGTTGTTTTCTGTTAGACATTCACAAAAAAAAATAACTTCATTTTAATCGTGGATTTTTCAATCCACAGAAAAATGTTTCTATCAATATTCAATTGAGAATGTTTCCCTTTTCAACTTGTCTTCTTAGGTTATGAAAACTAACACTTTCTGCTTCCAACGGGGAGAAAACTAAAAAAATGCACAGAAATATATGAAAAATATTCCTTCTTCCTGTGCAATTGAAATTCATTGCGTGAATTTCGGTAATTCAACCCTCATATATCAATTACATTTTCACAAATGTTTTTCCCCAAATTTCAAATGAAATTGAAATTCTGATGAAGTTGCAGTGCTGCATGTTGCCGGTATAAATTGATAAAGTATTATTGAATTTTTCATTCATTCTCAAAATCCTTTGATGTTCTTATTTTTGGCAGAAAAACGGCAAACTGAAGAAATAAACGAAACGTGGAATTGGTAGATTGTTATTCCCCAATCACCTATTTGTTAATACCAGCCAACAACACACTGCTATTTTTATGCAAAAGCCATGATATTCCAGGAATGATTTCAGCCTATTAATTTCATTCACAATATAGAAATGAACTCTTCGGTGAACTCAGAGAGAGTCGTAGTCATTTTCGGAGACATTGTCTGCCTATTTAGCCCTAACTTATAACCGAAGGCACTTCAATATGAAGGAAGTACCGCTGTGTCTTGGAAATTCATACAAACTTCATCAGTCATAAAAATCGAAATGGTATCAATAATAATAAATGATCTGTACGTCTTTGATTAAGGACAGATAATTTGAAGTCATTTTCTTCCTTTTCCAATAACTCCACTTAGTTTTATTCATGCCTCAATACCATATAAACATCAAAGATAGGCGATCAGGCTTCTGAATTTCTTGAAGAAATGATGGTCCAAGCAAATTAGTTAGAATGAGTAATATACACTCATGATCTTTTGACCCGAAATAGTCTTCCACCAGACGTATACATTATTTGAAAATAATGACCACTTCCTTAATTACCATTTTTTTTCTTTTCCAGTATTGATCGATGGTTGGTTCCACCAAAACCTCAAACTCAACCAACTTCGTTATTGGGAAAACTGCTCTCGTATCGCCCTTATCAACTCACATTGCCATATATCAAGAATAATCACATTTATCTGATATTCTTGTCGGGATTCCTTCTAGTCAATGCCGCTCTATTCATTTCTCGAGCTATTGAATATTCCGAAGCGAACTGGTATACGATATTAGCCAGGGCATGTGGTAAGTATGTGAAATAAATGGAAAGTCTTTACTTGAAATTTCATCAACATGTCACATTTCTAGATCAGTGATTTCATAAGGAACATTGAAAATCCGTTAGTATAACAAAACTTTCATTTCTTTTCAACCGATACAATTTTCTGTTGATAAGTGTGTTTTGAGTTGAACGAAGAAACACTTCAAAAATAAATAAAAATAAATTGTTTTTCGATTCAATAAAACAAAAACAAAATATTTTTTCGCATAAAAACAAAGTCCTTTAACAAAGCTCTTGACTATTGGGATATTGGTGACCAGTTGGATTGCGCTGAAGTTCCTAATGACCACCATCAACATTTTTCGCAAATTGGTCCTCTAATTGATTTTTTCATACACGCTCCACGAAATGTCTCCTTTGTATACTGAAAAAAGTCCGCAAAATGCCATTTTAGCGGTCTTGTACTTAAAGTCGTCATGACAATACATTAGCGGACTGAAATTTGTTTATTCGGAAAAGTTATATTTAATATCCTAAAAACGTTTCAGGAGACAGACTCAATAAAGTATAGATTATTTGAAACTTTTAGTGACAGCTAACGTTTTCTTCGAAATATTCCTTTGGAATACTTATTTCATGAAAAATGAACCCTAATATTTGACAAACGTGTCATTGATAAACAATCACTTGCTATGATTTTTGCACAACTTCCTTACACTACCGTAATTGAAAATGTGGCATTTCTATTCTTTTTCTTTGGGAAGCTAATGTTGTAAGCAACAATTACGTATGTGCGTACATCATCTTCACATTCCGATTCGTCCACTAAAGCCTCACTTTGCGTACTTGTTACATAAACTACTATTCTCGGGCCTCAGACGTGTTGCATAGTATCATCCGTAATTATTGGAGTGAAACTCTGAAATTCTCGCAATCTGTAGATAAACCAAAGATGAGTTTGAATATTTTACGGGGTTGACCTGAGTGATATACACTGCCCGCCAGGAGCGATGGAAATATAATTTTTCGCGAAAAATAATATCAAGAGGCGATATAAGTTCACTTTTTTCACATATTCGTGATCAGGGCATTGAATTTATAACCAATACACATTTTTGCTGTAGAATGTTCAGCTCTAAAAAAATCCGAATTTGTCCCACTTATCATGTAAACACCCCTGTATCTTCCGTAATTATTGGAGTGGAATTCTGAAATTTGCACGATTAGTAGATAAACCAAGATGAGCCTGAAGTTTTCCAGAGGTTGACCAGAGTGATATACACTGCCCGTCAGGGGTGATGGAAATGCCGATTTTTGCAAAACATATTACTAGGAGTCAAGGAGAGCTCAAAATGTTCACAGATCCATAATCAATACATCAAATTTGATGCTGATCCACATTTTTGCTGAAAAATTTTTAGTTCTGAAATATCCGAAATTGACTCACTTCTCATGGAAACACCCCGTAAGTTCCGTAATTATAATAATAATGTATTTCAAAAAAAAAACAGAAAATTTTATTTTTCTACATGTAATACAAGAAGTGAATAAACAATGGCCTTACTGGAGTAACAATCCCGAAAGATTGTTTCTTGTACGTGATTTTGCCACTTGATTGTTTTTTTCCCTCGGATGCTTGGTCTCGTCGCCAATGCACCTCAGCCTCTTGGGCATTTTGGCCTTCCGGTTTTTGTTTTACAGCACCTGGTTGGCTACTGTATTGTTCGGGGGTTAGCCTTGGCTGTCCGAATATTGCTTGTCTTTTGCGGTCTAACGCCTCGCATTCTGACAATATATGTTTGGTAGTTTTTGTCCCTTTGCCACATTTCCTGCAGGAAAGTTCTCCGGTGTACAGCCCCATTTTGTGCAGGTTCCTCTCATTGGGCTATGACCAGTGAGAAGGCCCGTTACGGTTCTGACTTGGTTCCTACTCATCTTGAGTAGTGCTTCAGTTCTTTGTTTCGACGGTTCTTTGATATATGTTTTCCCTGGTGCATGACAGGGGCTTCCTTCCAGCGCTCTCTTCGTTTTCGTTTGACCCAGTCCCGTACGCAGCCCCAGATGGCTGATTTTGTCGCTCTGAATGCAGGTTCTGGGCCAATATTTTCATTGCCCTCGGTACCACAATGTCCTGGAACCCACATAAAAGTTATTTTGTTGGTTATGCTGGGACACTGAGTTCTTTCAGAATTTCCATACCAGTGTTGATGTCACTTTTGGGTGCGTGAGAGCCTTCAGTGATGCCTGGCTGACTGTGCATATTTTGATCCGTGTGTTGCGTATTTTCCTCATGTTGTTTTCTCTCACGCAGTGTAAGATTGCGTTAATTTTCGCTCAGAATACGGACGTATATGTTCTCAGTGAGGTGCTCATTTTGGAGTTCCTTCTCCTCATTGTAACTACCAGCACCAGTTGCTTCCTTGGTCTTGGATCTATCTGTATACCAGATCCTTTCTCCAGGTTGGCTCTTGATGATGTCGTCTGTTCATTCCCTTCGGTTTTGTATGATCACTTCGAAGTCCATGTTGAGGAATTATCTAGGAGTTGTGTGGTCCGTTGGTTTCATTTCAAGAATGCTGCCCCCCACTATTTCCTTTATCTTGTGATCCGATATGTTGCTCGTGTTTTGTAGCTCTAGAAGTCCCATTTTCGTCCCCCCCCCATGATTGTTATGTCAATTGGTGGAATATCCAGTTCCAGTAGTGCTTCCATAGCTGTAGTTGGTGTTGTTTTCATAGCCATGCTGAGCCAGGCAAGTCTTTGTCTCTTGCTCAACTTAGCCGCCTATCATTTGGGTTATCTTTGTCCACCATACCAAAGATGCATAGGTGATCATGAATTTCACCACAGTATTGTATGTCCAATACACCATTTTGAGACTTAGCCCCCATGTTTTCCGTGTGCTCGACTGGACATCATTAGTGTCACCTCAGCTTTCTTCTTTACTTTTGCCAGTTGTTGGTTCCATGTTAATTTCATGTTTAGGATCACTGCGATATATTCAACTTTTCCCCACAACTAGATGTTGGTCCCTTGGAGGGTTAGGGGCCCCCCAGCTTTCTTCTTCGGGTGAAAACTACTGAGGTCAATGTCCCAATTATCGACAATTTCGAATTATTTTCTATTTAACGAGATGAAGAAGACTCCCATGAAAAATGTCATTCGACATGTTTCTAGTTTATAGTTTCCTGAACATATCTGAATTCACCACCAATTTCTCCTAAGCTATTAATCAGTCAAGGGTCAGTCATCATCTAGTGAACACTGTTCTCCTTGCTGATCTGGTAAGTGCACATCCTTAACCAATGTTTCCTCAAACCCACACAATTGGAGTAAAGTGTAATACGTTGAACACGAACATACTTCTGTATAGTTGATTGTCCTCAGTTCTATGGGAAAAATCATTATTCATATCATATTTTATGAGAAATTAGGGTGTCGATAATTGGTACATCTGAAAGAGGTTGTGTTCTAGATATTGACATAAGTGTCGAAAAAAGGGGCACGCAAAATGATTTTTGACTTACTATCAGAAACTCAAGTTTAATGTTTCTCCAAACAATTGTTTTGTTGTCATATTCAATTGACCCACAATTTTCTGTGTACCAATTATCGACATACTGTTTTTTGTTAAATTATCAAATAGGAGTACAAAAATCTTCTTGTCGATGCTACGTACAAATCAATGTCGATAAATGGTGTAACCTTCTGTCGATGACTAAGATCAAAACAAAAGTTTAATTACCAATTTTATGGAAAACTAGTTATCATTATTTCAGTTCAGTTATGATAATCAACTCAAAAATTATTTTAGACATTTGATTATGATTCAGTTTGATGATTTTTTTCATCCATTCTTTCACGAATGTCGATTGTCGGAACATTAATGTAACGGTAATTGGTTATATCTATTATATTTAATTTTCAGTCACCTTGACATTTCAAAAATGTCCAGAAGGCTATTTCAGTACCTGAAATGGAGGAAATAGTTCCTCGGAATTGATTTTGTACCAAAGCTTTTTTTATTTGATTTTTCAACTTTCTTCAAGAATTTTTATTTTAGTTGGATTTTTTATTTTTTGTGAATATTTTCAAACTATTCTATTCATTATAGATATGAATATAACTTCCTCATGATGTTTCATTCACAATGGATATGAATATAAACAGCAATAATGCTCGTTTTCAATTCCTGTCAAAAATTGGTACTCATACATGTGGGCGATTGGTTATTCACATCTTCCGGTGTCGAAAATTGGGACATATGCTTTGTGTTTTCATTAATTTAATTTAAATTATTCTACGATTTTATGATTAGTTTTTTGAAATTGAAACTACAAAGATATAGAAACTGAATATTGCAACCACATAAAAATTCCCTTAGAGTTCGAAAAGTATTCGTCATTCTCATGAACACTCTATTGTGTTCATAATTGGGACATTTACCCTATGGTTGATTTAGAGTGGCTGATATTTAAACGCCTCTTCATTTATCCATGTTCTGACCAAATTTAGGGCCCTTTGCATTCTCTTCCTTATTGTGGTGTTGAATCTTCCTTGGACTATGATGACTATGTCGTCTGCGTACCCAAGTGTTTACTGTCCAGGTCTTCCACCATCAGGGTCCAGAGCAGTGGGGAAAGTACACCCCCTTGCGGACAACCCTTGATTTTAGCTGCCAGTGTTTCTCCCACTAGACAGGAGTGGATTTTTATTTCTCTTAGCGTGTAGTCTATCCACCTGCATCAGGTCTCATTGATGCCTTTTCTTCTCAATGCACTTGATTGAATTTAGAGATGTATTCTTGAATGCTCCTACGATGTCCATGAGTGCACCCAGCAAGACCTATTTGTTCTCCAGAGCAGTTTCCACTTTCTCTTCGAGTTGCGGTAATGCTATTACTGTAGATTCACGTGTTATGCAGATGTTGGTTTACCAACACTGTATCCCTAATATTCCTATGCAGCAGTTTTGCTTGACATGACATAAGACTTATTGGCCTCAGTGCCTTTGCCCCATCCTGTCCAGTTCTTCCATACTTTTGGTATGTATTCCCGGCAAGACTGGTCCTTAATACCATGCATATTCTGTGTGCTAGCAGGTCAATTCGTTCCTGCAGCATAATAGGATAAATGCTGTCCGGTCCCGGCGACACTTGATTGTTAAAACGAGGTAAAATAATTGATAGTTGAGGTTGCCAAGTAGAAGTTAGTGAATTATTCAAAGGGGCACATTGATGGAACAATGAATTGAAATAAATACAAATATATTTTCTGGTTAATGTCACAATATTGTTTAAGTTCAGATGATTAATGAGGTATGAGTCATATTCGGATAAATATCACCGAAGGGTGTATCATAGTTATTTTTGTGAATTATTCAAAATATGTATACGTAAATATCACATTTGGTTTCCATTATTGCAGTGAACATTATTGAAAATTACACAGAAGACGGACACTTATTTTCAGGAAGTGTCTTAGTTTGGTTAGTATTAGGTGAATACAATATCATAGGTAGGTGGGGATAATATTGGGGTATACATATAGACAAATTCATTCTCACATGAATGAATGAATTATATGAGTGGATTACTGGAATTTCAACAATCGTTAGATGCACCAAAGCTGAGCTCAAATATTTTCGGTACTTGACCTGAGTGGCATACACTGCGCGTTGGGAGCGATGGAAATGTTAACAGATTCGTATTCAAGACATCAAAAGATACATATTTTTGCTGAAATATTTTCAGCTCTGGAAAATCCGAATTTGTCTCAATTCTCATGGAAACTGCCCCGCTTTTATAGGGTAGAATTCTGAAATTCTCACGATCAGTAGATATTACAAAAATGGGTGTGAATATTTTATAGGGTTGATGGAAATACCAATGTTGACAAAAATAATTTAGTGATGAGGGCATCAGATTGAATGCAAACGAGAAATACTCACTTCACTAGTATTTAAAATCATTTAGTGAAGTGAGAGTTTTTTGTTTGCTCCAATATGGATTTTCATTAAGTATTAGCCACATCAATTCAAAATGAAATTTATTAACAATACTCAGTATTGAAAAATCCGAATTTATTTCAAATATCACGGGAGTGTCTCCATAATAGGAGTGAGACAAATTCTTCAGAACTGAAAATTTTCCAGCAAAATGTTGATTGGTGTTGAATCCGATGTCCTGATCACGAATCTGTAAGCATTTTCCTAATATTATCTTCCGTAAAAATCGGTATTTTTGAGCATCGTTCTCGACGATGATCTCGGCCTCAAACACTTTGTGAAAATCTGAATCTATCAATTTCGGATTCAGTTATGCTAAACCAATTCGAGGTAATTTTACAGCAAAAAAAGTCTAATCCATTATACAAATACGAATACAAACAAACATATTCACCACATACAATTACTTGTACAAGTACAATATGGAAATAAAAATTATTTTTATTCACCGAATCCTCACCGGACCTTTTGCCAAAAATACGTGATTATAGTAGGACTTAGATTGACCAATCAATATACATCCCATGAGTTAAAAACAATGAACCAGCTACATATGTTCAGAAAAAGAACCAAAGGTTTTTTGTGTTTTCTTTATCACATGATATTAGGGAACATTTTGAAAGTTTTTCAAGTCTTTCAATGGTGGTCAATCATGTGCAACTGATTTTTTCTTTTTTATACATTCAACATCCTTTTTTGATGTATTCAAACTTGTATATATTATATTTTTCATACATTACACTGTGTTGTCTTGTTCAAAAGCTTTCATGAGATCATCCATGGATCAATTAACGTTCATCTATCTATTGTTTCTTCCTCAAAAATGTATTGACCTTGTCTGAATACCAATGATTAGGTTCTAATTTGAATCGCGCCTCATGAACCAATGTCATTCGACAGGACAATACCTCATATGTGTCATATTGGTATTTAAAAAAATATTCCTGATTTATTTTTCCAGGACAGTGTCTCAATTTCAACTGCGTATTCATAATGGTTTTGATGCTGAGGCAATGTATCACTTTTCTGAGAACGAGAGGATTCACCTCCATTTTACCCTTGGACCAGCACATCTATTTCCACAAACTGACCGGCATGTTCATCTTCGGCTACGGTCTTTTTCACACCATAATGCACGTGTGTAATTTCAGTAAGTAGGTCCTCGAGAATGCGTTATTGACCCTCTATTGATTTTGATTTGTTTTCGCAGGTATTGTTGTTGTAAACGATCGTACCCTGAATGCAGCTAACTTCACAACAAGTGAGTGGTTGTTCACAAGCAGACCTGGTCTTTTCGGGCTGATTGGTGGAGTAGCAAATCCTACAGGCATAGCGCTCTTCGTTATTCTGATTGTAATAGTTATCAGTTCCCAAGCTTTTGTGAGGAGAGGAGGATGTTTTGAGGTGAGGATATTTTTTTTTATTTCATCATTCTCTATTTTTCTCTGAACTGAACAGAAAACCTGAAGAACTTCATTCATATTTCAAACTCATTTGTTCGGATACTGGAACAAAATAGATTGAAGATCGCCTAGAAAGTTAGAAATGTAGCATTAGAAATCCGTTAAGAAACATCAGGAGAAATTCTAGATATATTCTACAATATTAATGGAATGAACTGAAAATGATTTGATAGAATTTGAATTATTTCAATTTCTCAAGATCCGCCACTGTAATTCCCCAATGATATTCACAACTGTACAGAGGTATTCCATATTTATAGTTTACTTTTACATTCGAACTCATCTCAACCATTTTTGTTTGAATGTCATAAACGATGAGGTGACTTGATTACTCATGTTTTTCCGAACGTCTACATTACAAATTTCTGGGGCTCTCTTTACTTTGTGCTCAACCGGTATACGATTCAATATCAAGCACAAAACATCAATGGAAGCTTATATGGAAGTGTTAATAATAATTATAATGATTGTTCTAGATATTCTATTTCACCCATCTCATGTACGTACCATTTTGGGTACTTTTGATTCTACATGGACCAAACTTCTGGAAATGGTTCATCATACCAGGCATCGTTTATGGTCTCGAAAGGATATATAGGTCAGCTTTCATTGTGACAGAAAGAGGAAAAACCTACATAAGTTCTGGTTTGTTATTACCTTCGAAGGTCACGCATCTGGTAATCAAGAGACCCTTGCAGTTTGATTTTCATCCAGGCGATTACATTTTCGTCAGAATACCAGCCATTGCCAAATACGAATGGCATCCATTCACTATTAGTAGTGCTCCTGAACAAGATGGTGAGTTGAGGTGTTAATGGTCTATGAAATTTCCACGGCTGTTCTTCGAATTCAATAGAATAGGAACTACTGACTCTTCTAATATGACATGAATAGAAGTGATTTATTGAGAAAAAAATTAAAATTATTAATTGAGAATGTTTCAACGTATGTACAATAAGAAACTTTTAGGTAATCGAATACAAGTGAAACAAATATTTTGGTTATTCAATTAATGTTGATGTTTACCTGGGTGGAAAGTGACATTCATCCGGGTGGAAAATGATTTCTTCCCACCCGGGTAAATGTCACTTTCCACCTGGAAAATTGTTGAAATTAGAAATATATTCCTTTCAAACTTTTAAAAAGTCTGAAATGTCAACATTACATACATGGTTGTAAATAAACTCATTTTCAAAATCCTTCATTTTCACCACTCTGGACTGAAATGTCGAAATAATATACGGCATTTTCTTGAACAACATCAGAGAGAGAGAGAGAGAGAGAGAGAAGAGAGAGAAAGAGAAAGAGAAAAGAAGAGAAAGAGAAAGAAGAGAAAGAGAAAGAGAAAGAGAAAGAGAAAGAGAAAGAGAAAGAGAAAGAGAAAGAGAAAGAGAAAGAGAAAGAGAAAGAGAAAGAGAAAGAGAAAGAGAAAGAGAAAGAGAGAAAAATACAATCGGGAACCGCCGCAAAGACAGCGCCACCTATTATCTGTATTCCAAAACACCAAGGTGGTGACCACTGTTCCATTAGCATGAGTGTAGTGTTTCCAATTCTCATGTTTTTATTGTCATAATATTGTTTTGGGCAATGAATTAGCTTGCAAGATTTTACTTTATTATTTTTGAGATTGCCTCAAAGACCAGAAGTTTTAAGAATTTGCTCTGTTCTTCAGTGTATTGAAAGTGATTCTAGCAAATTGAATTATATCTACACTCCTGAACATTTTTTCAAAATACGATCATCTGTGTAGGAAGTACCAGGATACCGCCAATATCAAAAAACGTATTTCAGAAGGAATGTGTTTGCAGTAAGCATTTGCGAAAAAAAACAATTTTCTCAAAAGATAATGTATTTTTGGGAATATGTCGTAAGTATTCCTATTGAAATCTAACTATTGATTCCGTCATCACAAAAAGACTCTCAATAAATTTTGATATATCTTCACCGATCATGGTCCCCAAGAACCTGAAATACCATAAGTTCAGATGTTCCAATGTCAACAAAGTGCAGGCCATATTTTTCAACCGAAAGAAACGAAATTGGGCTCAAAAATATTTTCTTTCAATGCCTCGGATAATTTCAACAGTGGCCAAATCAGTACAGTAGTTCCAAAATGACGGCTGTTGATGAATCTTTCATTTTCATACCAATATTGGCAAACTATAAGCCTTTTAATAGAGCTTTATGAGCTCTATCACTATCATTCTTTTTAATTTTTTCTCTAAGATGTACACACAAATCAAAAATCTCTGTAAATTACCATTCATGAGAATTAATAATTTTTGTACACCCTGTATGCTCCTTTCATTTGTTTGAAGTTCATTCGCTCATGTCAATCAGATACTATTTGAGTTTTCCATTCTCCGGCAAACAGAACATCATTGTATTTTGACATTTCTGGATTTGAAAGTTTATTAGATATTATTTTTCTAAGTTACATCAGGATTGGAACCCAGGTAAGTACTGTCAATATCCCCGTGTCTTTCTTTTGATTTTAGTCAGATAACATGGAAATATTAGGAAGAATATAAGGAGGATCCTTCACTAACTTTTGATTTTAAAGTTTAAGGTTTAAACAAAAATGTATTCAGTTGTTTTTAATTTGAGCCAGTTTATATATAAATATTGAGAGCGTTTAGAGTTTGAGGTTTAAAGAAAAATAGAAATGCTGTTTGTGTTTCCCAGTGAATATGTTTCCTATTTTTTCTGACACATAATAATAATAATAAAGTTTATTCACCAAGAAAAATACATAACATATCAATGAAAAAATGAACCGTAAAAGAACAAGTACATGGATAAAGGAGATAACCACAGACGCTGACAGTTTCAGCTTGTGGGTGGTTAGTATTATACCAAGGGTTAAGGGTTTGAGATTGAGTGATTTGTGAAAAAAATAATAATAAAGATCTAAACTGAAACTAGTAAGAGTGTAACAGATAATAGAATATTCTTAAGGTCATTCTACAAGAATACGATAATTCAATAAATTACGATTAAGTGTATAAACACATAGACATATTAAAAAACATAGCACTTATAAAGCTGTATAACAAATTAAAAAGTTGGTCTCTTCAGACGTTTTCTAACAAATATATGCACGCCCCTCAGAGGATAAAACCTGTGCGAGGGGAATTTTACAATATTTATTTTTCAGTGTAGTATTGTATTCAGCTTTACATTTTGTCTTATTATCCAGCTTAACAGTTAACTAATAATAAAGTTTATTCACCAAAAAATACATAACATATCAATAAAAAAGATGAACCGTAGAAGAACACATACATGAATGAAAGATATAACCACAGAAGCTGACAGTTTCAGCTTGTGGATGGATAATATTATACTAAGGGTTAAGAGTTTGAGATTTTGTGAATTATAAAAAAAAATTATAAAGATCTAAACTAAAACTAGTGAAAGAGTAATAGATAATAGAATATTCTCAAGGTAATTCTACATGAATAAGATAATACGATAAATTTCGATTAAGTGTATGAACACAGACATATTGAAACACATGTCACTCATAAAGCTGTATAACAAATTAGAAAGTTGGTCTTTTCAGACGTTTTCTAATGAATATATGCACGTCCTACAGAGGATAAAACCTGTGCGGGGGAAATTTTACAATATTTATTTTGGAGTGTAGTATTGTATTCAGCTTCAGTTTTTTCTCATTATCCAGCTTGACAGTTTGAATTTATTAACTCATTTCATTTATTTCATCAACTACCAGTATGTAAGTCAGGTTATGATAAAGATCCTAAGATTTGCAAATTAAAAGATTATGCCCAGTTTTTCGCGGCATATGCAAAACCCACTTTTTTTATTTCGACTTGAAGAGCGATAAATAACGTTTTTTTTTAATCCTTTGGTATTGCACTATGTACCTATGGTGCAAGAAAAGAAGGACTTTTTTGTCCAATAGCTTTATGGATTAGCTTAATGAATTTTTCCTTGTGGGTTAATTGTGTTCTATGGATTGACTGTTTGGAATAGTTCTTTGTTGAAATTGAATTAGCGTCATGAGAAATAGTTGTCGAATATTCAATATCTGACATTCACTGTATCAATCATTACTAGGATAATCATGAAGTATGTCAATTATAATTTTTAAAATCAATTTTTGAACAACTTCAAGGTTTTTCAAATAACATGATTCGTTTAATTGATGGCTTTTTCAGAATCAATAATCTAATTCTGAAATCTACCTTTTCGACTTGCCGCAGCATCAGGTTATTTTTTTTTCTCGTCAATATAGATATTCTGAAAGAAATAATGTTTTTGATTTCGATAGGCATTGCCTTATCCTAACTTTCAACATTTTTTTTTCATATTCATACCGCGCAAGAATGTTACATATTTTGAGAATAAATACATGATTTCTTTAAATTTTTTATATTTTCTAAGCCAGTAATCGGATTTTGATGAGTTTTTTTGCATCAATAGATAACTGTAAATTGAAAATCAGTACAGATTCATGTTGTTTTCAAAATCCAAGATGGCGTACTAACAGTTTCACTTGGAATATATAGTCCACCTGACTAAACATTTGAAAAATGTCCGAGCGCTCGTTTTTATATTATCACGTTGTTTATAATTATTGTTTGATTGTTAATTGATTTTTTTTCACTCGCCTTATACCAGATTATTTAAAAAAGTAAAAAAAAAAGTATTTTTTATATTTTATTCATTTTTATATTTTCATCGATCTAGTAATGAGAACAAAAATCATAATTAAAATGTTAAAATATATGCCTATTGGCTAGAACAATCGTTTTGAGAGCTCTCGATCACTTGATTTTTATTTCGGTTTTGGGATTACTGAAAATTGCATGTTTTATCCTGCATCGAAATATGTTTTTAATCAAATACGCGCCTCATCTGCAGATTACATGTGGCTCCACATCAGAGGCGTAGGACAGTGGACCAACAGACTTTACAACTACTTCGAGAGAGAACAAGAAAAACTTCATAATGGAGAAATACCGCCATTGCCCCCATCTCCGTCCAAGAAGTCTGCAACCAACGGTGCCATAAATAACAACAACCAAAGTCCATTGAAGAAGTTGCAGACCACCATCACCAGGACTTTGTCGAATAAAGATATGAGCAAGAAGCCAGGTATACAGTTGGTTGCATTTTCCCATGAAGCTTTCCAAAATGAAGAAAGTGCGAAAGGTTCGCTGGTCGAAAATGAATCAAACAAGGCTTCCTGCAGTACCACAGGTGAAAGTTAAAAAATAATAGTTATTGAGAATTCCAGTAACGGAAGTCGAGTAGTAGAGCTCGTCCAATATTGAAACGACCACTTTGGCCTTCCCCTACCTAAGAATCAATTATTCTCGAAGATGCCCTAACTGTGGCTATCAATAGAAATTCCATAAGCGTACCAAATTATTTGATATAGGTGATACACGAGACGTAGGGAACTTACACTCCTATAACTTCCGAATGGAATAAATATTTCTCGACAAATCTGCCAGAGGGAGTTTGGCGAGGTAACAAGTAAACTATTGCAAAGTTGAATAAAGAACTGCACTGCCTATTAATTAATCAAACAAACCTAACCTTTCAAACGCTGCATGCCAAGGCACTGGTGAAGAATCTCCGTAGCATAAGCTGCCACACCAAATCGTGTCCACTCGTGTTTTCCCCCTCACTACCTACCAAACGGTCGTTTTAATATTGGACGAGCTCTACCACTCAGAATTATATTACTAGTTCAAGACAAGCTTACCAATTGCACAGTTGGTGTTCATCTTTCAGTCTCACGTTCCTTATTCAACGTGATCAGGTTTAGGTAACACTATTTCCAAGACATTGAGCATGCGATGAATGTTTCTTTCTCGTGCTGGCAAAAGCGGCATGCCCCGCTTACAGCGAGTACGATTTTATGGAGACGGTTTCCTGTAAATAATTCTGTAATGATCCGTAGGTTTTTCCTTAACATCGTTTTATCAAATATTGAGTAGGATTGGAAGGCATATAATAATAATACTAATTATAGACTTTATTTTGAATATTGATATTACATAATAGTCAAAGTTTAGCTAAAGCTACTCTTGCACTTAACCTACTGTATTATTGAACTATAATATAGTATCGAAAGTTGAGAAAAAAATATGTTAATTCTATGATGAGCAATTAGTTTGTGATAGTATTCAAGGAAAAGAATTATCAAATTCGATATTGGTTCCATTTTGAATTTGGCCTTTGAGTTTACTTTTGAATGTATATTTTGATAGAATACAGGTATGAAGAAGAGTTTTTGGAAGATGGCTGTCGAACCACGAGAAATATGTAAGTGCTGGTTGGAACGTAAGTTCAAAGAATGGTCTATTTTTTTTTATTCATTGGAATGTTGTATTGGTATTCTCAGTTTCAATGTTCTGTATGTAAGGTTATAATAGTAATAGTCCCTACGTACTGACATAGGTACACAGCGAAGCTTAGTAAGAGCTTTCGAAATGTGCTCAAATTTTCGAATCCCTAAACGACAACAAGAATTTTGTACGCGTTGTATTTTACTTGGTTGGTGGAGTGTAAAAAAGGTGCGTAGACAGAATTGAAGGTAAATGATATAAGATATTCGGTTAGGCGTTTTTTAGTACTTGGACACAAGCTATGTCTGTGAGGATTATTAACCCTCAAAGAGGAATCTGTTTCTCCAAAAGGTAATTGACGTGTTCAATGAATTTGAGTTCCTCATCGGAAGTGATACCCAGGTTTCTAGATAAGTCGACCGATCCAAGTTTGATTTGCTCTTTGAAATATAGTCTTTGGTTTTTGTTACCGAATAACATAACATGGCATTTATCTGAGTTCAACTTGAGATTGTGTTTCGCAGATAAAGTGTAAAAAAATTCAAAAGTCATCGTTTTTGAGCTTTTTGGGAATTTCTACACTAGTTTTGGCACTATGGTATAATTGAGTGTCATCTGCAAAAGCTTGAACCTGGCAATGTACTAGTTTTGATGAGATATCGGCAAAAACAAGAGTGGGTCGAGGATGCAATCTTGAGGCACTCCAGATCTGACTTTTTTCAGAGGAGGATATTTATCATTCAAGGGCACTCTCTGAGATCGGTCAACTGAATAAGATTACGTGAGATTAATAAAGTTGGGGGAACATCCATAGTATTTCAATGTGGAAAGAGGAATTCGGTGACTAATGGTATCGAATTCTATCGAGAAGTCCGATAATAGTGAAGTGGCATTTTTTTATGTCGGCAACGATATTATCACTTACATTTAATGATGACATAGTAGTACTGTATCTCTTTCGAAACCTACCCTGATAGACTCAGGAAGAATATAATGTGTAAGCTCAAGAATTTTTGAAAACGCTCTCAAGAGCGTCGTTGATCTGACAGCTTCATAGGATTTTTTTATTTGGGAAGGGGTTTCAAAATAGCCTCCTTCCACAGCATTGGAAAGTACGCTTCTTCTAAACAATAATTATTGTCAAATTTATATCTATCTAACTGATGTGTCAAATATCTACCAATGAAAGGGATATAGTACTCGAACATAAAAGTGGAAATGCGGTCAGAGCCGGGTGAGTTAGATTTATTATAATTTGAAATTGAATTTACTTGTGATACACTGAGGAATTAAAATATTATAATTTTCAGTATTCTCAGATTAGTTATTTTGTAAAAGTTTAGCAATTCATCATTGGATGTTTCATTCACAAAGACAGAACAAAAGTAAACGTTCATTAATTCTAGATTCTGTAGATGAATTAGAATGACAATAGGATTTATATTAAAAATGCTTTTATTGATTTGAAGTTATTCGGAATCATTTGGTTTCGAAGCTCTGTTGTAAAATACTTTTTACCAACGTAACATTTCTGAGTTCTTTATATCGCATTTGGATATCAAAGTATCATTAAAAAAAAGTAAATTTTTCTTCCATGTCATTTATATTGAAAATATACCATCGACAGGTGCGATGGTCAGATTTCCAAGAAAGCTTGCAAGTGGAAGTTCTTGAAGTCCCTAAATGTGATTTATTTCGCTTTCTGTTGATATTTTCTCGATTGCAATGAACAATATACAAGATTGTTAGAAATATTGCTATAATTTTCCACACTGGATGTACTGATTGGGCTACAATTCAATGATGAAAATAGCATCTATCATTGAAATCGAATTGTCGGTTATTCTAGTGGGTTCATTCAATTACATATATTTTTCATGTTTTATTATAATCTGTTAATAATGCTTTTATGGCACATTACATGCATTTATGACACATACTGATCATATTTGAATTTTTTTTCATCGCCAACTACTATGTACTACGCCTAGTTTTTTCTTTCTTTTTCCTTCTTTAGTAGTTTGGTCATTTAATAATGGAATAGCAATTTGGGATGATCTCTGTTTCGAATTGTGCACAATGTTACTTGAATCTCAGTCGACTTTTGTGAATTTAGTTTTTAGTTTTGTGCAGGTCAGTAATTGGTCTGTTGACCCGCCACAATATGTAAAATAAAAAAATAGAACTGTTCAAAATCATAGGCACAAAGGCATTTGCTAAGAAGATTGGGCACAATACTTCGATATTATGGTATAATAGTTTGGTCATTTAATAAAGTATTAGCAATTTAGGATGATCTCTGTTTCAAATTGTGCACAATGTTACTTGAATCTCAATCAACTTTTGTGAATTTAGTTTTTAGTTTTGTGCAGATCAGTAATTGGTTTGTTGACCGGTCACAATATGTAGAATGGAAAAATTAAACTGTTCAAAATCATAGGCACAAAGGCATTTGCTAAGAAGGTTGGCCACAATACTTCGATATTATGGTATAATAGTCAGCGTCAGCGTTGTCTGCTCTTTCACATCTGAAAATTCTTCCTTGTCTTAGCTTTTCGATATTCTAGGAGGTGTGAAAAAATATTTGTATTACATTCTCAAGCCAGAAAGTTATTTTTTATTACTTCTTAATATTTGTCATTTTGGTTTCATGGCAGACTTGCCTAGATATTGAAGGGCTTTTGAGCAGTTCCAGTACATTCTGTATTTTATTCCACGTGATCCTAAAGTTGATGACTATCCACATGATATTCACTGCAGGATTTCAGCAGTTGACATGCCATATATCTATATCTGAAATATCTATTTCACGCTTAGGATAACTACTGGCTGTATTTCATTTACTAAGGACCCAAATCCATCTTCCGTCTGAGAGCCGTCTGAGTACCATTGTGTATAAGCTTTTGTGAGTTCCAGTTTATTTCTTGTAGATGGTATTCAATGCAGCAAAAATTGAACATAGTGTGCAATCAATTGTTTTCTATATATTATTAATGATAAGGAATGTTATGTTAGTTATACGAGAATATGTTTTATTTTTCTGGGGGCGTTTTCATTATCACAATTATCAAAAAGTTGAATGTTCGATCTGGAGGGACAGCCAATAAATGTTTTTCCCTATTTTCAGATCCCAAATCCAGGAAGCTTACACCAGAAAAGAGGCTACACCGATTATTGTTCGCCAACAAAGCACCATTAGAAAAATCTCTTTCCATGCCTGACATGCAGACCAAAGCCAAGAAGCGCGAAAGATTGTTGGTGTAAGTGAAAGTACATCCATTATACATATAATGTGTCTCGCCTTTTTTGAGATTTATGTAAGAATGAAATCATAGACATTTGTAGAATCGCTGCAGTGTCGCATAACTGATATTTTTTTATAGAGTATATCCGGAGAATCCATGAGAATGACATGAACCACTGATAATTTGGTAGAATCAAAATCGGAAACTCACATTGAGAATATGATATAATTTCTTCATATATGAGATTGGAAATAAAATGCATTATTATAATAACAATGATGAAATTGTTAATTTTCATATATCATTTGAAATATTAATTTAGTTCCGCCACGAGACTGTTGAATTAGCAAATTACTTTCGACGGAATCGAAAAATTTCAAAGAACTTTTCGATTTAAAACGCGAAAAAAACATTTTTTTGAAGGAGGCACTTGCCCCCCCAATCGACTCTAGAAAATTTCTTCGTTATAGAAAGTCGGCGACTCAAAAAATTTATGTCCCCGAAAAGCGCAGCAAAAAAAAATCAGACCCGCCCCCCTCCCCCCCCCCCCCCCACTAGAAATCATACGTCATGGGAAAAAATTATCGGTTTTCGATAAAACTTCAATGGACTTTTTTGTAGTACTCTTTTTGAACTTTTTTTTTAGGGGGGTATCGTTGAAATCGATGAGGTCAACTAGGGTCGCGTTCAGACCCTCAAATGGTCCCTTATCCGTCTTTAAAAAGTCCCCTGGCTCAATCCGCATTTCTCTACGACCCCCCCCCCCTTTAGGCTGTGCACTTCCCCGTGGACTATTTTGAATAACGAGAGTATTTTTCATTATATCTGTCAATCACTTTGTTTTTTTCACAATATCTATGATATCCTGCTCTAGCTCCCCCTTGTTTTTCATGAACTTCCTAATTTTAGTACTAACGGTAGAATTAATAATGTGCGCTTCCTCGTGGACTATTTTGAATAACGAGAGTAGTTTTGATTATATCTGTCAAACTAAATGGTCAACCACTTTGTTTTTTTCACAATATCTGTGATATTCTGCTCTAGCTCCCTCTCGTTTTTCATAAACTTCTTAATTTTAGTAATAACGGTAGAATTAATAATGTGCTGTTTGCCTATGCATGGTCCATATGCTACGTGTTGATTGGGTCAACTTCAATTATATATATATCTCGGGTTCGGGATGGTAAAACTTGTTAAAGTTTTATGAGGTATTAGTCACATGTTAAACAACACGTATGCCAAATTTTAATAATTTCCTAATTCAACTGTCTCGTGGCGGTACTACCTTGAGACCTTATCCATCAAGATGGAGGAGTTGATCAAAAATAATCAAGAAAGTTTTTTTTTTAATATGCCACATGTAATAAAAACTCACATTGGAAATAATAAGTGTTATAGACTGAGAATTATTATGGAGTGTTATTTTTTTTTAGTTTCGTTTTGATTTTTTAGGAAAACTCTGAAGTTTGGAAATAATAATGATGATTGTTTAGTGAACACTACTCTATAATTTTGGGTATGTGCAAGCACCTATTCGTCTAATTTAAAAAATGCAAGGAATAAAAAAATTATAATGGAAAAAATTGTCATTTTGCCGTGAAAACAATGGACATAACTCTTCTGATTGGTTCCTACTTAAAGAGGGGGTGGCTTCATAAATCTGTGAAAATCCTGATTTTCACTCCAGTCTAGATTTGTAATATCAGAAAATTGACAAAGAGATGGAAGTCATATAGCAAGAACTCAATGAAAAACATGCAGATTATGTATATCAATTCAATCAAACGCTTTTACTACTACGACATTGACTTGTATACCGTGTGTCCCAGCTAAAACTTGTCACCTCCCTAATCTCCGAACTCGTGAAAAAAATTGAAAATCGCTCAGACCCGTCGATTTTCATTTCAAGGGGGAACACTTTCACCAAATACATCATCATTGTGTTGTCAACCCCCTCAGCCCCAGCGCCCCCTACTTCAGAATTTTCAATGGGACTACTATACTTATGATACATCATTTTGAAGGGAATTCCATCCCAAATACATCGGTTCACTGCAATTGAGAATCGATCAAGTGTTGTTGAAGTTTTAATGAAAACTAAGTTTTATCAAGATATTTTTATTTTTCATCACCTAAAATGTTATCATCGTAAGAAAGGTTCACTGTGGGTACGCCACTGTATTGAAAAATAATATGCGGTCAGAAATAATAGTTCAGAAGGTGAGACAGACGTTTTCATGAAAAAAAAAATGTTGCCATGTGTTTTTGTATACGCATATCTCTGTTTACGCCTTGGTATATTGATGTATTCGAGTCACTCCATTCAACAATTTGAAAACTTTCGAAAATGGTTCATACTATACAAGAGAGAATATCCATTGTAGCTGCGTATTTTGAAAATGGACGATGTGCTAGAGCTACGGCTTGAATTTTCAATGAAGTTCATCCAGAAAAAACCACATCATATCAGTACGTGCTTCAATTGATGAATAAGTTCATGGAGTCGGGATCAGTGCTGAATAAAAAACATGAACGAGAGAAAGAAATGAAGGGGTCGCTGTTGCACTTGTAGGACATGCAGTGATGGACAACATTCAATCTTTAAGACAACTTGAGACTATTTCTGGAGTTTGGAAAAGCAGCGAACATCGAATTCTGAAAGAAGCAAAATTTCACCCTTATAAAATGCAGAATGTACAAGAATCAAATGAAGATGATCCTGTCAAACGTACAGAGTTTTGTGAAATCATGAGTAAATTATTGATTGGTGATAATATTCACCTCTACAATGTGTGCTTTTCTGACGAATATTCTTTTTATTTAAATGGACATGTGAACAGGCACAACTGCAGATTCTGGAGTGACGTAAATCCCCATTGGTACGGGGAAACTCATTCACAAACTCCCTAGAAATTGAATGTTTGGGCTGGTATTCTGTGAGACCATATTGTAGGTCCATATTTCATTGATGATAACCTCAACGGACAAACGTATCTTGAACTTCTTGATACAACTGTGAACCCTAGAATCACTCAGTTACTTGAAGACGATGATAGGCTACTTGAAGGTCAGCTCACCTTTCAACAAGATGGAGCTCCTCCACATTTTGTTGCACCTGTACGTCAATTTTTAGATGACAATTTCACAGGGAGATGGATTGGAAGGCGAGGACCAATAGAATGGCCGGCTAGATCTCCTGATATATCACCATTAGACTTCTTTTTATGGGGTCATTTGGAATCCAAAGTTTATATTACACAGCCAACTTCTCTTGATGATCTACGCAGGAGAATTATTGTGGAGTGTCGTGCAGTGACTCCAGAAATGTTGAGCAATGTGCGAAGACATTTCGAAAATCGCTTATACTTCTGTATGGAACTGAATGGTTCACATTTTGAACCTTTCTCACGATGATAACATTTTAGGTGATGAAAAATAAAAATATCTTGATAAAACTTAGTTTTCATTAAAACTTCAACAACACTTGATCGATCCTCAATTTCAGTACATCGATGTATTTGGGATTGAATTCCCTTCAAAATTATGTATCACAAGTATAGTAGTCCCATTGAAAATTCTGAAGTAGGGGGTGCTGGGGCTGAGGGGGTTGACAACACAATGATGATGTATTTGGTGAAAGTGTTCCCCCTTGAAATAAAAATCGACGGGTCTGAGCGATTTTGAATTTTTTTCACGAGTTCGGAGATTTGGGGGTGAGAAGTTTCAGCTGGGACACACTGTATGTTTGTAATCTGTGATTGAGACGTTAATGTCCTGGACGTTTCAAGTTCGCATCTCTAATTACAAGCTTTTATTTAGATTAACCAGATGTATGTAATCAAATCTTACAAGTTCAACTTGACCCCCTTCTAGATGTCCGATCAACGTGAAATTTGGCAGGTGTTCATAGTTCCCGTGACAATGCATTACGGAATTTTTGTTAGAGAAAAAACTAAATGGCGGCTCCAAGATGGCGGACGATATTTGTGTTTATGGTACGATTCGATTCAAAATTAATATGTAGGGGTTTTCAGAAACGAGAAATTTCTGAAATCAAAATGGCGGCTTCAATATGGCCGGAGATCTCTGTGATCATGGTCCGATTCCATTCAAAATTGGTATGTGGGGGTTTTCGAGGTCGAAGATTAATAATTTTTTGACAAACTTCATAAATTCAAGATGGCGGACGAGTTTCGTTCCAATCCTCACTCCAGATTTTCACTCCAGTCTAGATTTGTAATATCAGAAAATTGACAAAGAGATTGAAGTCATATAGCAAGAACATAATGGAAACATGCAAACTATGTAAATTGATTCAATAAAACGCTTTCACTACTACGACATTCACTTGTATATGTTTGTAATCTGTTATTGAGACGTTAATGTCCTGGACGTTTCAAGTTCTCATGTCTAATTACAAGCTTTCATTTAGTTTCACCAGATGTATGTAATCAAATCTTACAAGTTCAATTTGACCCCCTTCTAGATGTCCGATCAACGTGTTCATAGCTCCCGTGACAATGCATCACGGAATTTTCGTTAGAGAAAAACTGAATGGCGGCTCCAAGATGGAGGACGATATTTGTGTTTATGGTCCGATTCGATTAAAAATTGATATGTGGGGATTTTTCGAGTCGAAGATTATGAATTTTATGCCAAAATTTATGAAATCAAAAGGGCGGCTCCAAGATGGCCGATGATCTCTGTGATTATGGTCTGATTCCATTCAAAATTGGTATGTGGGGGTTTTCGAGGTCGGAGATTATTTATTTTTTGACAAAATTTATGAATTTGAGATGGCGGACGAGTTTTGTAATTATGATCCGATTCTATTGGTTGTGGAGGTTTTTAGGGTCAGAAATTAAACATTTATTATCAAAATTCATAAATTCAAGAGAGCTGCTCCAAGATGGTGGCCAAATTTTGTGATTATGGACCGTTATTGTTCAAAATTGGTATGTCGGGGTTCTGAGGTAGAAGATTATGAATTCAGTGTAAGATAATTGAATTTTTGTCAAAATTCATAAATTGAATATGGCAGCTCCAGGATGGCGGACACGTTGATCTTCAGATGGTCTCCTCATTGAAGAACTCGCTCAGAACCTACAGGAAAAAGGCCTCATAATCACGATGCTTTTAAAAAAATGCATAGATAAAAGCGTATTTACTAAAAAGCAGGAAATGAAATGATTAATATTGATTTTTAAAGACAACCTTTTGTTCAAATGCGCTAAAAAGTCAAAAATTATTTAGATGTGTGACGTGAGGTTATTCCGTAAGTTATAAATTTGAAAGCTTGTCACTTTTGTATTCGATCTGAAAACTATGCGCGACAAGCTTTTGAATCTATAATGCACGGGATAACCTACGTCACACATCCAAAGCAACTATTTTTGATTTTTTTGCGATTTTAGATAAAATCTTGTTTTTAAAATGGTTTTTTATTAATTATTTTTAGACTAAGTTTTTGGTTCTTGACAATATATAATATATTATTATAAAAAAAGATAATCCATTAGTTTCTCCAAACGTATATACTCAAATTGATAATCTTGAAGTAAAATTTTGGCTCAATCCTGTAATATAAGTGTGTTCAACCAATGAAATTGTGTATTTTTCAGATTACGAGAATATATGAGATCAGAATCAGAAAAGAGCTTCAACGAGTGCCAAATAAGAAGAGCAAGGTTACAATCATTGGGTCTCGCCTACTTGAGTCCACAAAATAAAAGTTTAGCACAGAGTTTCAGATATATGCGAAACAAACCTACCATAATTGCCTTCAAGACGCCCAGTCTGGAAAATTGTGATCAGAGAGACTCGAGTAGTTCCTTAGGAAGCGTAGGTGAGTGAACTCGAAAAAACAATGGAAATGTCACAATTAGTAATTGTAACTTGGTTTGATTATCCCAAGCAAGAAATCTTATCAAATTATAATTGTTCATTCATTTGATTGGGAGATATAGAGGAAAATATGCCAAGTCAGTGAATCCCCTCTACAAACTAAGGATATTTCTTTTGAGTTTACTGTTGAAATAAACCTTGTAGCTATCATTAAAATCAGTGTTCAGTTATTTTCAATCCATTAGATTCGTATATTCACTTCAACCGATAATAAAGAGAAAAATCTGTTGAGTTCAGGGGATCCACATTGAAACTAAGCATATTTATTTTTCACGAGTGTGTGTCGATTCCTAGGTCCTCGAATGGCCTAGTTGGTTAGAGCGTATGGCTAGAGATCATAAGGTAGTGGGTTCGTTTCCTACTTGAGGATGCTTTTTTCTATCATTTAATAATTTGTCCACTATGCCTCAAAATTCCCTTCTTTCATGTATTTCTTTCGGACACAATATTTCCACTTTCACATTATATATTTGGCTAAATTTCATCAGTGGTTAGAGTTCATCTTCCTCAATCTGCTATTGAAATAGTCAAATGACGATGATGTTAGAGTGACAGGTAACGGATCTTGACGGCCATTGATAAGTTCGTTTGATCTTCGATCCATTTCTAACATGAACATTAAATTATGGAAGGAAAGGATTCACAATTGTGTGTCGATTCATATGTCCTCGAATGGCTCAGTTGGTTAGAGCGTATGGCTAGAGATCATAAGGTCGTGGATTCGACTCCCACTTGAGGATGCTTTTTTCTTTAATTTAATAATTTGTCCACTATGCCACAAAATTCCCTTCTTTCATGTATTTCTTTCGGACACAATATTTCCACTTTCACATTATATATTTGGCTAGTTCATCTTCCTTAATCTGTTATTGCAATAGTCACATGATGATGATGTTAGAGTGGCAGGTAACGGATCTTGACGGCCATTGATAAGTACGTTTGATCTTCGATTCATTTTTAACATGAAAATTAAATCATGGAAGGAAAGGATTCACGAGTGTGTCGATTCCTAGGTCCTCGAATGGCTCAGTTGGTTAGAGCGTATGGCTAGAGATCATAAGGACGTGGGTTCGACTCCCACTTGAGGATGCTTTTTTCTTTAATTTAATAATTTGTCCACTATGCTACAAAATTCCCTTTTTTCATGTATTTCTTTCGGACACAATATTTCCACTTTCACATTATATATTTGGCTGAATCTTATCAGTGGTTAGAGTTCATCTTCCTCAATCTGCTATTGAAATAGTCAAATGACGATGATGTTAGAGTGACAGGTAACGGATCTTGACGGCCGTACGTTTGATCTTCGATCCATTTCTAACATGAACATTAAATTATGGAAGGAAAGGATTCACGATTGTGTGTCGATTCCTACGTCCTCGAATGGCTCAGTTGGTTAGAGCGTATAGCTAGAGATCATAAGGTCGTAGATTCGACTCCCACTTGAGGATGCTTTTTTCCTTTAATTTAATAATTCGTCCACTATGCCAGAAAATTCCCTTCTTTCATTTATTTTTTACTTTCATATATACCTCATGGCATTTCCATATCATTAAAATCAATATTCAGTTACTTTGAAACTATCTTGAATGATTTTCTCGTTTCCCAAATTGTTGGATATATATATATATATATATATATATATATATATATATATATATATATATATATACATTTTTATCTAAAGAGTGAATATATACAGAGCGCAGCTAATGTATGAAACGCTCCAATTATTTCGGAAACAGCTTGTATTTATGAAATTTGGTTTGTGAAGATAATGTAAAATGTGCTATTTTCAAGTGGTATTCACATTGTTGTCAGATGTTCCGTTTTGTCTTTGGTATTTCAAATATGTCACTCTGTATATTTTATGATTTCCAAATTGCTCAAGAAAGTCTGAATATTTTTAATGTGTACCTAAATGTAATAATTCCATAATTAAAGTCATCTCAATAATAAATGTTGAAAAGATCCTCTTATACTACCAATAAATTAAATGAACTAATCCGAAATAAGTTTACAACGAACATGAAATCAACAGCAATTACAGTACATGTTCAAAATGTTGTCCATCTACTTCCAAGAAATAAGCCAAATGATCTTTCATTCTACCTATACATTTTGCAAAATGTCTGCATATTGTATTATCTGCGGTAATTACCTATTTTCAATTCTTGAATATTGGCAGATGTTGTTTAATAAACTATATTTTTTAAATGACTCCATAGAAAATAATTCAAATAATCCATATCGGGTGATCATGGGGCCCATTCGATATAACCACGTCTTCCAATCCATCATCTAGGATTATTGAAGTATTCTCTTACCCGAAGAGCATAGTGGGGTGGAGCTCCATCCTGTAGTACCCAAACACCATTGTTTCGGGTATTGCTATTTTCTAAGAGTTACAGAGAACTGATTCCCCAAATTAAAAACAATAGAAAATGCTTACTTGGGTTACAGAAATGTTAACTGGGGTTACATGAATAATACTGTTTTTTAACAAATCTAAATGGGTCGGACCATTCGGGTCAATGATGAAGGGTACAATTATTTTGAGGCCCATTATTCCAATCCAAACATTAAGCTTTTGTGAATTTACGCCTCCACCTAGGATTTTGACGTGACCAATATTCCATAATATCTATATTTATCAAAATCTATAACAGAAAACAACTTGATTGATTGATTTAATTCTTCAAAAATTGATAACAATGATTGTGAAATAATTCACTGAGCAATACAAAAAAAACACCTAAAAGAATTTCCAACAAAATTATTTTAATATTTGAAACTGGAATAATTCTTGATAATTTATTGAAATGTTCTAGAAGAAAAAGGTAACTCGAGAACGAGGGCCGAACCTTGGTTTCAGGGAAAAAATAAAGTATTCGATAACCAAAAATATTCTCCGAAATTTTCCTGAGGAAAAGTATAGTATGAAGTAATCAATTTTTTTTTGTATTTTCCCAGACAAAAAATATAGTGTTTGATAATTATACAGAGAGTGTGGCCACACTTCGTAAAAGTGTAAAACTCTCGAATAAAGATAAATGTTTAAGATGATTTTCCCAACAGAAGGAATGCCCGATATATAGAAATCCACCCAGGCATACAGATATATGTGCTTATATATTCACATATATATCGATAAAGAGGGTGGCGAATCCCCCTTTTCTCAAAGAGAAGCTTGATCATTATCTCGAATGGAGAAGGATAAATTGTCACGCGCTCATGGAGAAATCCTTATTGTCGGACTCTTAATGAAATATATTATTATTAATCTAAGGAAAATATCGGGTGAATGGAGCTATCAAGTGTTTGCTTCCACGTAGCACCGCCTGGATAGAGAATAGCAAGATCATACGTGGTACCAGGAACTTCAGCATGGGGGATGGAACCTGTTCTCCAGTGTACGAGTGGGGCGACAGGATGTCATGTGTGGAGCAGTCCCGATGTGCCGGAGAACTGAAACCATCCGTGGAAACTTGCCTGGTACAGACCGCGTTTTCAGCTAGTAATAATGGACCTACGTGGGGGCTTGCCTTACCAGCCGTCCAAGTAGACGAGAACTACAATAAAAATCCTCCCAAGTTCAAGGTGGAACAGCATAAGCCGCACGTGGCAGTCTTTCCCAGCTTCTCGTGGGACCTATTATGGTTGAAAACACGGCAAACAGGGCGAAAAAAACTCCACAAGAACCATCGGAGGATGCGGAACTGAGGGGTCATTGGAGAGGCAGCAGTGCCTCACAACGAAACCTTGGAGAAAATTCAACCCAGATGAGTCAAAAGCTCAAGGCTCTTCTAATAAACCTCTAACATTCAAAATCAGCCACAAGTGGGTTTAGAAGGAAGTTTATTGAAGTAAACCTGAGTAAAGGGTTGCTTCAAGAGCCCTGGAATAATAGAGGACGACTACAAGGACTCGCAATAGAATCATGAAGTTACTATTCTGCAACACTCGTGAAAAACCACGAGCAGCCATATTCCTCGCACCCAACATTAAATTCACTCCTTTTCCAGAGTTCATTACTAGAGATTTAGCAACCGCAAATGCCCACTGAAACAGGCAAGAGGCAGATTGTTATTGCCTCGGCCTACTTCCCAGGAGACTCGCCGTCACACCCACCACCAAATACATACCCCAAAGCCCCATCAGATGGTGTCAAAGAGAAAACAGGCATTCGTCTGCGACTAATATAGACATTATCGATGAAGGTAACAAACCCACTTTTATGGATGTGATCAGAAAATAGGTTCTTAACCTAACCCTTGCTGATCCATTTATAATAAGCTCCTCGATGTCGGATCATCAATATTCTACTTGGAGTCATCGCAAATACGCTTCGAAGACTATAAGATACCCAAACTAACCAACTGCTTATAAAGAGAATCTCGAGAGGCAGTTGGAGGACCAACATATCCATCGATTCAGCTGAGGAACTAGAAATAGCCTCCAGGCAGCTTCAAAATGCTATAATGGAATCATAAGAAATCAGCTACCCAGAAAACAAAAACAGTCAATAGAGACGTGGCTTGGTGGAATAAAGAGCTAACCAAACTTGAGAAAAAATTAAACGGACCTTTCCGAATACAACAAGGATTTCAGAAAATCCAAAAGAAGAACATGGAGGCAAATATGTGAGGGTATTACGGAATTAACCCCAGCCCAAAAATCCGAACGGTGGATATGCAGAAAACCACAAGGAAAGCATAACTGCTCTCATCTGGATACACATTCCTGGGTCCAAGGTTATTGGAGACAATCTGCAAAGTGCTCAGCTGAAAAGAGTTGTCATCAACCCAAAGAGAACCAGCAAGAGCCCAGCGGAAAAAATCTTTGCCACCCAAAAGATCAAATGAGCCATTAAAAGCTTCAAACCTTTTGAATCGGCCGGAAAGAACGGAATATTCCCCGACTCATTGCAAAATGGACTCGAAATGATAAAGCCGTTCTTGAATAGGCTGTCTAAGGGCAGTTTCATTCTTGGTCACATACCGAATGCCTGGAAGAAGGCTGCAGTGGTGTTCATACCAAAGACTGGGAGACGTCCAGCAAACGAACCAAAGTATCATCGCCCCATAAGTCTCACTTTTCTCCTGAGAACAATGGAGAGAATTATAGACTGTTATATAAAAAGTTGAATACCTTCGGACAGACTGCTTCACAAAAAAACAGTTCGCCTATCGAGCAGGCAAATCAACGATCAATGCTCTACAATGCTCAGTTGGAAGCATTGAAAAGACATACTTAGCCAAAGAAATGGCTCTATGTACATTCATTAATATGGATGGTGCTTTCGATACCACCCCACATGACTCCATCATCAGATCGCTAGAGAAAAGGAATATAAACACCTGACTGATCAGATGGATACATGCAATGCTGACAAGCAGAATCATTCAGAATGACAGAAGCGGTCAGAATGACAGCCGAAAGAGGTTGTCCCCAAGGCGAGGATTCATCGCTTTTGCTGTAGTCACTGACCGTGGATAATCTGATAGTGAAGCTACATGCATCTGGAATTACGACTCAAGGTTACGCCGATGACCTGGTCATCACTATTAGGGGCAAACATGACGGAATAATATCCAATCGTATGTAGACATAATCAGAAGCTGTTGCGTAAAGGGCCGACTAAATGTAAATTTCAGCAAAACAGTGCTGGTTCCATTCACAAAGAGAGCATAAGTATGAACTGAAGTTCCCCTACGCTGAATGGGACGCAAGTAACAAATCGAGCTGCAGAAAGTGCAGTGGTTAGTCTGTCTGGGAATCACTGGGGCAATATTCACGTGCATGTTTATTCATTGCCAAAGAAAGCTGAGCTGCTTACCGGATAATTTGCTCTAAGGTATCACCTCGAAAAAATGGATAGATCAGACAGTGAACTGTGCCGCTACTGCGACAATTTTGCTGAAACTACAGAACACCTGCTTTGCGACTGCCAAGCGCTGTTTTGCTAGAGGAACTCGAAGGGGTTTCACTAATGCCCTCAGACATCAGGAACTTAGCTCCCAGGAAACTGATACGCTGCGCAAGGAGTCTCGGAATCCCGGGTCTTGAATAGATGAAGGGTCTCTTATTGAAGTCCTCAGAGGCCATGATACGGAGAGGCTTGAGAGCCATATCGACCCCCTTATAATCTGCAAGGTTAATATCACTTGAAGAACCGCCATAATACACAACTCCACAAATCAAATTTTATTAATATCGTACGAGCCCTTTCCGAAATAATTGGAGTGTTCCATACATTAGCGTCTCTGTTTGTGTATATATATATATATATATATATATATATATATATATATATATATATCTATATATTTCGATTTTTATATTTTCTTCTATTTCCCAAACGTAACAAAGTGCCAATTGCTTTTATATCTCGATCTGTTTTGATTGTAAATTGAATGAACAGCTCATTTCCACAAATCAAAATAATATCCATGACGATTGGAACCCGTGGAATGATCGCTATCACACAAAATCCTGAAGCCCGCTTATCGAAATAGTTGTTGAATCATATTTTGAGATTTTATATGAATACATTTATCGATTTTCTACAGGTCATCAAATAAGCTCACTGAGTTTCACATTCAGTCCAGAACGACAAGCAGAAGAAGGAAGAATTCTACCCTTTACACCGGCCGTGTTACCGTTGCAACCAATGAACTACCCCGTTGGGAAACCTTTGGAAGTGAGTTTTTTCTTCAATTGAATTTGCGGTAAACGCTTCATATCTCCATATGGGTCCGCTGAAAATAAGTTCTTGCAGAGCCACCCTGAAGCAAAAATCGAAATCAAACAATAAAGTTTCGTTTTTTGTCATCACATAATTTCAATCGTTTTTCAATCGTTTCATCGAATCCTACCAGAATATTAAGTTATATTTGGAATAACTGAATTTGTTTTAATCATTAGAACATCAAGAGAGCAACATCTGCACGCAGAGGAAAAAGGGTGGAGGATGTTATAATAAAAATATCTGACTCTACAGGGACAGAGGTGATGGTTGCATGCCTTAAATATTTGTGTGAGAAAATAATCCTACTGAATATATCTGCTTTTCTGGGTAACGAGAATTTTCTAGAGTAGACTGGTTCGGTTTTTGAAGTCGTACCAGTAACATAACTGAAGAGTCATAACAATACTAACCAGGCACGTTTGAATTACTAATTAAAAAAAATGATTACCTGTTAGTGAATTTGGGGTATGCCCAAAATTTGTTTGAATTCTAGTGTAATTACCTTCTCAAAATATTAATGACCACAAATATATCCAAACTACTATATTTTTTCTCCCCCTGGAAGTAAAAATTATTAGTTATCTGTTCTGGGAAGGGCAAATCACTAAATTTGTCATTCTTACAACAATTATTGCGTTCTTGGTATCCTGGATTCAAAAATAAACAAAAAAAGTAATATTGGAAAATTCCAAATACAAAATATACTCCCTTTGATGACGTTACGGGAATCACCTTTGTTTCCTTTATCAAATCCTAATTTTTGGAAAATAATCACAATTTTAAATCCTACTTGAAATATTTCGTATTATCTTGACAATTGCTTGTCAAAATCTGACATGCACAGGATGTTCAATTCAACGTGATCTATTTTGTACGAATTTCACTAGTTCCACCTGCTTTTTCGTACAAAATATATCACGTTGAATTGAACATCCTGTGAACTTCTGTGGTGCATGTCGGATTTTGACAAACAATTGTCAAGATAATACGAAATAAGTGCGATTCAAAATTGTGGTTATTTTCCAAAAACCAGGATTTGATAGAGGGAACAGAGGTGATTCCCGAAACGTCAGAGAAGGAAGTATATTTCGTATTTAGAATTTTCCAATATTACTTATATTGTAAAATATTTCAGGCAAATTAATTTCAAACGGTACGTTACTGACAAATTTGAAATGTTCTCAATTTATTTCAGAATCTAGAATATCAAAAACGCAGTTAGGTATCGGGGTAAATTTAGTAATTTGCCCTGCTTAGAACAGATAACTAATAATTTTCACTTCCAGAGGGACAGAAAACTCAAAAAATGATAAACTTAATTGCAATGCCTCCCGAAAAAACATTCAGACTTTGTTTACTATAGACTACCATAGAATGAGCTTTTTCAATGAAACTTGGTTGAGATTCGGATCTTTTTAAATAAATGATAATATCAAGTTATAATATACTCAGGTTGTACTAGCTTTAGAATAACCTATCTATAAAGATGGTCTCAACATGTCCAGAAATAGACAAATGATAACAATTTTCATCTCAATTTATCGACAACAATTGTAAATTAATTCGGTAGGATATCATATCGAGGTTTTTATCAAATAAAACTTCTTTAGGAGCGTCTTAGGGGCAACTGAGAGCTTTGGATGACGTTAGCCTAACGGAAGTAAACTAGCGTAACATGGGCCGGTGTGTATTATTTACATGAATAATGTTCAGCTGGCCCAAAATATTATGACCTTACATTTCATTGCAACCGTATCCACATGTCTATAAAATGTTATTTTCAATATTCAATTCGCGAGATAAGTTTCCAAAATTAAAAGTGATTAAAATTGATTCAAAAAACTATTCGATAAAAACATTGAAGAATAGTTAGAACAGTTGATAGTCCATAAAAATTGGATTTTTTTAAAAAATTTACGTAGTTCGATTTCGATGCTTCTATTTTTATTGGATTTGTCCCCTTTTGATTTCGAAAGAAAATTGTCACCCTTAAGGGTAGAAAAATAGGGGATATTCAACGTTCATCCACTGAATTTTTACTTGTTAACCGATTCTACCACTCATAACTTTGTACTGGGTTTTCCGATTTAGACTTTTTTCATTGGACAGGGTATATCAGAGTTGGTCATTTTGGAAAGGAATAATCGGCCCCTAAGGGTAGAAAAAGGGGGGATTAATAATTTTTCATCTGTAAACAGTTTTTGTTGGAACTTGACACACATATAGATTGTTCTAATGACACCACAACATAATGGATACCTGGAGTCCATTGAGTTGATAGTTATTAGTTGATTTCAGTCACAAAAAGATAAAAAATTAAAACTTCTCAACAAAAAATTAAAAAGACGAAAAAATAAACTGAGAAGCAAAAAATACAAGGAATTAAACCGACCAAAAAATTAACTGAACAGCAAAAATAAAATAAACCTCCTTAGTCCTGAATAATAGCTGAGCTCCTGAATATAACTGATTTCAAGTCGGCGCCATACAAACTAGCAATTGAATTAGATGAAGCGTAAAATGATGACAGCGGTTTCCACGGTGGCATTTTGATTATTTCTTCAAAGTAATACAATGATCTTCGTTGATTTTTTGTTTGGTGCCGATACAAAATAAGTTACTTACTTTAGTTAGGAGCTCAGCTATTATTAAGACTGAGGAGGGACATTTTATTCTTTGCTTTTCAGTTTATTTTTCCGTAGGTTGAATTTTTTCTCAAAAAGTTTTAATTTTTTACTTTTTTGTGGCCGAAATACACTGATGATTACCTACTCAATTGACTTCAGGTATCCATTATGTAGTAGTGTCATCAGAACTGCATATATGTATGCCAAATTTAAACAGAATCGGTTCACAGATGAAAAATTATTAATCCCCTGTTTTTCTACCCTTAGGAGTGGATTATTCCTTTCCAAATGAAAAAAGCAAACTCTGAAGTATATCCTAACCAATAAAAAAAGAATAATCTGAATCGGATAACCCAGTATAGTTATTCTAATCCCAATTGGAACGTCAATAAAAATAAGAGCACTACGAGGAGTGTTCATATGCACTGCCCGGCCAATGGAAAATTTATATACTACCATATTATTAGTAAAGGCGCTATCAAATATATTTGAGGAATAGAAGCTCGGCTAGCTGGATTGGGCATCTGTTATATGAAGCCGCATGATTTTTCCAGTTCACAATATTCCTTAATCAGTGCCGTGTGTTGGTGAGGTTAGGGATTATCCATTGAAAATAATTTTATCAATATGGCTTTCTGGAGACCTTTCGAAACAAATAATAAAATTCAGTTGAGATAACATGTGTCTACTTTTACATGGGGTGATCAATTGCTATGTTTGTAAGAATAAGTAACTGAAAAAATACCATTGGAAAATAATATACCAACGCATATGTCATGACGGCAATTGGAAAGAGAAATCCTTCACGAAACTTTTTATGTAGGTCCAATTGGGATATGAAATATTATACAAAGTTATGAGTGGTAGAAGGGGTTAACGGGTAGAAATTCAGTAGGTGAACGATAAATATCACCTATTTTTCTACCCTTGAGATGACATTTCTCTGTCAAATTCAAATGGGATCAACTTCGAAAAATACCCTATCCTCCGTGGAAAGTTCAGACATAAAAAAAATATACGCGTCGACTAGAGAACCTCCCCTTTTTTTTTCGTCGGTTAAAAATGAACCTTAGTCTCGATCTCAGTTATCTGAGCTCTTAACCTAAGTAACTAATTTTGAGACGGCGCCAAACAAACAATTAACGAAGGTCATTATATTACTTTGAAGAAGTAAACAAAACGCCGCCGTGCATCCCGCTGCCATCATTTCACGCTTTACCCAATTCAATTGCTTGTTTGTTTGGCGCCGACTCAAAATTAGTTACTCACATTAGTTAGGAGCTCAGTTATCATCAAGAGAGGTTTATTTTATTTTTTGCTTCTCAGTTGATTTTTCCGTTGGTTTAATTTTTTGTTAGAAGGTTTTCATCGAATATTTCTATTGTGGATGCAGTTACAAACTAGTATGGCATGAAAATGTGTATGCACCGCCGGTATTAATAGATGTATATGCCTTAGGGCGACTTACAGAACCCTCGGGCCAGAGTCCAGAGGCTTTGTAAGATTGTTCCGCTCAGGGCATCTACTCACTACCTCTGTATATGTATGTATGTATTCATCCGAAAAATATTATTTGATGCAGATATATTTGGACGGTCCATACGGAGCGCCATCTAGCCATATCTTCAGGGCCCAGCACGCAGTCCTTATAGCTACAGGGATAGGCGTAACGCCATTTGCATCCATTTTGCAGTCCATTATGCACAGATACTGGAAGGCCAGGCACACTTGCCCAAAGTGTACATTTTCCTGGGCCAGTGAAATACCAGCTACTATCATGAATCTCAGAAAGGTAATTTTAATAATCCCAAGAATAAGTACCACGTTGGAGGGAAACTCAGAAGAATTACTATGTAACATCTTATGCGGCGTCAAAATATTTTTTCACATAACAGTCGTGTAATTTGCAGTTACAAACCCATTAAAACAACGATTTTCATGATTGTTTTTTAAATATTTTTTATCATCAATTATTCAAAATCAAAAATATTTTAGCAGTGGCACTCTCCCCGTATCTTCCGTGAATGTTGACGTAGAATTATAACATTCGCAGCATCGATGAATATACCAAAAATGCCAGAAGGCTTGGAACAATCAACTGGCATTTCCAAAATACATTATTAGGAGGCATTCGTAATCAGAATAATAAATTTACTATATTTACACTATTTTCCAGGAAAAACGTGAGTTCTAAAGAGATCAAATATATGTCCTTCTCTTCATGAAAGCACCGCTTCATCTTTTCCAATTGTTGACGTAAGGTAGGTGCGCTGAATATGCCCATGCTGGTAATATGCTCACCCGGTGCAATTTTAAAAAGTTTTGATTATTTGCTTATAGAGGGCGGTCAACACTTCAATATTTCGTACTTACAGCACTACGAGCCGAATCTGTGTTTGTTAGTCTCTCCAGAGAGGTTGAAGGGAAGACATACGTTTTTGGCGCTATCGATTATAAAAATAAAACGTGCTTTAATAGAGTGTGAATATTGTGTATGTTTATTTACAATAACTGTGAGTACAGCATTTCAGAATACACCTTTTTACCATTGTTTTAGTGTACTACCTTTGATAAAAAATTCAATAAATTAACGTTAACAACTCTTAAGATGCATTTTCTGTTTCTGTCGCTAATACGCCCATCGTTAAGGGGAGTTAATATGCTCTATGGCAGAGATATTAGGGTTTTTTTGTTTTGTTTTTCAAAGAGTTTCCTTATTTTAAGAATAATTAATATATTTTTAAAATACGCTTTGTTATTATTTTGATAATTACTTTTTGTACTCTCAGTACTGAGTGATGTCTACCTACCACTGTGAAGTTCCAAGTTGAATTTTTCAGTTAAATTAGATTTTTGGGTTTGTTTAGTTTGTTGTCGTCATCCAATTTGGGAATTATTCCAGTAACAAATAAAATTGTCGGCGTAGATCCGGGATTCTGAGACTCCTTGCGAAGCGTATCAGGTTTCTGGAAGCTGCGTTCCTGGTGTCTGAGGGCGTTAATGAAACCTCTTGGCAGTCGCGAAGCAGGTGACCTATAGTTTCAGCGAAGCTTTCGCAGCAATAGACCAAGAGCCAGCAAAAAAGCACGTATGATTAGCTCAACGCTGAATCTTTTTGAGAAGTAAGCCAGTGTTATAAATAACAGGGCAGCGCAAGTATGGTGGCCCGTAGGTGTCAGCGTTGCGCTGCGCAATTTTGTGATTGTGTCAATACGAAGTATGACCTTGGGGAATGAGCTTATAGTCTTGTTTTATATTATACATAAGATAACCAAACTATGGAGGGGTTGTATACCATACCGATTCAGCGTATCAAACTGTCCGCCATAATCAATTGAATGTGTCAGTTTTTTTAGATGCTCTCTTTTAATACGAGCCCAAAGCATTTTTTTCCACCTAATTGAGAAAAAAATGTCACCGTTTATGCCCATTCCATACTGTTTTGGTGTCCCTAAGTACCCACCATACTGATTCAAAAACGTCAAATTTTCCACTAGTTCATGTATCATAGGCACAAGTATGACGGTCTGTTTTCATGACCCCTGTGATCCATTTCGATGAATGAAAGCAATGCCATACTGATAGAGGTCTTTAAATGGCCGCCATACTGAAAAAACGTCTTTTTTTTAAATATTCATATTATCATTGGTAAGTTTTGGAAAATAATTCTCTAGTTTCCACATTAATGAAAAAAATACATTTGTAACGTTTTATGAAAATGTAGGACCTATATAATTTATTGAAAAAATTAAATACAGTAAACTTAGGTCGAAATACATGTATTATTAATCCTCATATGTTTTGGTGGAAATCATCTAAATTACTATCTTCGTCGCCTTCCACTTCATTCCAATCTTCAGTGTCCTCGTTAGAGCTTACAGTTTCTGCAATTGTAATTATTTGATGATGTTAAATTATATTATAACTATATAAGAACTGTTTAACGATCACCTTCGTGTATTTGTTATCTTTTGCAACTGTAATTGACATTTGCAAGCATTTTTTACATGCTTGTGAAATGTAATTCATATATTAACCTTCCACTTCATTCGGTTGTTCATCGTCTGGTTCGGTTGTCGCTTCATCGTTCAATTTTGAATAACTATATCGTTGATTGTAGATGGCATTGCATCACCCTCGAACCAATGGAAAGTGTAAGCGCCTTCGAACAATTTCCAGCCATAACCATCAGCAGAGTTGTAAGATGATGGATATTGTAAATATGCATTGCACCAAATGTTGCTGACGTTAAGAACCCTCATCAATCGAATAATTCGGCTCTACATGGTGGAATTTGAGAGGACTCAAAATTTCCAACGACTTTATCGAATGCCTGATTGA
Organism: Gonioctena quinquepunctata; assembly: GCA_018342105.1. Lineage (NCBI taxonomy): Eukaryota > Metazoa > Arthropoda > Insecta > Coleoptera > Chrysomelidae > Gonioctena > Gonioctena quinquepunctata. Next base: position 51,601 of record JAFIRS010002663.1, on the reverse strand, counting down.
TGGGTTATACATAATTAAATTATTTCTCTCCTCAGAGACATGATATCGGTATGGCACATATTTATTCATATTCCAGACATCAGATATGTCTCAAAAACTTCAGTATGGCACTTGTGCCTGTTATACATCACAATTGTGAAGAAATTACAACTATAAAGTTTAACTTCTCACGTACGAGACATTCAATCGGTGTGGCACTTACAGGCTCGTCTTCTAGACATTAAAATCAATCGATACAAGTTTTTTCAGGTGTGTACCTGTGATTCATAGACTGGTGAAAAATGTTACATTTTTAAATCAGTATGACGGGTACTCAGGGACACCAAAACAGTATGGCGTTGTCATGATCGCTGATGAGAATTTTTTCATATCATTGGGTAAAAAAAATTTGTTTGAGCTCGTATTTTAAGAGAGCATAACAAAATTACACGTTTAATTGAGTATCGCGAACAGTTTGAGTATGGCATACAACTCCTTCATACTTTGGCTATCTTATGTATAATATAGAACAAGGATTAGCTTTGAGCTCATTCCCCGTAGTTTTTTTTATACAATCGAAAAATTGTGCTACGCAACTCCGACACCTACGCGCCGCCATACTTTCGCTGCCCTGTTATTGATAATACTGGCTAACTCCTCAAAAAGTTTTAGCTTCGAGCTGATCATACGTCTTTTATTTTGCTGGCTCTCGGTCTATAACGGAACGGTCCACTGTCTGATCTCTCAATTTTTCTGAGGTGACACCTCAGAGGACAATGTCCGGTCAGTAGTCCCGTTACCAGATTCAATTCTTTCTTGTCCAACTCAAGAAGCTGTTCAGCTTCCTTTGGCGATGGGCTCCAAAGCCTATTCGCTTTTCTTTGCTTCTTTGCTTTTCCAGTGGGTTTTGATTTGGTCAGCTTCCCAGCGCCGAAACTATTCCTCGATGAGGACTTTGGAAGGACCACAGAAGGGTTCTGGACCGTAAAATTGAGTATTTGTCCCTTATTTGGCAAGGTTGTTCGCTTACTCATCGTCTTTGATTCCCTTGTGACCTGGCACCCACATCAGAGTAACCTGATTGTTCGTAGCCAGTGGTCTTAGGAAGAGTTTGCAGTCCCAGGTCAATCAAGACTGACAAGTGTTTGACTTTAGAACTTTGATATAGATCTTCGTCACCCTGGAGCCTCTTTCAACGCATTCTTGGGCTCAAATTTCTATAGTATGGGTTTCTGCTTGAGAAATTGTTTGGGTTGTGCTTAGGGGTTTTGAGAGCCCGAAACTAGTACCCGTTTTCCCACACCAGCCCCTCTGTCCATCTTGGAACCATCAGTATATTATACTGATACATTCCTTCCTTGTTGAGGCTCGTTGGATATGGTGGTTGTTTATGAACCCTCCATAATTCACTTCAAAATCGTGCCTAGGTGGCATAATATCTGATGGCTTGTACCTGGATTCTAGCTGAATATTGTCCAGAATCTTCAGATGTCCAAAGATTTCCAGCTTTCAAGTTTTATGCTTGGTGGAGTTTGAAGGCAGTATTTGCCGCTCCCTTGATGTTTTGTTGATGGTAATCAGTTTTCTCAGCGATGATTTCCATGGCTCCTTCATATTCATTCGGTGGAAAATTACTCTAAAATATGCTGATGGTTTCCAATATGTCAACTGGCTCACAAATTCCTAATATGTCTTCTCTTCGGACTGTCATTCCATCAGAAAACACATTCCATCCCAATGAGAGTTTCTAAAAGTGATAATTCACTACCTAATTTATAACATTGCTATACTGTTTCAACGCAGCACGTAGGGTCTTCATTCAATCGATCTTGAACGATCTTCTGGGAGAAACTGGGCATTCTCATAGTTTTCAAGGTCCAAAGTGTTACAGGATCCGTTTTCCAGCAGTTCAGATTATTTATTTTTTGCCAAAGAGTCATTGTTTCATATTTGCCATCGAAGGAAAATCCAAAGTCACCTATCAGATATATCCTGGGATTGATTTCGTCTTTTGTGTCTTCCACGAAAGCCCTACCCATTATTTGTAATCTTCCGATGGGTCATGTGATCTGAATGATCCTCCCCTTCTTTGGTCCTTCTCTTCCAATAAAGCAAACTGGAACAGCCTCTGGATGTTGGTCATCATACTCCAATTCTTGGCACCAATAAAGTCTTTTGTGTCTGCCACGAAAGCCCTACCCATTATTTGTAATCTTCCGAAGCGGTCATGTAATCTGAATGATCCTTTGCTATCACTGTCCCGCTAGCATACACCCCGATATGCTGTTCTTTGGACTCCTTCGGGTCTTCCAATAAAGCAAACTGGAACAGCCTCTGGATGTTGGTCATCATACTCCAAATTCTAGAGCACCAATCAAGTCTCATTATTTGCTCTGCTGGTCTTCTGGAATGGTCTGCATGATCCTAGTAGCTGGTCAACCTAAGTGAATTAGTCTTCCTCGTTCATTGGCCGTTGCTTCGAAGTGTCATAATGGCTGTCCGGCAAAAGTCGGTGGTTTCACGTAATTGGTTGATGTGGTAACCCTGTTATGGTGGTCCCGACTCTTTCTTAAAACAACTTGCTCTTCCAGTTCTTTGGAAAGCTACAAACTTTTGCATTCACCTTTGGCACCACCAACACTGCTTTCTTCGCACCTTCTCGTGCTGCAATATTTTTTTTTTATTTCACCATTGATGCTGTTTATCTTTCGGAGAAGTCATGTCTCGGGTCTTTTGTGAACCGTCAGATCATCAGATCAGTAGTGCCATCTTTTGGTCCTCTCAAGAATTTTGTTGTCAGCTAATGGCTGATTGAGGGAAAATGGCGTAGGGTGTCCCTACTAATATTCTTTTTCTATTTACAAACTTCAGCAGTATTTTATTCCAATTTTCCCTGACAAATCTGGCAGTGATTTTCTTTTCAATACGTAGTGATCAAATTTTCCCTAGACAAGTAATGATGGCTCCATTGCATCCCATCTATAGCAAAATGAAGTTCTCGAATCAATTTTAAGTGATATTTCCCAAAATGTGTGAAATTAAAACTGAATATTCCAATTCTGGATTTTTACTGGAAAAAATTAATTAATTTGTTCGTTGCAACTGATATAAACCAAAGTAGGTTCCTCATAATACTAATCAATTATCTTGAAATGAAGATCTGTTTTACACGTTAAGCCCGCATGGCATTTAACTGATGCCTCACTTCAACGTACCCTTAGGACCCCGAGGTATCAGGGTAATGAGACACAGCAACATTTAGTTTCAGGGCGGATGGGTGCTATGGGACTACATGCTTCAATTTTGATGTTATGTTAAATAAAATCGCCCAGTCCCAAGAGTAATCGTTGTTTGCGTGTTGGGAAAATTTCGAAATACAAAAACGTTACATACATTATTGTGTTTAATTGCATTATTTGAGCAAATAATATTTATTATTGGAAATTACAATCATTGGTTGATTAATACAATGATCGTGGCAGCTAAAGATTTTTAAAGCATTGTGAGTTTTAGAAAAACAAAAAACACTACGTCAGAGAAACGCGGTGGAATTAGTCACATTTTTTGTCCAGATCGGGTGGCATCTATGTAATGCTCAATTTTTTTCAAAAATAAGCTGTTCAAATTTGTTTTTTTGCACAAATTCAATGTTATTGACATTTTTATGGAAAAAATCGGGGCTTTTAAGAAAAAAAAACTCCTATTGTAATCATTTAAGCATTTTCAAATATATGTATAAACTTCTCAGGTCGACTTCTTCTGGATCAACAGAGACCAACGGTCCTTCGAGTGGTTCGTCAATTTATTATCTCAACTGGAAATCGAACAGGCAGAACTTGGCGGTGCCATGGAGAGATTCCTGGAAATGCATATGTACATTACGAGTGCTTTGCAAAAAACTGATATGAAAGCGGTTGGGTTACAGTTGGCTTTGGATTTATTACACGAAAAGGTATGGAACTACTAATGACCACAATTATCATATCGTTCGTTATCTGGGGTTCGTGGCTATTGAAATATTGAACAGATTATTGTTCGTTCATTTACAATCTACAACACAAAACAATAATCATCTCTCACAAATAAATAACCCAATCGAAATTCACTATTTAAATACTATGCACGTCACTTCACATGTTTCTAATCTGGATCACTTCGTTTTGCTCCATAAATTCACCTACTTCTTTAGAGTTACGCTGCTCCTTATATAGCACATATATATATATATATATATATATATATACATTATTATGTTATGTTATGCCAGTTAAAGGTTTAAAAGGAAAAAACCCAAAAAAGAATAATTACTAAATAGTTATTAGTTCCAAGAGATTTTTTTTTTGAATAACTTTTGAAGTTCTATTTATTTATAAGCCCTTGTATAATATGGATAGATAAAAATGTCAAAATAATATAACACAATCAATTTCATATACTGTCATAATGATCATAAACCATAATTGGAAAAAAGCCAACAAAAAGTCCAAATTTACAAAATTTTCATGAATAAAAGGTGATCAACACATTTGTAAATTAGAAACATACAGTATATGAAATTGGAGATAACTAAAAGTAACCAATGGTAGAACAGCAAACGTCTTCATGATGATAGCCAATCAGAGAATAGATGGTCATAGGTAAAAATTGGAAATTGTGAAGGAATAGCAATTGGTTGATATCATAAGCAATTATTATTAGAATTTGTAAATAGTAATAAGTATGGAAAAATAGTTGGATATATAAATTGAGTAAGATAAACCTAAACAGTGAAATGTGACAATTTAGTGCGCGAATTCAAAAATTCAAATGGGAAAACAGGAAGGGAAACTTGTATCGAGGCAACAAGAAACAAAGCCAACGAGGAGATCGAAAATAAATTTCCAAGCGGATGCCACGCAAAAACAAAACCAATATTACCTTAATGATAACATATCCACGGATCCAAATGCTGATTTCCGCATCTATATAGTTCCTGATTCATGGTATTGCAGTCCTGACAGCGATTGGAGAGAGGAGACATCCTGATTCATGGTATAATATGAACACCAACAGTTCCAAACAGGTATAAAAACTTCACTAGTGCACTTTCGGTCCTGAACTATTTCACCAATAACGAATTTTACATTCGAAGAACTTTATGTCACCCTATTTTGAACAATAACAGAAAATTTCACTCTCGCGGAAAAAGTGAGGTTCTGTTTATTTATCCATGATCTGATTTATTATTATTATTCGTGAATATTTGTTTGATTCACCCTAGTATACGTTATTTCTCGTAGGCCAGGTATTTTTAAGTCTTCCTGAATAAAGGAGATAATTGTTTTTTTGATATTTTGTTGTTTGTTCTTTCACAATGATCAACAAACATACCTACGACCAGTGAATAACTTGAGTTTGACATATCAAGTAGTGGCTAAATTGCTTTGAACCGGCTATCTGAGATGAGGACGTACCAACTGTGCTAGCTGTGGTGAGAAAAGGAATAACAATTGTCAGCTACGTGACGAGAGAACAGTGACGTTCGTTGGCAATTATTATTACCACATACAAATTATTATACAGGGCAAAAATATCTATCTTTATCATATCAATTTGGTTCACAAAGAATAACGAAAATTATTAGTTATTTCAATATACAAAAACAATCCATATTTACAATTTATCATTACATAACAATTTGTCACCAAAACGTGGCGAAATAAGAACAAAATAATTTATCAAATTATCAATCCAAATCAAATAGCGCCCAACGCGGTGCAAAAAGTATACTTATAAGAATAATAGATATATTTCTCAATTTATCAAACCTTATCTATATATATATATATATATATATATATATATATATATATATATAGCTCTCGAATTCCCTCGATTCGTCTGGTGCCTTTGTCTCGGTCAGCCACTAGACAGATATGCAGTGGCGTAGTGCATTCATTTTCGTTACAACATCTTCTAGAAATTTTTACCATGAAAAATGTTTTATTATGGTTTTATGAAAAAGTCGATACTATTGCAGCTTGAAGAAGTGGGCTTCTGAGAAATATCATTATTTTTTTGTTTTAGGAAAAGCGCGATTTGATAACTGGGCTGAAAACCCGTACCAATGCTGGTCGACCCAACTGGGACAAAGTTTTCAAGCAGATTGCGGACCAGAAAAAAGGAAAAGTTACAGTGTTTTATTGTGGCCCACCGCAACTAGCCAGAATACTGCGCGTGAAATGTGGCCAGTTTGGATTTGATTTCCGAAAAGAAGTTTTTTGACGTTGTTTTGTACATTGATTTTTTATTTGTATAGTATTTATTCTTATGATAAGCGATATTCACACTTACTTTGTACCATAATGTAATTATTCAAGAGTATTTTCCATAAAACTGTTTTCTTATTTGTGTAAATAAAAGAAATATCTGGATTTTTTAATGCTGCGATTTTTTCCACATCGATTGATTTCAGTTTATTCATGTTGATTCAACTTCATTAATTCGAATATTCTTATATTACCGTAACTCGACGGTGATTTTTTGCATAGATGGGGGACACAAACAGAATTCGATGAGACTGCTCGTTATTATTGTTGAAGTTAGACTTTAACTATGCTGGGTGTTATTAATCAAAAAAAAATTACAGAGTAATTTTCATAGAGCGGCTTGTAGCAAATAATTTCCCCAGTATACAGGGTGTCCCTGGACTTCCTCTTTTTCTTTCGGGACTCTCTAGATGGGGTCAAAATATCACCAGTACTCAATATAACTTTTGTTCCTAAAAGCCTACGTTACCAAGTTACGGGCCCTCAAAGTTACAAAATGAAAAATGTTTTTCTCTGATAACTTTCAAAGTGAATATTCGAAATCATCTACATTTTGGTGATTGACTAAACAAATGAATTCCTTCGATGAGCTTTCATTTTGTTGAAAACTTTTGGAAAATTATCTGACATTTCGAAGTTTTGGGGTGTGGACGATCGGGGGTAGTCCGTTTCTGACTTTGTAGCAAAACAACTGATTCCTGCATGAAAGCTCATCGAAGGAATTCAGTCGTTCAGTCAATCACCCAAATTTAGATGATTTTGAATATTCACTTTGAAAGTTATCAAAGAAAAACATTTTTCATTTTGTAACTTTGAGGCCCGTAACTTGGTAATGAAGGCTTTTAGGAACAAAAGTTATACGCGATATTTTGACCCCATATATACATTCACGAGAGGAAAAGAGGAAGTCCAGGGAGCGTGAGGAGTTCATTTGTGATACTCAGGTAACCTCATTCACTAATAAGAAAATGATGCACTCATGATATCAATAATATAAGTAGTATCGATAAATGAAAACGTTTGCGCATGGTATAAAAGAAAAATAGAAATGGCTCGACAGAATGAATTCCAATATAAATCAAAATAATAACATTCTAACTTAGTGAGGTTAAGTAACCATGCATGTTGGCTTTTGCTATTGCCAAAATTATAACAACTGGTTGATTCAAAAGATTCAGATATTCTGATAATCAAGTGGATATTGGTTTTACTATTTCAATATATCAATTGCCATTACATATACATTATATATCTTACCTTATACAAGCATCGATTCAGAAAAATGTACGAGTTATTTTCAAAAGATTTTTACTTTGATTAAACAATTTTTAACGCGATCACGCACTCATTGATATTCTATTATACCATTATTTATTCCGCTTCGTTTGAAATGTATTCACGACTGATTTGATACTACTGAAAAAACTGCATTTACTCCTGACTTCATAGTCGAGTATGGTGTAACACTTGAATTTGTGAAATTTGAACTTTCACACTTTTTGACATGGTCTTCGACGAACTGTTATTGAACTGCTATATTGTTGTTGTCACTTCATATTGCTTGACTGGATAGTAACTAACTTCTGCTTTAAATCTAATACATGTTGATGCATCTCAGATTTCAAATCTGAGAATTGTTACTCGTCTCAACTGACGCACTTCTCATCTTATATTACATGTTAATCGACTGAACTCTATAGCGGTTCTGATTCTCGAGTCTTCGTGGTCAAGCTTTTTATATTTTTGTACGTATTCCTCGGATGATCTCGCGGGTAATGAATAATTTTCCTTTCGTTCGAATAATCGTTGTTTTTATCATTGTGGGTGTAATTTATAGCATTATCAATCAGTCACCTGTCACATTTATTTCCTCAATGTATGAATTTACGATGGCTCAGATGACATCTAATATAAGACCGGAAGAATTGAGGAACACATTTTCTAGAAGCAATCTCACTTTTCAAAGATGGAAAAATTATAGAAATAATGAGTTTTTGATTAAGACTGGAATAGAAAATAAAATCTTTACTTTCAGATTTTTCTTTTGAGTTAGGGTCCTTTCACAATATCTATCAGTTGTAGTTCAATGTCCAGTGTCGCTTTAGCCGGGGAAGTAGTTGTTTTCTGTTAGATATTCACAATAATAACTTCATTTTCATCGTGGATTTTTCAATTCATAGAAAAACTTTATATTCATTATTCAATTGAGAATGTTTCCCTTTTCAACATGAATATCCCACCAGAGGTTATCTTGAACGATGGAAGATAGTGACTAAAGTTTATCTTTGAGTCGTAGATGATTCCACATCTGATTTCGGGAACACCTTGTTCATATTTTCAAACAAATCATTGTTTAAAAAAAACAGATTTTAAACCACTGTAACTCGTTATCAAATGGCATTATACCCTCGTCATTCACAGTTGTGCGAGAGGTTAGATTACACCCTGTATATTGATGGGAATATCCATTGCAAAATGGTAGATGATATGTTACTTACGAAAAGTTATCTGTGGAAAAAATAAAATTATTGAGAAACTAAATATCCATTACAGTAATTGGTGATATAATAATATGTTCCAAAATTTGGGACAAGAACCCAAAACTTCAGTAATAACAATAATATCAGAAATTGTTAATAAATTGTTACCATTCAATGGCTTCTGTTAGTACAATCATGAACGAAAATCAACAGGGATCGACTATTGAAAAAGTTTATCAGCGTCATGTCCAGAAATTCACCAACCGTCATTTGGTTTTCCGCCTACAACGTCAAAATATGGTTGTATTTCTTTTCTTGGCAAAATTTCATACGAAATCATTAACATTTTCAATGGATTTGACAACCATTCATGCATATCACATGACACCAACAATTGTTTAAAAATATATTCAGTGAATACTAAAGATAAAAATGTCCATTGCTGAAAAGTCCGGTGTATATGACTCTCTTGCTCTACACCCTCCTGTACAGCTGTTTATGTCGGTCAAACAGAATGAGATTTCAAAGAACGTGGAGAAATCATTGAAAAATGTAAAGATCACGACCATACTTTTGAAAAGTGTTCGAACATCTCTTTTGCCAATCATATCAATAATGAAACCACACTTTTTAATCCTGGATCAAATGTAGAATTTCTACATATTTGTTACAAAAGTATCATCATGAACCTCAGCAAAATTTTTCACATAAACAATTCTTTGAAAAATGCTAATCTAGTATTTCTCAATGACCAAATTCACTTTGATTGCCTCCCCTTTTTCAGGTCCCTGAATATTTAATTTTTGTCCACCTTTTAGCTGTCCCTGTATTTGCACATGCAGTCAGCGCCAATACTTCGTGAACACCTACACCATTGTTTATAGAGAAAAAATAAAGAAGAATTGTACTAATATCTCTTCAGACAATGGTACTAACATAGAAACCCTTGAATGGTAACAATTTGTCAAAAATTTCTGATAATATTATTGTTATTATTGCTGAAGTTTTGGGGTTCTTGTCCCAAATTCTGGAACATATTATCATATCACCAAGTATTGTAATGAATATTCAGTATTTTAATTTTTTCCAAAGGGAATTTCTCGTAAGTAACATGCCATCTACCATTTTCCAATAGGCTTTGAAGATGATTTCTATTTCCAGTTGGTGAATTTGTAACTGAAGATGGACGCATGTCCGAAACATGTATTACCTGCAATTAATCCCTGTGTGGAGATTCAATTGTAGAGATGACTTAGAATTTCTTTCCTTAAAACCAAATAATTGTTGCTACCTGAAAGTAAAAGCAAACTAAGTTTTCCTTGATATATTTATTGATCTGTTCGCTGATGAAGACTTATGATAAGCAACGTTTTTTTTTTTTCAACCGACGAAAAAAACAAGGCATAACTTTCCACACAGCAGTCCGATTTTGATAATTCCTAATTTCAATGGATAGGGTAGGAAAATGAGGGATGATTATTGGTTCAGTCACTGAATTTTTACTTCTTAGCCGATTCTACCACGCACAACTTTGTACTGGGTTTTCCTAATCAGAAGATTATTTTTTTATTGTAAAGGGTATGCTTGTAAGTTGGTTCCATTCGAATTTGAAAAACATTACATCCCTAAGGGTAAAAAAATAGGAAATGATTCATTGATTTCACACTTGTGAACCGATTCTGTAGATACTTGGCACACATATGTAGTTCTGATGATACAACAACATAATGGAGGCCTGGAATTAATCTGATGGTGGAGACGGAAGACAGTCCATGATTCTCCTCAACGGTTTCCTGCAGCTACCTCGTGCTTGGGGTAATATGTACATATATGATTACAACCTGACTAACTGACTCACTGATTGACTGATATACGATAAACGCCCAGACCAAACCGCTGGACTAGTCTGATTAACAAGTTAAAAAACGGGTTAAATCTTGTTACCGGTCCGATGGCTCATTCGATTCGGAATGACGTCTAGAAAAATCTATCTTGAGCAATTATTAGCACATAAAAAATTGCAATTGTTATTAACAAAATAAGATGAAAAAAAAGATATTCAGTTTTTCGTTAATAACTGAAAAACTATTAATATTTAAGAAGGATTAAATTTTCAATAAAAAAGTTTTGACTCCCGGAATTCTATCTCTATTATTTATAATTTTTATTCAACGCCGAAAATAGGTCTCCGTGCGGCCGTTACGGCATGAGCGTAACACCGCTAGAGACAGTATTTCACACAAAATAATTTTTTTATAGTAATAAATAATAATTTAATAATTTGAAAAAATGATGGTGTCATCAGAACACTTGAAAGAATGAAGCCCCGTTGGGAAAAAAATTCATGTCGATTTTTCAAAAAGTTATTCAATTGTTAATTAACAAATTTTTATCCAATCTTTGTTTTTACAAAAGTCGTCATAAAAGTTTAAATAGTTGACCTATAAATTGTTTGCTTCTTGGAGCCCTTCTTATGAATATACTTATCAAGATCACGTGATGAAAGTTCATTAAAGTTTCATATTTTGTTTGTTATAATTTTTTTATTTCTTATTATTTCATTGTCAAAACTGAATGATGGTTTGAAAAAAAACTTCAAACACATTTTTTTATTGTTTATGATATTTTTTTTAATATTTTGTTTGTTTAAATAATTAATTCAGAAATTGTTTCCTCTTTTAAAGGTATAATTGGTGTTTCTCTATAGGTTATAAAAAAAATTTATCATAATTTAATTGTTTATTAAATTAACAATTTGTTATAAACAATTATTTTTTTCCTGAAAGTTAAAAAAATACAAAAACAGCCATATATAACAAAGTACTGAAAAATAAATGTCTTTTTTTTTTTATAAAATTTTAAAATATTACAATTTTTTTCAGTTTTTCATTATATATGGCTGTTTTTGTATTTTTTTTTACTTCCAGGAAAAAAATAAACCAAAGATGACAAATTGTTTATAATAAATTGTTAACTTAATAAACAATGAAATAATTGATAACAAATTTTTGTCAACCTTTAGAGAAATGCCAATTATGATTTTTGAGGAGAAAAAAATTTCTCAATCAATTATTTAAACAAATGAAATATAAAAAAGAATTATAAACAATTAAAAAATTCATTTGTGGTTTTTTTTTAATCATCATTTTGTCTTGACAATAAAATGGTAAGAAATACATACCTTTGAATACTTAATTGTCTATTTGTTTATAAACAATTTCTTAACGAATGATCTAAAAAGTTTTTTTCCTACGTTAATTAGTTCCAGTGTTAGATGCAAAAACAGCTGTATAATGACATTTGTCAACAAAAAACTTTTTAACAAATTTTTTTTAATATTAAATTTTTTGTTCATTTAAAAAAATTATAACAAACAAAATATTAAACTTCGATAAACTTTGATCACGTGATCTTGTTAAGTATGTATATAAGAAAGGCACCAAGAAGCAAAAAATGTATAGGTCAATTATTTAAACTTTAATGTCGACTTCTATAAAAATAGAGATTGGATAAAAATTAGTTAATTAACAATCGTATAACTTTTTGAAAAATCGTCGTAGAAATGATTTTTTAACGGGGCGTTATTCTTTCAAGTGTTCTGATGACACCATAATTTCTTCATATTTTTCAATTGATATTTAATACTATAAAAAAACTGAAAAGCAAAATAAAATATATCTTTTTAGTCTCAATAACTGAGCTCCTAAACTGAAAAACGTAATTTTGAGGCGGCGCCAAACAATCAATGAAGTTCCTTAAATTACTCCAAACAAAATAACATAAAAATGCAACGTGGAATCTCCAGCGATAAACAATAATATTCCGAAAATGCGCTCTCCACACGACCACTCGCAACGACGTGTGTCCTCACCTGTGAGCCCGTTCGGGTAGGTGTCTTGCTGATATTGACTTATAGAACGCTCGGCAATTTCCGGCCATCATTTCGCTCTTTACGTAATTAATTAGCTTGTTTGTTTGTTTGCTTGGCGCCGAATCAAAATTGGTTACTTATATTAGTTAAGGAGCTTACTTATTGAGTCTTAAAAGGTTCATTTTATTTTTAGCTTTTCAGTTTTTTTTTCTTCGGTTTAATTTTGTGTTAAGGTAGTTCGGCTGCTACGAACAGTGTCAAAAATTAGGCTCGATTGTAGCGCGACGCGATACATCTGCAAACGCTGAATTAGAGGGTTCTTTTCTTAGGGAACTGTACACCCAGAATCGCAACTAGAGTACGTGATACAGCAAATAAGCCATGACTGGACTGTTGGCAACGTCGCAATAATGTCGAGAAGTTATGTGACGAAATGTGAGTTTACGGCGTGATGGGTCAGGGCTTTTTCCATAGATTTTGTTTTTCGTTGATGGAATATATTGACATGTAGATTCTCCTCGATACAAGATTTTTCATAAAGTGCTCTAAGAATTTGTATTCTGAACTCTGCTGCGAAGAACTTTTATTCCAAGCTCTGCGGCGCTTATAGCGGAGTTTATATCATATATTTCGATCCATCGCAGTCAGTGCAGCAAACTGCACTGACTGCGATGCAAAACTGCAGTTTTTTCGAGGATCATTTTTCCGACTTTATATACAGGGCTATTCAAATTCGTTTCTGTACATGGGGATCTCGTAAACGATAAGAGATAGAGTGTCGGTTAAATTGTGGCAAAGTTGCGTATTTTAGAGACCTATTCAATGATGTGAAAAAATCGAATTTAGCTCTTTTGGTTCTGGAGATATACAGGAAAAACCAAAAAATCCCAAATTATTTTTTTGCCTGTATCTTCTTTATTCGCAGGCATATTGAAAATCTGTCCACATTTTGCTATTGGCACTTGATGTGGGCTATCAGAATATGTTCATGAATCTTTTATACAGGGTGTCATCTGACTTGGGCCACCCCTTTGAATTTTAAATACGGACCTGTATTTTTTGTTGTAGTTTTTGCATCGTCGACGTTCACTTCATACTGAGAAATTTAATTTAATTTTATATTTCGGGAAGTTTCGGTAATATTTTATTATAATTCGGTGAATTATTCCCTTTTAAATTACGGCCCTGGAAATTGGTTGACTGAGTTAAATAAAAACACAATAGCAACTTTCACGTCTCCCCATGTACCATAGTGTTTTTCGAGGGTATTTTTTTCATTTTTAGGTACCAATTCATATTTCTTCACATTTCAAATGCTCTTTGAGCGTTTTCTACAATGAACTTCGAATAGCAAAACCTTTTATGATTATCTGAAACATATCTACAACAAAAATAGATTATACATATGTATTTTGTCAAGCTGAAAAAGAAATGATAGCAATAATTACATCCGAAACGAACACTATAATTGTAATGAAAATTGAAATATAGTAATTTATATACAAAAAATTAATGGCGCAATAAATGTTCGAATTGGAGTCCTTCCATTTCGAGACATTTTTGAACTCGTTTTTTCATATTATTTATTGCCCTTAATACACTTCTTTGCTGCATTGTTGCGAAAGCATTCAAAATCCTCAATCTCAAGTCTTCTATATTTTCTATCTCCGCCATCGTAAATCCTATTTTCAATGTCCCCCATAGAAAATAGTCCAAAATAGTAAGATCTGGTGATCTTGCAGGCCATCTTATTGGCCCATTATTTGCTATCCATCTGTTGTTGAATGTGGTATTCAGAAACTGATTAACCTCTCTTGTACAATGAGGACGAGCTCCATCATGTTGAAACCAGATTCCATTCAACCTACCTATTGGAATATCTTCGAGGTATTCAGTGAAGGTGGTCCTCAAGAATCGCAAATAACGTTCGCCATTCAATGTCTCCTGGGAAAATATATGGCCCAAGAATTTTATTATCAAAATTCCTGCCCATACATTAAATCCAAATCGCACTTGAGGGCGAACTTCTCTGAAATTATTTTCATTGGTCTGAGACCAGACATGTTCATTATTCCTATTGAATACACCGCAGTTTGTGAAACGACTCTCATCGGTCCAAATGATGTTATTCAAAAAATTCCCATCTCTTACGATTTGTCTACGCAACCAGTTGCAGAAATTTGTTCTTCTTTCGGGATCTCCTGGATGTAATTTATGAACCGTTTTAATTTTGTAACATTTAAAATTATGCTTCCTGAGAGTGCGCCAAACTGTCGTTTGTGGCAAATTCAATTCATCTGCAATTTGTACCGATGATTTCGATGAATTTTCATTAATCTAAAATTCAATGATATTACTGAGAGTTTATTAAAATTTAAAAAACTTACTTTTTCAACAATACTTTCCTCTATTTCGGCTGGAGTTCTGTTACCATAACTTTTGCGAGGCTTATTGAATGATCCAAATTCGCTGAGGTTTTTGTCTAATTTCTGGAACAAAGTTTCATGCGGTTGACGCCTTTCAGGATAAATTTCCATATACCGTTGGGCTGTAGCATAACTGTTTCTATGGTTTTCATAATAAATTTTCACCATGTCCCGTTTTTCTTCAGCGGAAAACATCATTTTACACCAATAAACTCAAAGATATACAACAAATATGACAAATGTCAAAATATTATCGACAATTGTTCTCATAGTCTACTGAGATTTCATCGGTATTAAACATGGTAACTAAAGACATTAGCAACTTATAGGTAAGTATTATAGTAACTAGCGAAAATGTGGTGTTATGATCTTTCTATCTCCAAGAATCACTTATGGTGCAAGAAAATGTGGAAGACTTGAGATTGAGGATTTTGAATGCTTTCGCAACAATGCAGCAAAGAAGTGTATTAAGGGCAATAAATAATATGAAAAACGAGTTCAAAATGTCTCGAAATGGAAGAACTCCAGTTCGATCATTTATTGCGCCATTAATTTTTGTGTGTATATAAGTTACTTCATTTCAATTGTTATTACAATTATAGTGTTCGTTTCGTATGTAATTATTGCTATAATTTCTTTTCAGCTTATCAAAATACATATGTATAATCTATTTTTGTTGTAGATATGTTTCAGATAATCATAAAAGTTTTGCTATTCGAAGTTCATTGTAGAAAACGCTCAAAGAGCATTGAAAATGTGAAGAAATATGAATTGGTACCTAAAAATGAAAAAATACTCTCTAAAAACACTATGGTACATGAGGAGACGTGAAAGTTGCTATTGTGTTTTTATTTAACTCAGTCAACTAATTTCCAGGGCCGTAATTTAAAAGGGAATAATTCACCCAATTATAATAAAATATTACCGAAACTTCCCGAAATATAAAATTTAATTTAATTTCTCAGTATGAAGTGAACGTCGACGATCCAAAAACTACAACAAAAAATACAGGTCCGTATTTAAAAATTCAAAGATGGGGGTGGCCCAAGTCAGATGACACCCTGTATAAAAGATTCATGAACATATTCTGATAGCTCACATCAAGTGCCAATAGAATGTGGACAGATTTTCAATATGTCTGCGAATAAAGAAGATACAGGCAAAAAAATAATTTGGGATTTTTTGGTTTTTCCTGTATATCTCCAGAACCAAAAGAGCTAAATTCGATTTTTTCACATCATTGAATAGGTCTCTAAAATACGCAACTTTGCCACGATTTAACCGACACTCTATCTCTTATCGTTTACGAGATCCCCATGTACAGAAACGAATTTGAATAGCCCTGTATATTATATGTGTGTATGCAAACTTTTCTGTAACTTTATATAGAAATATATTTCTGGGGATAGCTATTACAGTCCCTCATAATTTGTACATCGTGGATTGTTCACAACGATCGTGTGAAGGATCAATAAAAATTGTTCATAGTGAAGACTAAGCGCCGATAGAAAAATAATGAAATACTAAACTGTGGAATGCACTACAGATTTTTTTCTATGTTTGCTATAACTCATTTTGTAGCATTCTCTAATTGTATTATATTGGGAAAATCGATAATTTTTACAATTACAAGCTTTTATTCAGTTTCACCTGTCCCGATGTTTGTCATCAAATCTTGCAAATTAAATTTGATCCACTTCTAATCGTCCTATTGTTTTGAAATTTGGCAGGTGTACATAATTCTGGTGACAATGCATTATGAAATTTTTGTCATTAAAAAATTATAAAAAAATACATTTTTAAAGACAAGCTTCTCTATAGATGTACTAAAAAGGAAAAAATAATTTCTTTCATTATTTGATCTAGGTTATTTTGTGAGTAACAGATTCAAAAGCTTGCCGTGGATACAAAATAGGTAATCTTGCGCGGCATTCTAAGAAAGCTTCATCCTCAAAGGAAAGGTCCTGGCATGTTCAAACTTTCCAGGCTCGCTGAAGATCTACTTCACATTGAACCGACGACAAAATTTCACGAAGCATCATACGACGTCCATTTTCTTGAAAAAATCGCTTCCACTATTCCGAAAGAAAAATTAATTGCGAATAGCAAATCTTTCACGGAATGTTTCGTTCACGAAGCTCGTTTGCAAAAGGCAGCGGTACTCGAACGATCTTTGAATGTTTTCAAGGGTGTTATTTCTGCAGGGATGATTAAGAAAATAGCAAGTGCGGGGATAGACAATACAAAAATACAAAAAGTATATGCAGAAAGTGGAAGAGACGGTATAGTACAATTATTGTCAACCAACCAATCAGACAAAAAACCTCGTGTCACGAAAGACAAGAAAATCTTGGAAAATATTCTTGTATTCTTAGAAACCAACCAAAGCTTAGCAATCGTCTAGTGACAAAAGAAAAATGTTGTTTAAAAACCATGTTATTGTTAATATATATATATATATATATATATATATATATATATAATTAATTAATATGTATATAACATTGTTACGTTATGTTTTATGAAAGAGAAAAATATTTTTGTTTTAAATATATCTTTGTTATTTTTAAGCTATCCTCAAAAAAAACGTGTTATTATTAATATATTACGTTATTACGTTGTTATATGAAAAAGATCATTTAAAAAAATATACGTTTGTTATTTCGAAGCTAACCTTGAATTGATGTATGCTCGAATCACAAACATTGTTAATATTGAAAGATATATTAACAATAAGTATGCTTCGAAGTGTTTCGGCAATTTTTCCCTCCGAGACCGATATATGAGCTGTTCAAACTGACCTGGCCAGGTACACTTTGCCGCTCCGTTCCGTTCCCCCCATTCGCTCGTTCGCTTGCAAAATATATCGTATGCAGCCTGAACCTTAGTACTTCCGAGATTATATCTGTCAAAGTGGTGGTCAACCACTTTGATTTTCATTCTTACCGTCTGTGATATCCTGCTCTAGCTACTCCTTGTTTTTCATGAACTTCTTAATTTTGGTACTAACGGTAGAATCAATGATGTGTTGTTTGCCTATGCATGGTCCATATGTTACGTGTTAATTGAGTCAACTTCAATTATATATATATCTCGGGTTCGTGATGGTGAAACTTGTTAAAATTTCATAGAGGTGTTGTTTACATGTTGAACAATACGTATGCCAAATTTAAATACTTTCCTAATTCGTCTCGTGGCGGAACTACCTTAATAAACACTTTTTAACAAAGAATTGAACCGACGAAATACGGAACTGAAAAGTAAAAAATAAAATAAATCTGCTTAGTCTGAATAACTAAGCTCCTAAACTAATGTAAGTAACTAATTTTGAGTCGGCGCCAAACAAATAAGCAAATGAATTAGGTAAGGCGTAAAATGGTGGCATCGAGTTGGGCGGTGACATTCTGATAATTTTTTTGAAGTAATTTAATGATCATTGTTGATTGTTTGTTTGGCGCCAACTCAAAATTAGTTACTCACATTAGTTTAGGAGCTTAGTTATTCAGACTTAGAGGATTTATTTTATTTTTTAATTTTCAGTTCCGTATTTCGTCGGTTTAATTTTTTGTTGAAAAGTTTTTATTTTTCAATTTTTTGTGGCTAAACTTTACTAATTACTAACTGCTTGTTTTTTTATTACTTCCAAAATACTTACTTACCCACCTTACTTCAACTATTACCAGTAAAATAATATGATTATCTACTTTTACTATTTGTTGTAATATAAATTATTTTTGTTGTTCTGGTTAGTTTATTCCATTACTTTGTATATAATTACATCCTCTCATAGAATATAATGATTGTGATAATGACACTAGAGATCTGTCATTGTCAACTACATATGTGTGCCAATGTTCACAAGTGAAAAATCAATAATCCCCCATTTTTCTACCCGTAAGGGTAGATAATTCCATTCGAAATCCAAATATGATCAACTATGGGGTATATTCTATCTGAATAAAGGAAAATCATCGAAATCGAAGATACCAGTACAAAGTTATGCCTGATAGAATCGGTTAACGGTACAGAATTCAGAGGGTGAGTGATCAATATCCTTCATTTTGCTACCCTTCGGGGTGGATTTCATCTTCAAATTCAAATGGGACCAACTTCAAAGTACACCCTATCCACTGAGAAGAGAATTATCGGAATCGGACGCCTTAGTAAAAAGTTATGCGTGATCATACATAAAAAAAACGACAAAAAAAAATATATACGCGTCGACTAGAGAACCTTAATGCTCCACAGAGTTAATGCTCCACAGAGATTAAAAAAATGCTGATTTTCGTGACAAATAATCCAAATGTACGTCCTCTGTAATAGTTCTGCATTATTTTGTGAAAAATTATCAAAGTTTTCGTACCTAAACTTAGATTTTTTAGGTGATAATTGTGCTGTAGCTGCAGCTGCTGCATTGGAAATTTCAGGCACATTTTCAATTCGATATCTCCACTGCTTTCCATTATTTATTGCTATAATTGCGCTCAAAAATCAGAAAAATTAAAAAAATCAAAATGTCAACTATTTTTAATTGAGTACAATGATAAAACAACTATGTAATTCTTTCCGGCCTACTCCGGGAAATAGTTACTTCCTGGACTAGGCCAGAAAAGCGCAACTTTTTCGAAGGCAAAGCGTCCGGAAAGTGGGTACTTTGCGGATGGTTGCCAAAAAATATTTTTCGACAGTCCAAACCAAAATTCTGGGTGCATCACCGTATTGAGCCCTGGATGAAACGGGTCCAAAGAATCGGATATTTGGGAAGAACTAAATAATACCATCAGCAATATCCAATATAATTCCACCCTAACTTTCACACTATCCAATATAATATAATTATTCACACTGCGTGAATGATAATCATCCACAAACATCAATAATTTGACTCTTAAGTCTACTAGTCACACTTCTAGCCAGTTTATCTTCACAATTGCTTTCAGTGACTCCTGCAAGACATCTAGCTGCAAGTTTCAGGTTCCTGTAAATAAATCAATCATGATTGTACACTATTTTATACAATATATCATAAATGCATAACAACATATTATAAATTCATAACAACTTATTAAATAATTCATAATCATTCAACTTTTGAACCGAAATCGGTGTTGTGGTAGTATTGACACATATTTTGATATTCTTCTTATTCTTTAAAACATATACAGAAGCTTCTGGATTTTTCAAAATAAAAACTCAAAATATCACGAATCCTTAAGGCATTTTTGCGCCTAATAAAAACATCGTTATGTCATATTTTAGCTGTGATTGATTACATAAAGGGCGTTTCATAATTGAATGCTGATCCTGAAGGGCGATAATCCTTGAATAAATTTTAAGAAAAATCCTTCATATGAACATAGGTTCGCAACTGCTTTATTTCAGAGATACAGAATGTTGAAATTTAACAAAAACATCAGTTCTTTCCCAATATCTCTGGAACCGCTTTGGCTTTTCTTTTCAATTTTGGTATATGCAAAGTACGCATAAAAATATTTTTTTTCCGTGATAAAGGATTTCTTAATTTTCATCAGTGGCGTCCCTGTTAACATGCCCTGTCATATTTTTGATCTAAATAATGATACGTCACTCTCTTTTTCACATATAAATATTATTTTTGTAATTGTCCTCTATCTTCTCATAAAAATGGTCTCCTGTCTTTTTTCGTATGGCGGACTGTTCGATTTAGAAAATAAAATATATTCATTTGCTTGTCGCTATTCGATTTTTTCTCTTAGTCTTAATTTCACAATTGTGGTAACCAAAGGATCTAGGCAAGATTTTTGTAATTTTATGGTAACTATTATTTAGTTTTTGTAATGAGTACGCATAAAAATCTATTTTTTATTTTTAAAAACAACCATTATGAACAAAAAAAAACAAAATCAAATAAACTGTTGAAAATGTCCGCCTCCTGCAAGTATGCATGCTCCAGCCCTCCTTGTCATTGACTCGCGTACTCTTCGGAAAATTCCTGGAGTATTCCTTATTGCTTCACAGGAAACTATTACGCGGTTTCGCAATTCTTCCTCAGTTAGAATTGGTTGACTAAACCTCAATGTCTTGAGATATCCCCAAAGAAAATAATCAAGACTGTTCAAGTCTGGGGATCTGGCTGGCCATGACTCTGTTCCCCCATGACCTATCCAGCGATTATGAAAGTTTTGGTTTAAATATTCGCGTGCTAGAGCACTAAAATGAGCAGGTGCCCCATTGTGCATAAACCACATGCGATTTCTCATTGAAATAGGCACAGCTTCCAACAGAATTGGCAAATTATCTTCAAGAAAACGGCGAAAATTCTGTCTATTAAATCTGCGTGGTAAAAAAAAAGGTCTAATTAGGTAATCTCCAATAATTCCAGCCCAGACATTCATTGATAACTGCTCCTAGTGATGAGAGATTCTTCGACTGCATGCGGATTTTCCTTGGCCCAAAAATGTTAGTTTTTTCGCGGTACTCCCCAATTCCGGAAAGATTCCCTGTTCACGAGATCAAATCCGTATGGATCTGCACCTATGTCGTGAAGTCAAATATTGCTCATTTGATTCTGGTAATCGAAAAACAAAATTATTCCACCCTCCACAAAAAATAATTGAACAATGTTTTTTCGAGCACTTCTAAACCTAAAAATCACCAATCTATTACTTTGGTTCATTTGTCCATCAAATACACTTGTAGATCCATTTAATATTCCTGTTTAGGGAAATAGGAAAGCTTTTAGAGATACGAGAGTAATGGAGTAGCAAATTCACATTTGACTTTCATTTTGGTCCGAGGAATCATCTGTTGAAATAGACAGCAAAACAAATGGACGTTTTCGAGAAATATCCAGTGAGGCATGAACCTAAAGAACAAAGAAAAGTTAATAAATGGTACTCACTCGCAGAATTTAGTTTTTGTAGGAGGTATTCCACCTTCGTCATTTGTAGCCAGGCAATCTAACACTGATTTCATAACATCTGGTTTCTGTAGAATGATCTTACATTTCTTTAGTCCCTCTGAAATAACAAATAATTCATTATGTCGATCAAATAAAGAAGATTAATATGCGTAATCCAAGATCGATTTCTATTCAACATCAATATCATAAGCTGAAGCAATCAGAACCGTCAACCTGCCAACCAATACTAGACAGCTGTCCCAAAATCAACATTTTAGATTTTTCTTAAAGAATGAAACTGAGCCGAAGTACCGACGGCTGAAAATTGATTGATCATGAAATCGAACAAGTAACCAACTTATTATCCAGCCAGGAGGACTAACTCTGTTTCCAGGGATTTTCGGTTTATTCCTGTTCATTTATAAAATCTAGTAGCATTTCACTTCTCCATGAGTAAAGTTCTTTTAATACGATCATATTAGGTTGTGGAAAACCTATCCAGTATTGGCCGGCTAGTAAATATGTTCCCTTCAAATCTATTATTTGAGTATCAAATAAAAAACTTCTCCCTCACCATGATGCACTATATCGTACCCGTCCCATGGGATGGCTTTGGCAAAATCCAGAAGAAGTTGAGGGAGGTATTTCTCATTCAAACAGCTGGTAGTTTTGTTTACGAGACCTCCATAACATTTAGTTAGCTGTCCCGTGGTATCTTCCTCTGTTGTGTCATTGCTATGGAAGCAGGAGATAGCATCCTTTTCTTCAGACTGAAATATATTTTCACCTATAGTATAATATTCATTCTCAGTTGGATGGGCTGATAAACCCTCGCAAAACATAATATGATTTGCCGCTTTGACCGAACCTGCGGAGATTTATTCTTTCACTTTGAATGTAGCTTTGCCTATTTTTATTCGAAGAAAAAAAGAAGGTTCTCTAGTAGGCGAACATCCTTTTCAACCGGAGAAACCAAAAAGGAGGAGGATCTCTAGTCGACGCGTTTTTTTTTATCATTTTTTTTATGTATGATCACGCATAACTTTTTATTGAGGCGTCTGATTCCGATAATTCTTTTTTCAGTGGATAGGGTGTACTTCGAAGTTGGTTCCATTTGAATTTGAAAGATGAAATCCACCCCTAAAAGTAGCAAAATGAAGGATATTGATCACTCACCGTCTGAATTCCGGTCCGTTAACCGACTCTATCAAGCATAACTTTGTACTGTGATCTTCGATTTAAATGATTATTCTTTTATCAGATAGGGTATACCTCATAGTTGATCATATTTGGATTTCGAATGGAATTATCCACCCTTACGGGTAGAAAAATAGGGGATAATTGATTTTTCATTTGTGAACATAGGCTGTAAAGGGGTTACTCCCCCTATTATCAAACTTTGGCGCTTTTCACTATTATCGGTTTTCCTCGGGCGCCACCTTTTGGTTTATAGTGGAAAAGGCCACTTTTGCTCCGGGCAGTCTCAGTGAAGAAAAACACTCCAAGGGTCAGTATAGTCGTGACAATGTGACGGGGCCAGCAAGGCAGGCTTTAATTGCCTTTAACTGAGTTTCGAACCTGGGTGGCGACTGCGCACTAGATGTTAAAATTCTACTCAAGCTAGTAAATGAAAGAATACTCTAGAAACAGGATGAACAGGTATATTAATAAAATATCAATACAGTCAGGGCGGCTGTAGTCAGCCTCGAGTTATTTACAAACAAATAAACGACTGGCAAGCACTAACTATCGACACGAAGCGGGGAGGGTGTGTTAACGTAGGCGGAGTACACGTAGTAACCAAAAGCTCTTGTGAAAAGGGGGGAGGTCGTACGAATTAAAAAAAAGGGAAATGTATGAAAGCTCAAAAAGGTAAGTCTGCAAGCTCAAAAACGGGTGCAAGGCAACAGCGGGTATCAAATGCAAGTCTTTACGGACGGCCAAAGCGACTAATTTCAATAGCAGTGCGTAATGCTCCACGTGGGGCTGGCTTTACCTATTCTGCCTAGCTTTTATTCTTCCTCTCTGTCTTTCCCTGATCAAGACACGCCGGAGCGCAGGAAGCTGAGACGTGAGAAATGTCTACCCCTCCTATGCGACCTCCAACCGTGTTTTACTATTAATTTTATGCCTTTATTCTCCCTCTCTGTCTTTCCCTGATCAAGACACGCCGGAGCGCAGGAAGCTGAGACGTGAGAAATGTCTACCCCTTCTATACGATCTCCAACCGTGTTTTACTATTAATTTTATCCCCTTTTACTTACGACACGCCGGTGCGCAGGAAGCTGAGACGTGAGAAATGTCTACCCCTTCTATGCGACCTCCAACCGTGTTCACGAATCCCTTAAAACCGACACGCCGGAGCGCAGGAAGCTGAGACGTGAGAAATGTCTACCCCTTCTGTGCGACCTCCACCCGTGTTCCCTATCTCTGTCTTAACACCAAGTCACGTTAGAGCGCAGGAAGTTGAGACGCGAGAAATGTCTACCTCTTCTATGCGACCTCTACCCGTGCTTCCTATCTCATTCTATAAAGTCACGTCGGAGCGCAGGAAGTTGAGACGTGAGAAATGTCTACCTCTTCTATGCGACCTCCACCCGTGCTTTTAAACTTAGCCAAACGCATCACATCACTAACCTGCTTTTGTTGTAAAGGAAACTAAATGACTCACCGGATCTGATATACTGGTCTGACGGTCACGGGCTATCACTCGGCGTACGTGGTGGTTCGTATCGGATCTCAAACACGACTTACTTTATCAGCGCCGCAATAAAGTGAACATGAGCCTCTGACGGCTATGGTTTGATCATGCGCAAATCACACCTGGGGTACTTACAAAATATTTCCGATATACAATATTTTCCCAAACTCCGATCCTACTCTTTCGGCAAAGCTCGGGACGGTCGTGGACTGCTTCGGTCTTTGGCTCTCACTCTGGATACTATTCGGACGCGTGACTGCTTCTGCTGGGCTCGGCAAGCTACTAAATCTTAGAAATATGTCGAAACGGAACTACTGCCGGCTTCCCCCTCTTTTGCGAATACCTCACGACCGACTTATATGCGCGCGCCGTTTTGTGGACTTTTCACAGAATAATTACCCAGCTTGTAAAATCCTTCGTGCTGTGACGTCAGCTCGGTGCGTGCGTCTCTGTCTCGACTCAACTGTACTTGGTGGCTTCTATCGGATGACTCAATGTGTTCCGCTCACTCCTTGTGGAATTCTCCTAAGTGGGAATCCTCGTGACGTGACATCAGCTCGGTAGCGTGTGCTCTTGGCTCGACTGGACTGCTGTCTGGGGCCTCTATCGGATGACTGAATTCTCTCGTCGGCTTGTTTTATAAAAATGTTTTCTCGAGAGTCGATAGCCGGCGCAGGTTATACTCGTGCGTGCTATTTTAGCTACGCCTGGCGTTATTCGCGTGATTTCCGGAAGGCGTTTAGTCTGTTCATTAGGATATATGTAATCCACGGATTTATCACGAACACGAATGGCATTTCTAGACCGATTATTACTGTCAAGCGGAGTTTAATTCCTTACAGGGAGCTTTTGGCTGATAAATATAGTGGGAAAATAGTAACTTCGTTACAAGGCACACATATGTAGTTGACAATGACAGATCGCTAGTGTCATTATATTCTAAGAGAGGATGGAATGATATACAAAGTAATGAGATAAACTAACCAGAACAACAAAAATAATTTATATTACAACAAATAATCATATTATTTAACTGGCAATAGTTGAAATAAGGTGGGTAAGTCGGTGTTTTGGAAGAAATAAAAGAACATGCAGTTATTAATTAGTAGATATCAACCACAAAAAATTGAAAAATAAAAATTTTTTAACAAAAAATTAAACCGACGAAATACGGAACTGAGAAGTAAAAAATAAAATAAATCTTTTCAGTCTGAATAACTAAGCTCCTAAACTAATGTAACAAATTAAGAGTCGGCTCCAAACAAACAATCAACGAAGACCACTAAATTACTTCAATAAAATTATCAGAATGTCACCGCCCAACTCGATGCCATCATTTTTCGCCTCACCTAATTCATTTGCTTGTTTGTTTGGCGCTGACTCAAAATTAGTTACTAACATTAGTTTAGGAGCTTAGTTATTCAGACTAAGAAGATTTATTTTATTTTCAACTTTTCTGTTCCGTATTTCGTCGATTTCATTTTTTGTTGGAAAGTTTCTATTTTTATTTATCACCACCCATAACTTTTTACACAGTGGTCTGATCCAGTTGATTCTTTTTTTATTGTAGAGAGTATGCTGGTAAGTTGGTCCTATTTGAATTTGAGAAAAATTACACCCCTTAGGGTAGAAAAATAGGGGATGACTTATTGATTTCACACCTGTGAACCCATTCGGTTCATCATGAAAATTGGCATTTGGGAGTCTTTGTTACGAATAAAAAGTACGTGTTTTGGTGTTTTCGAAAATTCCACCTTCAAAGGGGTGGAATGGGGGTTAAATAGGGATTGGAAGTTTGTATGGAAATACCGTCAGTTTTCAAGTTGAGGTCTTGAAAATTGGTATCGGAAGTCTTTGTTACAAATAGGAGAAATATTCATTTCAGAGTTTTTAGAATTTCAATCCCTGAAGGGGTGAAATGAAAGGTGAATTTTGTATTGCGGTTCCGTTATTTTTCAAGTTAGGGTCATGAAAATTTGAGATTTGTAAGGGATAAAGGAATACATGTTTCAGTGTTTTTATAAATGCAACCCCTAGGGGGGTTAACGTTTGTGTGGGGGATCCGTTAGTTGGAGTAAGAGGCATAAAAATTGGTATTTGAGGTCGTTGTTACAAATGAAGGAATACGTGTTTCAATATTCTTTGAAATTCTGTCCCTAACGGGGTGAGTGAATTTGTAATAGTCGTCACAAAAAATACAAAGTATAGTATATAACAGTTATTAGTTGAAGTAAGGTGGGTAAGTAAGTATTTTGAAAGGAATCCAAATCAG
This sequence comes from Gonioctena quinquepunctata, assembly GCA_018342105.1. Lineage (NCBI taxonomy): Eukaryota > Metazoa > Arthropoda > Insecta > Coleoptera > Chrysomelidae > Gonioctena > Gonioctena quinquepunctata. The sequence continues at coordinate 24,684 of JAFIRS010002663.1, read as the reverse complement.
GTAGGTAGTAATCAGTAGATTTCAGTCACAAATAATAAAAAAATTTAAACTTTTTAACAAAAAATTCATTCGCCGAAAAAAGAAACTGAAAAGCAAAAATAAAATGAACCTTTTTAGTCTTAATAACTAAACTAATGTAAGTAACTAATTGCGTTTGATTGATTGATTGTTTATTCAGTGTTCTGAAGAATAATAATTATGTATTCAAAGGAATTTCTGTAAACATCCGAATTATCGAAGTGGTGTGGGTGTGAATTTACAAAAAAAAAGCACGAAGTCATCTTTTTAATCTATGAACTGTTATTTATCTACCTCAACATGTATTCAAAGTTATAGTTTTTCATGTAGTATAACACTCACAGCCCCCATCTTTTTTGGGAATATGTTCTAGTTAACTATTGTGGTTTTCTCTCATGACTGAGGATGATTAGCCCTCTGGTCCCCATTAAACTTGTGCTTTTCTTTTGAAAATGATGTATTCATTTAGCACCAATGCTATATAATGTCGTCCGAAAAGACATAAAAGAAATTGATAAATTGCCTATATTCAAAAATAAAAATACTTCTCCTCGACCTCTGTCCCTACAGTATAAAGTACTACTTTGATAATCCTGTATTGGAATGGTTTATTTACATAAAAGTGATCAAGTGACTGTTTTCTGTATCGTAAATCTAGCATAGTTCATTTACATAAATATGTTTTAAGTGATTGTTTTCCATACCATCTCTTATCTGTAATTTTATTACTAAAAACTGCTTGTAGCACCTGACTTGTCCAATAGCTACTCAGCTCGATGGATTAAAAAAAATACAATACCATACAATACAATGAAAATTACGAAAGTTGTCAATCAAGATTTGTAACAAACATTTCTTTGAAAGATAAGTGCCATGTGAAGTGGAATGAATAGAAAAATCTAATTGAACGGTTTTCTTCACATAAAGGATTCAATATAAAATTGAACCAGAAAATGGTAGATCTCAGGTGAAAAACAACTACTTTCCTGGCAAATACCACGCAGAACGTTGAATGATATTCACCTGAAAATCCATGCATACTTCCATATAATATCAATGGACATTGAATGCAAATGTTTCTTTCTGATAAGCTCGATTATGTTTAATTTATGTCGTGTTCACCTAACAATCCGCATACCGGTTTCAGGCTTCTTGGCCCTCATCAGTACGGAGTAGTCAACCAGCCAAAGGTCCAAAGAACTCTGACTGAAGTGAGACACAACGTAAACAAACCATCATCGATCTTATAACACCTATAGGTACGCCGGAAAAGAATAAAATATAACTGGTTACCGGATAAAAGATTCCTTCTCAGTAGGAGTGGCAAGCCCGTCTAGCATATAGTGAAAGATAAGTGCCATGTGAAGTGGAATGAATGGAAAAATCGAATTAAACGGTTTTCTTCACATAAAGGATTCAATATAAAATTGAACCAGAAAATGGTAGATCTCACATTTGCATTCAATGTCCATTGATATTATATGGAAGTATGCATGGATTTTCAGGTGAATATCATTCAACGTTCTGCGTGGTATTTGCCAGGAAAGTAGTTGTTTTTCACCTGAGATCTACCATTTTCTGGTTCAATTTTATATTGAATCCTTTATGTGAAGAAAACCATTTAATTCGATTTTCTATTCATTCCACTTCACATGGCACTTATCTTCACTATATGCTAGACGGCTTGCCACTCCTACTGAGAAGGAATCTTTTATTTAGAAACCTATCGAGGTGGGAGATTTTCGGAGTGTTTCTTTCTGTCACTAGGTACCGCCAGTTAAAGTTTATCTTTTCCGGCGTACCTATAGGTGTTACAAGCTCGATGATGGTTTGTTTACGTTGTGTCTCACTTCAGCCAGAGTTCTTTGGACCTTTGGCTGGTTGACTACTCCGTACTGATGAGGGCCAAGAAGCCTGAAACCGGTATGCGGATTGTTAGGTGAACACGACATAAATTAAACATAATCGAGCTTATCAGAAAGAAACATTTGCATTCAATGTCCATTGATATTATATGGAAGTATGCATGGATTTTCAGGTGAATATCATTCAACGTTCTGCGTGGTATTTGCCAGGAAAGTAGTTGTTTTTCACCTGAGATCTACCATTTTCTGGTTCAATTTTATATTGAATCCTTTATGTGAAGAAAACCGTTTAATTCGATTTTTTCTAAACATTTCTTTGTTTCGATTTTATAAATTTCCCTAAAATTCATCGAAATATAGTGTGACACCCTGCAGATGTTGGTAATTTCAGCTTTTAGTAGTAGCACTTGATCCACAGGAATTTTTCTTGATCTACTGACAAGGAAGAATCTATCTGGGAAATTTTACTGAGGATTCATATTCAGTAGAATACAACTGAACAAAAAGAAATATTCGTACTCTGAACGATTTGAAGATGGAATTTGTTTTCTGTTAGAACATGCGTTTGATTTAATAGCCTTCAAACGCAAAAGGATTTTCTATTAACTCATCAATATGGGGCTTTGGAGGAAAAAGCTTACAGGAATTATGTTGGGAAGAAAATTGAACGGGGAGTCAATAGTCAGTAGATAACAGTTGTGGAGAGTCAGTGGTTGCGATTCGGAAACTGGGGCCGTGGGCACAGTTTATAGCTAAAAAATCAGTTAGCTCACTTAACACAAATGCATGTTTCAAGGTAACATCCACTCCAGGGAAACAATTCAGGATGCGCAGAAGACTGTAAGCGGTTGTCGCATATTGTATCAGGTCTTCGAAGTATCTGAAAAATGACCGTATTACTAACACAATAACACGCGGTATGCGCAAGGGATACAAATCAGAGTTGCGTAGTGTACAAACGGGAACATAAAGATCAAAGTGCCGACGCCAAGTGAGCGAACTGATTCTTTAGCTATGAACTGTGCCGTGGGTGAGTTGAATAAGCTAATAGTCGGAGAATATCAGTCGAGCGGGCGATTAAGAACAAGAATCAGAAGAGAGGTTCAGAGAATTCAGTAAAAATTTTACAAAGGCAATCGCGAGAAGTTTCACGGTTAGGCTTGCAAAAGTTAGCAAAAGTTCGAGAACTTTTCTAATGTTCAGAAGGTGTCAATGTTTCTGAAGAGTTTTGTTTGGAATAATAGTAAATGGGATTTTCGAGAATCAAGAGGTTATTTTCTTTAAGAATGAATCTAAGGAAATAGTTTCACAAAGTTTAAGAAGGGATATTTTGAAGACCACGCATATTACCGTGGCCAAATCATATATACTTGAGGAAATGGGTGTCTGAAATATACCAATGCAGTGCGTTATTTTATTTAGAAAGGTAAATATTTTATAATTTTGGCCACAAACAACGAACAGGTCATTCGTGATGTACGGTAGGGTTTTTAGAGAGTCACTTCTCCTCTTGTACAATAGTTCGAATTACACACTCTGTATTCCTGAAAATAATTGTTAACTCGTATGTGCATGGAATTTTTGTATATTATTTCTGACTCCATAGTCGCGGAAAAATGGCTCAAACCATCTCTCCAATGACTATTTCAGAAATTCTCAATACTCAAGGTTCAAATCAATGCTTAACTTAAAGTTCGAACAATAATAAGTTGTTCTGCCGAATATCAACGGTAACTTTGCAATGAGTTCCATGAAATATTTCGATTTTGTAAAATGTTAACATGTTATAAACGACGAATTTTCTCAAAATGTGAATTGTCAATGAATAAAATTTACCGCAAAATGTTATGAATAGATGTTGCCTTCGATTATATTTATATATTACTCATCTAGCTTATGTTACTCGATAGGAGAGTCTGACTTTTTCGAAAAAATGCATTAGAAAAAGTTTCATTAAGTTGTTTGGGTTCTTTCATGTAATGCTAACATGCTTATAATAAAGTATATCCGTATAATATGATAGATTCATACTTACTTTCAATACACCGCTAATGTCCGGATTATTTTTTTCACAAGCCATCATTATTATTCGTTGAACTTCAGGAAATTCACTTTTTAGTAGATGAGTAATGATGCCTGTGGAATTTCAGATATTACCGTCAATCAATTCGATATACTTTCAATACTCACCAGGATCATTACTGGAATTGTTCTCTTCGGACATGCATGAACCTGTAGAATACAACAATATATATTGAGAAAATTGGTACATGATTTTTCACCTGGTGGAGTTCCTTTCAGGGTACAGGAGAACAAATATCCAATTGTCACTTATTCTATTCTCACAAACATTGATCTCAAGCGATTCAAAAAGGTCTTGCTTTTTCAAATATCTCCGAACTTTTGGAAAATCATGTAAAACAAGAAACTCATAATCCCATTCACGAAAATTATGACCATGAAAATGAACTTTTTATCTATATATCTACTATTTGTTTTTCTGTCGACTCATGTAACGGCTTTTTGAAAGCTTTCATTCAACTTGCTTCGTTCGTATGTCATTCGTTCGTTCTGTCATTCGTTCTGTAATTCGTTCTGTCATTCGTTCTGTCATTCTTTCTGGTTCAAAATTTGTAGCCCATTTTTGAAGAACTTGTCGACATCCGATTGAGCTGAAATTGAGCAGGTGTTCATAATTTCGGAGACGCATTATGGAATTTTTGTTAGAGAAAAAAACGAAATGGCGGCTCCAAAGTGGTGGACGAAATTTGTAATTATGGTCCGATTTTATTCAAAATTGGTATGTGGGGGTTTTGGGGGTCGGAGATTGTGAATTTATTTGTCGAAATTCATAAATTCGAAATGGCGGCTCCAATATGACAAACGAGTTTTGTGATTAGGGTTCGATTCGATTCAAAATTGGTATGTGGGTGTTTTTGGGGTCGGAGATGACGGCTCCATGATGGCGGACAAGTTTTTTTATTATGGTACTATTCGATTCAAAATTTGCATGTGGAGATTTTTGGGGACGAAGATTGTGAATTTTCCAATAAATCCAATAATTCAATTAATATCGAGGTAGTAGAATATGTTGCCATAAATCTCATGTATCCACCATTTTGTGTTCCTTTTTTCCTAATATTTTTCCCTTTGATAGTTGACGTTTTCTATTCCATCACATCAAATTGCCATACAAGTTCATTGAGAATAATATATAGATATAAAAATTCATCGAGAAATACAAAAACGAAGTGTTAAATATAAAATAATTTCAAGATTAAAATCTTCATTGAAGTCCGTGCGCATTTGTCATTATACCATGCAATAAATACTATATCCTTTTCCAAACTCCTCCGCTAAGGTAAAAGGTATTTATTGCCGATAATACAAGCAATCAGCACCCAACTTGTTTCTTACTTTTTGGTTTATTTTATCCCTAGTCGGGTGAAAAGTATGGAACGTTCTCCTTTATTTATAGTTATTTTTTCCGTAGTCGAGTTACAGTTATTAAACTTTTTTTATTTAGAGTGGTATGAATCGTTACTACCTAACTATTAAAATTTTAAATTATTGATTAGGTACAATAAATAAATACATAGACCATTCAAAAAGAACGACTCGAATACAAATCTTTCAAATTCCTTTAGGAGAATTCCTCTAACATGCACACTATGTAAAATTCCCGAGAAAATGGTCAATTGACACCTACATTGGTACTTAGAATCACACAACCTTCTAATTACAGCGTAGGCAGGCTTCCGAACAAATAGGTGCACATTGGACAACCTGGTTACTCTACATACAGATATCCCACAAGCTATTGAAAGTAAAAATGACACAATTGACGTGAGATTAGATATTGACAGCGCCTTCAACACGATTCGCAGAAATTCCATGTTCTAAAAACTCTCAGACTGTAACTTAACTGGAAACATTCTCTCCTTTTTAGAAAACTTCTTAAACAACAGATCTTTCGAAGTGGTCACAAAAGGACAAACATCCACATTACATGTTCCAGAAAATGGAGTACCACAAGGCTCGGTTCTTAGCACCACCTTATTCCTGATGAGTATCAATGACATCTGTTCCTCAATAATTCCACCTGTCAAATATGTACTATACGCCGACGATCTCATTCTCTACTGCCAAGGCAAAGTCACGGCTAGTACTTGTACCTTACTTCAGAAGGCTCTAGATAGCATCCACAATTGGGCCCTCAGGTCCGGTTTTCGTTTTTCAACAATCAAATCCGAAGTAATTCAGTTCAGCAAAAGACTCAACCCCCTTCCTTCACAATTAAGTCTCAATGGGGTTACGTTACAGGTAATTGGTTAACACTGGGAGTATTTTTTGATAAAGTGTTCACATGGAGACAACATATTCAGGAGACTGAAGCTAACTGTTCAAATCGGATCAATATCCTAATTACATCATCACATCATCAATGGGAAGCAGAAGAAGAAATACTAATAAGGATTTACAGATCACTGGTCCGCTCCAAACTGGATTATGGAAGTATTTTTCATATGAACGCCTGCAAAACATACCTTAAATCTCTTGACACAATCCAAACCACAGCATCACGAATATGTCTAGGCGATTTTAGATTCAGTCCGACGGAAAGCATCTACATTGAATCTTCTGAACCACCTCTTTTCATTCGACTAGAATACCAACTATTATCCTATTTTTTCAGGATATCTGCTTACCCACAAAATCCAGTATTTAAAACAATTGACCCTATACAACCAGCTCCTGGAAACAGACCTAGAACTCCGCTCTCACCCCCACAAATATGATATCCCATTTTAAGAAAAATTAATCTTACAGTTACAACTCCCATAAAAGTTTCTGAAACCCCTGCATGGACCAAAAAACCACCGCTATTGAACATAAGCCTAAGTAACTACAGCAAGTGCGAAACGCCTAACATAGTCTACAGACAAAAATTCAGAGAACTGATAAATCACCAACAGTTCGACGAAATCCTATACACTGACGCCTCCAAAGAAGTTAATGGTAGCGGAAGCGCTGTAACTACATCAGATACAACAATAGCAACAAACAAACTCCCTGACCTATGCAGTATACACACAGCTGAACTATATGGAATAATACAAGCCTTGAGGATTCCAGTACAGGTTAACAGTAAGCTCGCCATATGTGCAGACTCCCTTTCATCAATACACTCCATCAAAAAAAACTACTCACAACATCCCCTTAGTTCAAGATATCCTCGATACCTGCCACCACCATCACACCAGAGGCACCTATGTGAATATCATGTGGATCCCTTCTCATGTAGGTAACACTGGCAACGAACATGCAGACCATGCTGCGAAACAAACCTGTTCCTCCGACTTGCCAGTAGAGCAAATTCAGCTCCATCAAGACCTAAAATCAGCAGCTCGACAAACAATGATTCAAACATGGCAAACACATTGGAATACAAGTAACACAAAACTGCGTACAATCCAAACCACAATAACCGTTCGGGAGACGCCTTCAATGACAAGAAAGGACAAAAGTGTTATAAGAAGACTCAGGATAGGCCACTCCCGGCTCACCCATGGCTACCTGATGTCATCACAAAATCCCCCTACCTGTGAATAATGTGATAGTGTTAGACTTACAATTGAGCACATACTTTCAGATTGCCAACATTACAGCCCAACCCGTCGCAAACACAAACTTAGTGGAACTCTCAAAAACATTCTTGAAATACCTAACTAGTTCAGTGCTGTGATACAGTTCCTTAAAGACTGTCGACTGTATAATTTAATTTGAATCCTATTAAGTTATCAAATACACAGATCCCGTGCCCGTGGCCACTAGATGCCGAAACACGTTAATTATGATAACAAAATTGAAAAATAAACAGCTTACCTATGAGGAGAAATAAAAGTGGGGTGGCTAATTTCATCATGCTGACTCTTTTCAGGACTTCAGTTGACTGAGGAATGGAAACAATATTTTCAAATATATTTCAATTAGCCAATCTGGATCTTTTGATAACCTTATGAGATATATAGAATGCTATAAACAAATTTTCGGGTCCAATATGCAATTATTCGCTTAGTTTTGATAAATTCATAATTTCTGTTTAATAATGATAATATGATAACCGTCTTCACGTCCTCAAATCACTTCATCCTCTTTATTCATGGATCCATCTTCGTCATTCGTTGTGCTGCTCTCCAAAATAATGTTCAAGACTACATCGTTTTGGTTACAGTTTGTCTCTGCATCATGAGAATCCAGAATTTCTGAAAACTTCAATTGTAATTCCAATATACAAAGGGGGTGAAACAACAGATCCCTCAAACTTTCGCCCAATATCTCTTATATCTACTTTATCCAAGATAATTGAAAGGAAAGGAAAATTATTTCAACATTCATTATACACTCTCAGGATGCTCATTTCTTTTATCTTCATTAATGACTGTCTTGTTAATCTTATTTATACAAGTGTTAATATGTTCATAAATTTACCATTTTTAATTCTTTTTTCTATGACGTTATCTATAAAAAATTTTTTCTTACAACAATAAAGCATGTTTTGGTTGATTGATTAATGAGTTAACGGCTTAGAATTTCAAATATATTTTCCATTTTTTTTAATATTTTTTTGTAAATTACTCAGGCATTTTTTACGTTACCGACAAGTTGAAAATGTATTTATATCCATATTCATAGTAGGTAAATGCAGTCACGTATATGAGCAAATTTGCTCTTTAAGATCACGAAAACGAATAGTTTTTACTTCCCCAGAAAGGCACATAGTTCAGCCAGCAGGGAAAATAATGGCCGCGGTAAAATATGAGGCTACAGTAGCGATTTTTTTCGACGTGATCCTGAGTATAACTCAGAGTTGGCGCGGTACGGAGGGGTGTGCGTTGGCGGCTATCTTGGAAAATGCGTTTTGTCATATATCTCTTAAACAGTTCGTCAGATGCGAAAAATACAAGAGATGATTAAATGTTATTTCATTATGTTTGAATATTTTTTCCTGTGAAATCAATATTTATGCGAGTTCTTGAGATGGAACGCATGCTTGTTCTGCGAATAACTCAAAAGCAAGTCATTCTACGTGAAAAACAGTTATCTAGAAAGTTGTAGAGCGGAAAATTGTCTACAAATTTTGTTCGCAACTTTTTTCCCATCTACAATAGTTGATGATGATGATTCTAAAGCTGAAGATGAATTTAGAAGTTGAAACCAAAAAAAAATTATGTGAGAGCAAAGCACTGGATTGTGTAGAGGTGTCAGATGAAATATTTAAACCAGAACCATCAAAAACAAGAACAAATGAAATGAATAATGTGAATTACTAGTGTATTTTAACCTATTACAATATACATAATATAAAGAAATTATAATAAATATTATCGAGTATGTGAAGGAATATTCATATAAAGCTAGCGATGAAAGCAACATTCATTATTTAAAAAAATATATATTACATGTTTTTCCAAATCATTTCTAGCCTTCCTTCGGGCTTCAAACCCCCCAGTCGTTCTTGAACATTCTTCCTCTCAAATTCCCCCTGTAAATCACTCCACAGTTCTCCCGAATTCACCTTGACAATTATCCCTCATCCTTTCATTACCATTGCCTATCTTCAACCCTCTTCTGGATCCCGTTCATCGTGCCTCAATTTTTTGTCCCTGCCAATGACCTTTCATTTTCAAACAAATTCCTTCGAAAATCATATCTCTGCTCTTCGTTCACCTTGCCACTGTTCTTGTTCCTTACCTCAGTCACATTGTATGTAAATAATTTTCATTTAGCTATCTACTACGCGAAAACTATTGTGGAAAGGAGAAAAGTTCAGCACAAAATTTCTAGACAATTTTCCGCTTTACAACTTTGAATATAACTATTTTTCACGTAGGATCAATTGTTTTCGAGTTATTCGCAGAAAAACATGCCTTCCAACTTTGACGCCATAAATATTTATTTTACAGAAAAAATATAGGAACGTAAGGGAAGAACTTTCAATTATCTAGAAAAAAGATATCCAGTATTTTTCGCGTCCGGCCAGCCGTTTAGGAGATGTATGACAAAATACGTTTTCCAAGATGGCCGCTAACGCACAATTCTCCCCCTCGTGTGGAAAAAATACGTTACTCTAACCTCAGGCAGAAAAAAAAGCCCTGCCGACTGGACTAACAAGGCCATATGAAAAATATTTCTTCATCATGATGAATCTTAGAGTAACGGTAGAACAAAGGGTAACGGTATACAGGGTGTAACATAAGTACGTTGAAATATTCAAGTGACGTATTCCTGAGACAATTTTAGGAAAAAAACTTGTGTCCGGAAATGCTTCGTTTCGGAGATACGGGGTGTTGAAATTGAATTTTTTTGTTCGCTTTTCAAAAATAACTTTTGGAAAAAATAAGTTATTTGCACGAAATTTGGTACCGTATTAATTTTCATGTGACATCTAGAGGGCGCTGCGTACGCTGTCATTATTTATTTCAAATTGCCCTAATATTTTTGACAGTAAACTTTCGGTACTTTTCATGAGAAAACCTTATTCCCACACCTTTTTCAAGTAAAAAATGTACACTTCCTCAACAACGCTGGAGGTGATCGTTTTCGAGATATTTACAATTTTCTATATCGATGCATGTTACTTAGCTCCTAGGGCGCTAAGTGAAGTTGCTGAGAATATTACAAAAACTAAGTATGTGGTAGGTCTACTACTGTTTTCCTATGAAATGTTTATCTAAAAATGATTTGTTTTTAAGATACAGTTCGTTGAAATTTTTCAAAACATAATTGGTTTTTGTCATAATTTTTTTGAAATTTTAGTTATTTTCATCAAACTTTATTCGCAGTATACCCGGACAGACTTCTTCTAAACCGAGCATTTCCAAACTGCTTAATCAGTATGGCCAAATTTGATTTCGATAATTTTTGTCACTCTCCGCTTGCAAATTAAGTTAATTAAATCGAGTAGGCTATGAACGTTCGTATATAAAAATGGAAGTTCGCTGTCACATTTTCAACTATTTATTGACAAATTCACAGTTCGGAGTTTATGAAGTGATTTTTTGGTACCATGCCCGACTTTACGAATGCTGAAATGGCTGATATGGTTTTTGCATACGGCTTGGCTGACGGAAATTCAACCGAGGCCAGACGCATCTATCAGGAAAGGTATCCCCAATGCGTCACTCCTTGTGCAGCGACATTCGCGAATATTTTCCGGCGACTTTCCAAAGCTGGAAGCTTCGAAAGAAATTCTGCAGTAGGACGGCCACGGACTACAAGAACTGTGGAATTGGAGGAGGCGGTTCTCGAAGAAATTAGTGAACATCCAGAGGCAAGTACAAGAAAAATTAGTCAAACTTTAAATGTGAATCACATGACCGTTCATCATATTCAGCGTATCCAGGCACTTACGCTACGTGATTTTCAACCACGTATCGAATTTGCTCAATGGCTTCAAAGAAAAGTCGAACAACATCCCCAAATTTCATCGAAAATCCTCTTCACAGATGAGGCTAATTTAAAAAAAAATGGTATCATGAACTTCCATAACAACCACATTTGGGCTGAAGATAACCCATATGCGATAACGCAAACTCATTTCATCAAGACAGATTATCTCTTAATGTATGGGTAGGCATAATTAGGGATTATTTAATTGGGCCCTATTCTCTCCCCTTACGGTTGAATGGAGATGCTTACCAGAATTTTTTGGAACACGAGCTTCCCCAGCTTATGTAAGATGTTCCCATTGGTCTCCAAAATCACTCTTGGCTTATGCACGATGGAACCCCTGCTCATTTTAGTCTGATAGCAAGAAATTTCTTAGACGTAGCATATCCCCAACGATGGATAGGAAGAGGAGACACTCAGCATTGGCCCCCGAGTCACCGGACCTCAATCCCGTCGATTTTTTCTTTTGAGATCACCTCAAATCACTAGTTTATGCTAGCCCCATTGAAAACGAGGAAATGTTAAGGTATCGCATCATAGCTTGCTGCGAAACGATAAGAAACACTCCCGGGATTTGTCAACGGGTGTGGAATTTTTTGATGAGAAGAGCAGAAGCTTGTTTTACTGTTGGGGGTCGTCATTTTGAACAGTTGTTGTAACAGTTGTTTTTATATATTTAATTGCCTAATAAACAACATAGTACTTCTCCGAATTGTTTTTTTACAAACTCGGAAATGTAGCACTCTCTAATTGAATAATTGAACCTGACCATTTTTTTTTTATTTGGATTGATTAAGCAGTTTGATAATGCTCAGTTTGAAAGAAGTCTGTGTTTAAAGTTTGATGAAAATAACTGCAGTTGCAAAAAACTTATGACAAAAACCAACCATTTTTTGAAACATTTCAACAATCTGTATTTCGAAAACAAACCCTTTTTCGATAAACATTTCATAGGAAAAAAGTAGTTTATTTTGACGAGACCTACCACATACTTAGTTATTGGAATGTTCTCAGCAACTTCACTTAGACAATATTTCGAAAACGATCACCTCCAGCGTTGTTGAGGAAGTGTACCTTTTTTACTTGGAAAAGGTGTGTGAATGAGGTTTCTTCATGAAAAGTACCAAAAGTTTACTGTCAAAAATGTTAGGGCAATTTGAAATAAATAATGACAGCGTACGCAGCGCCCTCTAAATGTTACATGAAAATTAATATGAAATTATGATAACCCACGTCAAAAAAACCCTGGGTACCAAATTTCGTGCGAATAACTTATTTTTTGCAGAAGTTATTTTTTTAAATCGAACAAAAAAATTCAATTTCAACACCGTGTATCTCCGAAACGGAGCATTTCCGGACACAAGTTTATAGACTTTTTTCCTTAAAATTGTCACAGAAATGCGTCACTTGAATATTTTAACGTACCTATGTTACACCCTATAGGGGAAATATGTCTAGAAATGAAAGAACCTAAGTATTCCTAAACTTTGAAAACAAGAGCTCAAGTAACACAAACAGGATTTGATAGATAGGCCCTGAATGAAATATTAATTAACCCAAATGGTCAACCAATAAACGGAGTTATGATGAATAACTCTGAGAGAAACCCTTCAACAACAGTTAGGAGGTCCTATGAACCCTGCCCGTCCAAACATATATCACCACAATCTATCTCAATCTATACCAGAGAATGTAAAACCGAAAGTAATTGATATAATAATTGAATATAGTAGAATCAATAATCCAAATTCAGGTTATGCCGAAGAGCACTGAGAGGGGACCTTATCAATCATCAATGCTCAAGGTCTTACAATGGAACATTAGGAGGGTATCTAGTAATAAAATCAATCTAATCAATTGAATTCATGAAAGAGATCCAGATGTCATTTTTCTGAATGGAACATGGTTACAAAGTTAGACTAGATTCTATATAAACATTACAACATTATCAGACTCAAATTTAGAAAGACACGTTTGAGATTCGACTTCCTGGGGTCGTGGGAGGCGGTTGTCTGACCACGCGGACCGGAAGTCAAGTAAATGTCAGTTTTTGTACAGCCGTTCCACGTGCATTGTATCATTTCGAGTGAGACTATCCCGGTGCCCCCCGAAGGGAAATCGAAGCTGACAGAATACGTTCCTAGGGGATGTGGATTTCCGCGACTGGTATATCATCCAGTAATTGGATAGACCATAATTAATGAACGAACGAACGAAAAACACGTTTGGAGATAACAATGCAATATGAAAAATGTCATATAATTAATATGTAAAGTACCTCCAATAATATTCCATCAAATTCTCAATTGATTAGAATACTGAATGGATTAGAGAATGTTTTCATTTGGATGGGGGATATGAACGCCCACCATCCCTTGTGGAATAGCTCCTAAATTAACCATAATGGTAGAATTATTATTGACTGTGCTCTTCATTGTCAACTTCTGTGTTCACAAGGGTTGCCACTTTTTGAGAATTTCGGTAGTTAATGAGAGAGAGAGATAAAGAGAAACTTCATTCAGGATATAAAATACAGTTTACAGTTATAGGAAAAACAAGTGAACTAGATGAATGAAGTTTAGTGAGTGATAAATGCTGAGCATTCACATATGTATGTAGTATACACATAGTCTATATTGTTCCAAACGGGTGATGAATAAATAACTAAAGCATTTTTTGCCCAACAGAAACTACTTACAAGGCAATCAAATATTATAGATAATAATTTACAAGATAGTATTAGTATCAGTGTATCAAAACATACACGGGAATTGACGTGGAACAGTGCAAATAATAAAACATAACGTTTGAGAATACATGCGTGGTTTAATCCTATATCACTTATAAGTATGCTCAAGATTTATTACTCAATTCCGACTTACTGCAGTTAAAAATATCACATATATTTGATAGCTCATTTGCATTATAACACATTACATTGATCGGAGCTTTAGACATAATATTTGTTTGAGCTCTTTTGAACTTGAAGGTGGGATTTGATCTAGACTCTAATCTCGGCACATGTAAATCAATTCGACATAATAGTGCTGGTGAATCCGTTTCACCTATTTATTGTTTGTGCAAGAACATAATGGATACTTGATGTCTGCGTTTTTCTAAAGATATGAAATCAAATCTATGTAGTAAATTCGTATAATCACATCCTCTCGAAGGATTTGATCCATCAACCTCGAAGCACAAAAACTTTAAGAATTTTTTCTGTACTTTTTCGATTGTAGTTGAAGATTGTACATAAATAGGATTCCATATTACTGATCCATATTCCAGCTTCAATCTTACCAGACTGAAGAAAAGAGAGAGTGCAGAAATATCATTGAGTTTCTACAATTTCTGAAAATGAAACCGTATGTACGATATGCTGATTTAGTAATCTCATTTATGTGAGAGTTGAATGTAAGCTGATTGTCAAAGTGCACTCCTAGGTCCCTGATATTATTAACATGTTCTAGAATTGTAGTATTAATTGAGTATGGGTGATTGATAGTATTCGATCTTCTGGTGAAGGTTAGTACTTTACATTTTGAGATATTGAGGAAAAGATGGTTTTTCGAACACCAGTCATATAAGTAATTGATTTGTTCCTGTAGAATTCAGCAATCGTCGAAATTAGAAATAGTAACATATAATTTCAGATCATCCGCAAACATTAGTCTGGTGCACTCAAGCGAGTTACAAAGATCATTTATGAATATCATAAACAACAATGGCCCCAGGTTGGATCCCTGAGGGACTCCACTGGTTGCAATGAAGTTATTTCAGGAATATCCATTGAAAGAGACAAACTGCACTCTGTTTTTCAAGTATGATTTCAGAAGATTCAAAAAAATATTATTAAATCCTAGACGAGTAATTTTCTTCAATAGTATTTCGTGATTAATTTTGTCGAAGGCCTTGGAGAAAGTGGGTACTTTGCGTATGGATGCCCAAATAGAAGTTTCGGTAACAAGTTCGCAAAGTGAGGCTTTAGCTGACGAATCGAAATATAAAGATGATGTCCGGTAAAGCCATTTGCTACGTGTTGCATACAACATTTTTTTATATTAGCTTTCCAAATAAACAACAGAAATGCCACACATATTTCGTTGCCGTGAATAAATGTTCAATTACCATCCATACGGTAGTGTGAGGAAGTTGTACAAAAATCTTGCAAGCGATTGTTTATCAATAACACATTTGTCAAATATCGGTGTTCATTTTTCATGAAATAAGCATCCCAAAAGAATATTCCGAAGAAAACGTGTGCTGTCACTACTAAATATCAAAATAGTTCATTGCGTCTCCCAAAACGTTTTCAAGATGTTAATTATAAGTTTTCTGAATAAACAAAAATAGTCCAATAAAGTGTTGCCATGACGAATTTACCGGCCTAGTCCCGTAAAGTGGTATTTTACGGACTATTTTCAGTATCCAAAGTGGGCATTTTGTGGAACGTGTACAAAAATAGTAGTTCATGTATCAAGTACGCAAATTGAGGCTTCAGCGGACGAATCGTAATGTTTACGGACGAGGCGCCAGCCGCGGCCGGAATATGAAGATGATGTCTGCTGAAGCCGTTTGCGTACGTGTTGTATACAACATTTTTTTGTATCAGCTTTCCAAATAAACAACAGAAATGCCACACATATTTCCTCGCCGTGAATACGTTTTCAATTACCATCCATCTAGCAAGCGATTGTTTATCAACAACACATTTGTCAAATATCAGTGATAATTTTTCATGAAATAAGCATTCCAAAAGAATATTCCGAAGAAAACGTGTGCTGTCACTACTAAATATCAATTAATATATAGTTCATTGCGTCTCCTGAAACGTTTTCAAGATGTTAATTATAAGTTTTCTGAATGAACAAAAATAGTCCGATAAAGAGTTGCACTGACGAATATACCAGCCTAGTCCCGTAAAGTGGTATTTTGCGGACTATTTTCAGTATCCAAAGTAGGCATTCTGTGGAGCGTGTACAAAATAATATTTTTTTGATAGTCCAAACCGAAATTCTGGGTGTATCACGGTATCGAGCCCTGGATGAAATGTATCCAAAGAATCGGATGTTCGAGAAGAACTAAATAATAAATACCATCAACAATATCCAATATAATTCTACACTAATTTTCACACTAGTTATCCAATATAATATAATTCACACTGCCTGAATGATAAAATTCCTATGCAAATCATTCACAAGCATCATCAATGAGTTTCATGAATCTATTATTCATTTCTTTCCTAGATGGTGTATCTTCACAATTGTTATCAGCGACATCTGCCGTACATCTAGCTGCAAGTCTCAGATTCCTGTGAAGAAATCAGTAATGATAGTATTCACATGTATATACAATATATCATAAATTCATAAGATATTATATAATTCATAAACATTCAACTTTTGAACCGAAAACGGAGTTGTGGTGGTAGTAACACATATGTTGATATTGTTCTTATTCTCGAAAAAATATACGCAAGCTTCCGAATTTTTATAACAAAAACTCAAAATAGCTCGAATCCTCAGAGTATTTTATAAAATAGAAACTTCAGTATGTCATATTTTAGCTGTGATTGATTAAACATCACAATAATGTGGGAATGGCAGCATATTTTCGCTAAGAGTAAGAAGTTCGCAAAATGAAGATTTAGCGAACGAATTGAATATTTACGTTATATAAAGATGATGTCTTCTGAAGCCATGTGTGTACGTGCTGCATACATACTTATCTGTATGCCAAGGCTGCGAAATGTCTTTTTAGCGTACCGAAAGAAAAGTTATTGCCGAGTCCGCTTGCGGCCGAGGCAGGATGATCTTGAGGTCGCTGAAAAGTTTCGCGGTCATGGCATACACACTATTTTTCGTGCAATCGTCAAAATTATTTAACTAGATAATTACGATAAATATATTATTTCTTTAAAGTCGATAGCACTTCAATTTAGTTGACAAAGTCAGCGTTGCTATGTAAATAATATGGTTGAATATACAGGGTGATTCAAAAGTACTTTGACAAACTTCAGGAAGTGACTCCTCACAATATTCTAATATGAATTGTCTAAATGAATATATATTCATATGTATATTGTAATATAATGATAATTTGTAAATAGAACTTGTTTTTATAAAATGAAGATTGCTAATAGTTTTCGCTATTCTTTGTGAGCCAAATTGTTATGATATAGATAAGTATTTTCGCCCTGTATAATATTGCAATGATGTAATAATAATTGCTAGCGAACGTCACTGTTCTCTCGTCACGTTGCTGCCAATTGTTATCACTTTTCTTACCACAGCTAAGCACAGTTGGTACGCCTCTTATCTCAGATAGCCGGTTCAGGCAATTGAGCCACTACTTGATATGTCAAATTTCAATCTATTCGATGGTCATAAGTATGATTGTTGATCATTGTAGAAAACAAACGACAAAGTATCAAAAAGCAATTATTTCCTTTATTCAGGAAAACTTGATTTTACCTGGCCTACGAAAAATAACTTATTCTAAGTTGAATCTACATATATTCACGAATAATCATGAAAAACAAGTCATTGATAGATAGACACAACCTCACTTTTACCTTGAAAGTGAAATTTTCCTTAATAGTTCGAAATAAAGTGAAGTAAAGTTCTTCTGATGTAATTTGCGTTATTTGTGAAATTGTTCAGGACGTTATGTGCACTATGAAAGTTTATACCTGTCTGGAACTGTCGGTTTTCAAAATATACCCAGAAATTGGATCCCCTTTCACTCCAATCGCTATCAGGAACTCCAATACCAAAAAGAAGGAACCATTCCAATCCAAATATCAGCTTTCGAATACTTGTGTATGGTGTACAAATAAGGTAATATTGGTTTTTTTGCTTATAATGTTGAAATTATTCCATTTTTCTTTCTCCCAAAATACAACGTGGCATTCGTTTTAAATTTATTTTCGATCTCCTTTCTGGCTTTGTTTGTTGTCACCAGGATACCAATTTTGTTCCTTCCCTCCGATTCGAATTTTTGAATTCGTGCACTAAATTGTCACATTTTCACTGTTTATGGTTATGTGTCATAACTTATACATAATACTTTTTTTCCATTCTTATTAACTATGTACAAATTTCAATAATAATTGCCTCTGACACCTTCCCGCTCTTATTCTCTTACAATTTCAAATTCAACATGTGACCATCTGTTCCCTGATTGGCTATTGTCATCAAGAAGTTTGCTGTTCTACCATTGGCTACTTTTAGTTAGCTACAATTTCATATACTGTATGTTCCAAATGTATACATTGGTAGATCACATTTTATTCAGGAAAATTTTGTAAATCTAGACTTTTTGTTGTCTTTTGAAAAATTATGGGTTGTAATCATTCTGACAGTGTATGAAATTGATTGTGTTATATTATTTGGACATTTTTATCTATTCATATCATACATAGGCTTATAAAGGAAATAGAACTTCTGAAATTATGTAAAAACAATCTCTTGAAACTAATAGCTATTTATTAATTATTCTTTTTATGGGTTTTTCTAAATAACTTTCGAAATACTGACCTTAATTAAACGAAAATTGGTATTGAGAGGTTTTTTTGGGCGTCGAATTCGAACCTGATGTTATTATTGCTCTCACTTGTAGGGGGCGTCACCTACACGTCTTTCTCTTTTTTGGAGATTCATAACTTTTTTGAGCGTACTTCTAGCACATTTTTCAGTAACAAAATCAATTCCTCTATCATATCTACGTACAAAAGGTACACCTGTTACAAGTCGCTATAAGTAACCGTTTTCTATATATTTGGACTTGGAAATTTCAAGTCGGTTATTTAATAATCGATGGGTGTTGAAGTAATTGCCATTATTTTGCATTTTTCACAGGAATGCTTAGGAAATGAATTTGACGTTTGAGTAAGAAGTTTTGGTAATTACATATTATGTGGCAGTTATATTATGTAAGTTTTGAAACACTACATTTGAAAAATGGATTATTTAAACAATAATGCGAATTTAGCCGATATGCATTTCGTTTATGGCCTTGCGGATGGCAATGCGCGCTAAGCAAGACGTATTTACCAGGAGCGGTTTCCTAATCGAGTACTGCCTTCAGCGTTGTAGCCAGGGAATTCCTTAACACTGTCTTTCCAAATCGATGGATCGGTAGGGGTGTAGAAGAACCTAAGCAGGCGTGGGCACCAAGGTCCCCAGATCTAAACCCGCTAGATTTTCATTTTTGGGGACATTTGAAGTCACTAGTTTATAAAACTACAGTAGCGAACGAGAAAGATCTAAGGAAGCGAATAGTAGACGCCTGTGAAACAATAAGACACACCAATAATTTTTTGAGCGGGTACGAGATTCAATGACTAGAAGACTGAATGCTTGTATCTTCGCTGAAGGAGGACACTTCGAACAATTCATTCGAATACAATTTACTTTCCTTCATTTTATTTTATTCTACATATTCAAAATTTCTTGAAATAAAATGTTGATATTTCTTGCAAATTTTATTAAAACAAATACAGATTTTGCACCCTTGATACAAAAATAACTATTCCCAACTAGTAAAAATAAATAGAATAGGTGGCGCCCCCTACAAAAAACCAAAACTACTCACTTAAACGTCAAATTCATTTCCTAAGCATTCTTGTGAAAGAACCAAACCAATGGTAATAACTTCAACACGCATCGTTTATAAATTATCGACTTGAAATTTTCAAATCCAAATATCTAGAAAGCGGTTCCTTATAGCGACTTGTAACAAAGGTAGCTTTTTTACGTAGATATGATAGAGAAATTGTATTTTTTACTGAAAAATGTGCTAAATGTACGCTTAAAAAAGTGATAAATCTTCAAAAACGAAAAAGACGTGTAAGTGGCGCCTCCTACGAGTAAGAGCAATAATAACATCGGGTTCGAATTTTACACCTCAAAAAACCTCTGAATACTAGTTTTCGTTCAATTATAATCAGTATTTCGGAAGTTATTTAAAAAAACGAAAATAAAAATGAAACTTCAACATCCTGTATCTTGGAAACGAAGCGTTTCTGGGCCTATATTTATTTAGACAATTCATATCAGAATATTGTGAGAAATCACCTCCTGAAGTTTGTCAAAGTACTTTTGAATCAACCTGTATACAAACATTTTGGCAGTTCTTGACAAAACGCAAATATGTCTGATACTAATAGTGATATTTTAGTATCTTGCACTCCTCCAGAGCTGAAATATATTGTAAACTCGGCGTTTTCCGTTTTAATAGAATGTGGAATAATCCTTGTCATTGTCGTATTTTGAAAATGTCAAATTTGGAAGTGACGTTTGGTTTGGCGGCCGTTGCTATGGGTAAAGGCCGCGGACTGTGTTGAGAACGCAAAATACTCATTCCGCGTGAAATTGCACTAAAACGTTTTTTTACAAGCTTTAATTTAATTTCACTTGTTAGTTCCTCAGGGTCAAATCGTGCAAGTGAATTTAGACCAACTTCGAGTCGTCCGATTGATTTGAAATTTGGCCGATGGTCATAATTCCAGTAACAATGCATTATGAAATTTTTATTACAGAAATAAACAGAGGGGCACCTCCAAGATGGCGGACGAAATTTGTAATTATGGTCCGATTTCATTCAAAATTTGTATATGAGAGTTTTTGGGATCGGAGATAAAGAGATAAATTCGAAATGGCAGCCCCAATATGGCGGACGAGTTTTGTGATTATGGTCAGATTCGATTCAAAATTGGCATGTGGGGGTTTTGGGGGTCAGAGATTATGAAGTTTTTGTCAAAATCCTTAAATTCAAAATGACAACTCAAAGATGGAGGACGAGTATTGTGATTATGGTCCAATTAGATTCGAAATTGATATGCGGAGGTTTTCGGGGTCGGAGTTAATGAATTTTTGGCAAAGTTCATAAATTCAAGATGGCGATTCCAAGATGGGCGACGAATTTTGTGAATATGGTCTGATTCGATTCAAAATGCAGCAGTTTTCGCCGTCAGAGTTTTTGAATTTTTCGCCAAAATTTATAAATTCGAAATGGTGGCTCCAAGATTTTGTCTACAAGATGGTGGCTCCAAGATGGAGGACGAGTTTTCTTTTATTCAAAATTGGTATGTGGGGATTTTCAGGTTCGGAGATTATGAATTCTTTGACAAAATCTATAAATTCGAAATGGCGACTTCAGGATGGCGGGCGAGTTTTGTGATTATGGTCAGAATCTAGTCAAATTGGTTTGTGGGAGTTTTTGGGGTCGGATTCCTTAGATCATCAACACATTCAATGGAGGTCGTATAAACTAAGGACTTCAGGGGGCCCCAGTTGCAAAAGTCCAAAGGGTTTAAGTCTGGAGATCTGGGAAGCCAAGGTTGAGGTCCTGCTATACCTACCCAACGATTTGGATACACGTCGTCAAAGTACTGACGAGCAGTTATACTGAAATGGGCAGGCGCACCATCGTGCATAAATCACATTCGTGATCGAATAGCTAGTGGAACATTTTCAAGTAAAATGGATAGCTGCTCCTGGAGAAAATTTGTATAGGTTGCACCAGTTAGCCTTAACGGTTGGAAATACGGTCCAATGATATTTTCGCCAGTAATTCCGACCCACACGTTAAATGAAAATTCATAGTGATACCGACCTTCTTGAATTGCCTGTGGGTTGTCTTCGGCCCATAGATGATTGTTATATAAATTTGAAATCCCTTGCCTTGAAAAGTTGGATTTCTCACTGAATATTACGTTTTCTAAAAATTAGGCATTTTGGGTAATCATTTGAAAACTCCATTGACAAAAGTCTACTCGATGGGAAAAATCTCGCGGCAAAAGTGCCTGGACGCGTTGAATATGGTGAAAATACAATTGGTGATCCTTCCAGATTAGTTTATTGCTAACATTAAGTGTGTTAGAAATTTGTTTTGTACTTAATTCCGGACGATCTTCAAACATATTGAGAACCTCTCCTTCCAGTGCCACCATTCTTATTCTTCGTGGACGACCACAATCAATTGTTCATTTTTGAAAAGTCCTTCTTCCACAGAGACGTTGGTGAAGATGTGCAAAAATTGTTTGATGAGGTATCACGCGCTGGGGATACATCTGTGCATAGAGCCGTCTAGCTTCCAAATAATTTTCATTGGCACGACCATACATGAAATGCATATTGGCCATTTCATCGTTAGTGTAATTATTCATATTGAAGATTCAAAAGACACAATTGAACTTTCAACTACCACATAGAACTCAAAGCGACTTGACAGCCACCTATTAGATTTCTTCGATTTTAAAATACTACGATTGAAGTCACAAGTTGTGCAAACAAATCGTGACAACCACCTACTAGATTTTTTCGATTTCATTCACAGAAGATCCGTTCATGCACAATGTTGTATTTTATTTTTCACCAGGAAACTATTGCTTTAACGGACAGAACACAGGAGTTGGAAATTTTTTGCAATGAATCGTTCTTTTCAACACATATTTTTAAATTGAGAGATTTCATTTCGTTAAAAAGTTCTGGTAAAAAATTGAATAAAAATTTCTCATTTTTGGAAGTGTGTAACTTTTCAAGGAAAGGCCTAAGAGCTTTTGTTTACATGAAAGACCCCCTTTAATTTTCGACAAGGAATATTCCCCCAAAAACTTTCGCACTTATTTGGCAACACCTTGTATATTAGGTACTCACATAACTGGGCTTCGGCCTAGCTTGATGTATATTCAATAAATTAATAAATATTTCTGTTAGATACGAATATGATGGAGTACCAAATTCACATTTGACTTTCATTCTGTTCCGTTCCGAAGAATCATCTGTTGAAATAGTCAACAAAACAAATGGAATTTCTCGAAAAATATCTAGTGAGGCATGATCCTAAAGAACGAAGAATAGTTAATAAATGGTACTCACTCGCAGAATTTACTTTTCGTAGGAGGTATTCCACCTTTGTCATTTGTTGACAGGCACTCTAACACCGATTTTTTCACATCTGGTTTCTGTAAAATTATCCTACATTCCTTGATTTTCTCTGAAATAATAAATAACTCATTATGTCGAATACAAAAAATTTTAATATGCAAAATCCAGGATCGATTTCTATTCGCCATCAAAAGCTGAAGCAAACAGAATTCTCAACCTGCCAACCAATTCTAGACAGCTGCCCCATACTGACCTGAGGGGTTCTTCAGCGGTACATGACAATTTTAGATTTTCTATTAGAGAATAAAACTAAGCCGAAGTAACCACGGCTATAAATTGAATGATTATGAAATTGAAGAAGTAACCAACTTGTAATCCAGCCAGGAGGACTAAGTCTGCTTCTGGAGACTAACTATGCTTCTATCCATTTATGAAAGCTAGTAGTATTTCATTTCTTGATGAGTAGAGTACTACTTATACGATCATATTAGACTGTGGAAAACCTATCTAGTATTAGCCGGCTAGTGAACATGCTCCCTTCGAATTCATTATTTAAGTATCAAATAAATAACTTCAACTGACCATGATTTAATATTTCGTAATCGTCCCTTGGGATTGCTTTGGCCAAATCCAAAAGAACTTGAGGAAGGTATTTCTCATTCAAACAGCTGGTAGTTTTGTTTACGAGACCTTCATAACATTTAGTTAGCTGCTCCACGGTATCTTCAGCTGTTGTGTCATCGCTTTGGTAGCAAGAGATAGCATCCTTTTCTTCAGACTGAAATGTATTTTCACATACTAGCTGTATCTTTGCCAAAAACTCAACAGATTTTGATATACCAAGAAGCATTTAGAAGCTGATGCCTTTTGGTTTTGAAAATTCTATTCGAATTTCTGTATAATTCACCCATACACTATGGGACATGGAGAAATACGGAAGGATTTTTCAATTTTTAGACAACTTTGATATTCGTGTTATTATGAAAAAAAAATATGATTTTCTTGACTACTACCCCCTATAATTATGCCTCAATGATTAAAATTCAAATAGGCTCAGATAATCTCAATCAATTGTAACAATCCGTAGTTGTTTGTGAATTGTTTTTTATGTGTTAGTAGACGAAATAACCTGAATCTTTCAGCCGTCGAATGGAAAATTATGAACTCTCCCCCAAATATAATTCCAATCAGACCGATGGTCTTACGAGCTCATAAGCAAAATAAAATCAATAAACGAACCTAAGGATTAGGCAACCAATAGTACAGATCCGAGTTAAATTTTTATTGATATATCATGATCTCGTAGGTGAGCATCCCACGCAAGACTCTTACATTGTCGCAGGGATCTGTTTAGTCTAGTAAGAGAGACGAAGTCGTCTTTGAGATCCTAGGATGCTCTCACGGCCTCAGAACCGCTGATTAAGCACGCTTTTTCAGCTTGTATAAGACCTTTT